>CM034147.1:317151096-317591096 GCA_019776745.2 Taxus chinensis | reverse complement strand
AAAGGCCTTGAGTAAATTTATGTTTGGTAAAGGCATAATTCAAGTACTTACTTATATTAACAAATCCTCATGGATTTTAAAACTTTTTCTCCATTTTAAGGGCCCATTTAAGAGATTCATACCTAATGAGGCACTCGTTATTGGTTTCCATAATTGCTAGTGCTACTCACCTGCGTTTTGACGGCACATTCATTTTCACTCTTTAAGCCGGGGCACGAACGGCACTGCACATTTAAAAAGGCCTAAACTTAGTACATATATCCTAAATACGTCTACATGGAATATATCCCATAGGTAGATGTCCATATTTTAGTTTTTTTTTTTTAAATGTAAAGATTTTTTTTGAAAAAGTTGTGTGGAATTTTTTATTTTAAAACTTTATATATACCGCATGAACGGATAATTTTATTATATTCATTTTTAAGATTTCATTATATTGGTTATGGAAAATGATATCAATTTAATTGTATTAGTGTGTTAGTTTCATAACAAAACACTTTTGAGAAAAAATAGGTCTCAAACTCTACTATGTGGCTAATATTTTACTATTTACCAATTGAATTCTCCAAGCGAAAAGAAAAATATTGTAAGTGACAATCAAATGAACATCGAATTTAAGTTTGAAATTTCTTGTGACGGTCAAATGAGTCTCAATTTTCATGTCGAAAATAAAATTTTTATGGTCACACCATCCAACCCCTTGGTGCCATTCTAGAACGCCTACCAACATAAAAATTCAAAAAAATAAATTTAAAAATGTGATTTTGATTTTAAGGATCAATTACCAACCACTATAATTGAGACATACATCTTTTATGTTAAATTATGTTGGTTTTGTACGTTTGTTTGAGTATAATATATTTGGTTACATCTAATGAAATGCACTCTTATCACTTTTTGAGTGTTTTTGATGTATTTAATGTCTCTCAACAATATTTAATTGTCACTAATTAATTTTTAATTACTAAAAAACCATCAATTTCATTAATATTATATATCCAAATGATTTAATATTATATAATTAAATCATTAATAGTATAAATATATAATAAAGCTTTTCTTTTTGTGTATACAAAGTAGTAAACATTATATATTGAATTTGATATCTAGACGAACAAACTTCAAATTTATATTGATGTACAAAGCTAATTTATCTTTGGGTATTTATATTTACATTTATAAATAATAAAAATCACTCACATTTGAAAAGTTTGGTCATCCTCAAATTTTTCGTTAGCGGGCGAGGTAGATTGTTAAATCTCATCCCTAATCCCCAATGTTCCATTCACACTTCAAGTCTTCTATGATCTCAAGTTGTCTAACTTCTTCCTTTTCGTCAGAACTATCTTTGCCAAGGGGATTTATATTAAAATTGTCAAAGAATTGTGATTTTTTGTACGAGTAACAACCATTTTGTTAAAGTATAGGAGTTTAAAAATGTGATTCGTATAAATTGTTGAGTTGTGCAGCTTAATTACTTCACATTACCATGCTTCATTAACTAGCTGGAATACACAGTAACCGACATTGGTTGGGTAATCGTTGTCGGTACCCTGGGGACCGATATCGATCAAGGCAAGGAGGAACCGACATTGGTTAGGGAAACCGACATCGGTTGCCTATGCGTGATTGTTTTATTTAACTCACAGGAATTAGATCTAACCTTTGTTATTAAATTAATCTAATGGTTGTAATTGCATAGCTAAAGTGCCCTAAGTTTGTATATGCATATATAAGCTAGAAAGCTAGGGTTAGAATATATAATTGGGTGAATTGTAAGAAGGAATTCTTGGAGAGAGAAAAATAGAAGTTTGTGAGGAAGAAATTACTATACATCCGGGAGAGGTATGGAAGATTGCAGATCTTCATTGTATATCCTCTGTGAAGCTTTGAATAATATATTGGTTGTTTCTTGGTGGACTTAGCCCACACTGGGTGAACCACATTATATCTTGTGTATTGTTTCTTCTGGTTTATTTCTGTATTTATCGCTTGTATGCTTATATTTGATATATATATGTACAACTGGTGTGATTAAACCTGAAAAATGGTATCAAATATTTTTTTAGGGTTTTTTGTGTTGACAGATTTACTCAAAGAGGGATTTCTAATTGAGTGAGAGCTACAACAATGGTAGAAAATGGAAAATACAGAGTTGAAAAATTTGACGGCCATGATTATCAATTATGGAAGATGCAGGTAGAAGATTATATGTATTAGAAAGATCTATTCTTACTATTGGATGAGAAGGCAAGACCCACAAAGATGACTGATGAAGAATGGAAAATTCTTGACAGAAAGGCTCTGGGATCTATAAGATTGAGCTTGACAGCATCCGTGGCTTCGAATATTACCAAAGTAGCAACCACGATAGAGTTGATAAAATATTTAGCTAATTTATATGAAAAACCTAGCGCTCCAAATAAAGTTTATTTGATGAAGAAATTATTTAATTCTAAGATTTGCAAGAAAGTGAATCTGCATCAAGTCATTTGAATGATTTCCGGTCTATTGTAAATAAATTAAAATCAGTGAATATTTCATTTGATGATGAAGTGAAAGCACTTTTATTTCTATAATATTTGCCAGATAGTTGGGATAACTTGGTAATTACTGTTAGTAATATAACATCTACTTCTAATATTTTAAAGTTTGATGATGTGGTTAGTATAATCCTGAATGAAGAAATACGCAGGAAAAGTACATAAGAATTATCATATGGAAATGTTTTAAATATAGAAAGCAGAGGAAAGAAGAAGGAGGGATCCAAGAGGAACAATAATGGGAAATCAAAGTCTAAGAATAACATATCTAAATCTAGAGGTAAAGGAATAACTTGCTGGAATTGTGGAAAGAAAGGACATGCAAAGAAGGATTGCTGGTTCAAGAAAAACAAAGAGGATGCACTAGAGAAAGGTAAAGAGGAAAATATTGCATCTTCTAAGGTAATACAAGATGCCCTTATTCTCTCCTTGGATAGAAAAATTGAATCATGTGTTTTAGTTTTAGGATCTTCTTTCCATGCTACTCCTAATAGGGGTTATTTCAAAAATTATGTCCAGGGTAATTTTGGGCATGTTTATTTAGGAGATGATGAACTATGCAATATTATTGATAAAGGATAAGTTCATCTTAAATTACATAATGGAAATACATGGATATTAAAATATGTGAGGCATATGCCAAGCTTCAGAAGAAATATGATTTCTACAGGACAACTAGGTGAATTTGGGTGCATGGTTACATTCATAGCCAACTGTTGGAAGGTTACCAAAGGATCTCTTGTTGTATCAAGAGGCAAGAAGGTAGGAGCATTATATTTTTCTACTTGTATTATTGATTCATTTTCTGTGCTATCTACTTCAGATTTAGATATAAGCATGTGGCATAATCGACTAGGCCATATGAGTCAAAAAGGAATGTAGATCTTAAAGGCTAAGGGTAAGTTATCAGATTTGAGAGATGTAGATCTTGATTTCTGTGAGTATTTTATATTTGGAAAGAAAAAGAGAGTGAGATTTCTTAAAGTTGGGTCAATAAAGAAGGAGAAAAAAATGGAGCTTGTGCACTCAGATGTGTGGGGAACTACCCAAGTAGCTTCTCATGGAGGATCCCAATATTATGCGACTTTCGTTGATGATGCCACAAGAAAGGTATGAGTTTATTATATTAAACGTAAATTTGATATTTTTGAGACTTTTAAAATATGGAAAGACCTTGTGGAAAATGAATCAAATTCAAAGTTAAAATGTCTTATATCTGACAATGGTGGTGAGTACTACAACAAGGATTTCAATGATTATTGTTCAGTGAATGGAATACGTAGAGAAAGAATGATTCCTAGAATACCACAGGAGAATGGTGTTGCAAAAAGATGAACAAGACAATCATGGAACGTGTAAGGAGAATAAAGATACATGCTAGATTACCCTTTCATTTTTGGGCAGAAGCAATAGACACAGAGGTTTATTTAATTAACCGTGGGCCTTAAAGTGCATTGGATGGTGGAATAATAAAAGAATTTTGGAATAGAAAAGAGGTAGATCTTTCTTTTCTTAGAGTATTTGGTTCGAAATATTTTGTACATGTTGATAAATAAAATAGAAAGAAGTTGGATGCTAAATCTAAAAGATGTACTTTCATTGGTTATGGCTCTAGTGATTTCAGATTTCATTTTTGGGATTCTGAATATTCTAATATTGTTAGGAGTCATGACATTGAATGAAATGAAAAGAGAATGTACATAGATCAAGTTTTGGTACCCAAAAATGAACTGGCAGAAGATTTTGTGGACGAAAATACATTCTCATATTTAAAATTAACACCTACAGGTTTACACAGTAACCGGTGTCGGTTGACCCCTGACCAGCGTTGGTTATAAAAGAGCCAGATTGACGTCGGTTAGCTGAACCGGCATCGGCTACAGGTAACTAGCGTTGGTCACTATCTGAGATTGATACAAATTTACAGAATGAGTAGATTGAGCCTCCGGCACCCAAAATCTCAGTGAGAAGGTCACAAATGGTAAGTAGACCTCTAGAAAGATTTACACCTTCCATATCTTATTTAATATTGACTGATAGTGGTGAACCAAAAAGTTTTGAAGAAGTAATGCAACAGGATATCCACGTGAAGTGGGAGCATGACATGGACTCCTTGGAACAAAACCAAATATGGAATTTGGTCAAGTTTCCAACAAGTAAAAGATCATTACAGAATAAATGGGTTTATAGGATCAAGGAAGAAGAAGGTGGACATAAAAGATACAATGCAAGGCTCGTGGTAAAATGATTTGCACAAAAATCAGGTATTAATTTTGGTGATATATTTTCTCCTATAGTAAAAATGACTTCCATACGTACTGTATTGAGTTTAGTTTTAGTATCTAAGATTTACATTTAGAGAAAATTGATGTCAATAAGACTTTCCTTCACGATGATTTGGAGGAAGAGATTTATATGCAACAATCGTTTCATTATGAAGTCTAGGGTAAGGAGAAACTTGTGTGCAGGTTGAAAAAGAGCTTGTATGGGCTCAAACAAGCCCCAAGCCAATGGTATATGAGGTTTGATGGTTTTATACATGAGCATGGTTATATGAGATGTGAATTTGACCATTGTGTTTATTTCAAGAAGCTTGAAAATGCAAGCTACATTATTTTGTTAATGTATGTGGATGATATGCTTATTGCAGGATCTAGTATGCAAGACATTGCATTATCAAGTGTAATGCAATACATTATGAGTGGTGCATGGTAGTAAAGTTCACGTCACTTGTGTATTAAGTGGTGATGAAACCCACATCATTGTGTGATAATAAAAGTATGAATGATTAGAAAGCATGTTCTTTCCAACTTGAAATGTGTAAAAGAAATGTGTAATTAACAAACATAAATGAAATTATACTTTATTTTTAGCAATTTTTTAGCAATTTTTAGCAATGTTTGACAAATGAATCATGCATACAAACTAGTTAGTAGTTTTTTGCTTGTTTGGTAAGCTGTTATAAGTGGAGGGGTCCTGCACAAGAATGATTAGTATTTTTCCTGCAAAATAAAGTTAGGAGAAAAGTTTGAAAAAAAACATCTCAGCCATTTATGATTCTCAAGATCACCCAAAGGTGCAAGAGAATAGAATACGTAGCTTTTGATCAAAAAATATGATTAGTGAAATAAGTAATAAAAGGATCTCAACTGCTTTTGATTCTTAAGATCACCAAAAGGTGCAAGAATTAAAAAACTACAAATGTTAGATTTATTTTTTATGAATTAAGATGAGACTAGTGTCAGAATTACAAAGACAATATTAGGGAAGTAAACACAAACATTATGGAATTTTTAGAATAAACGATAACTTTACACAGAACACTAGCACAAATAATTAGAATGGAAACACACTTTTTAATCTACACTAGTGCACTTGGAATGCTATACACATGAAGATATCTAGAACGTTGGCACATACAGTTTAACGGAAACACGGGGAGCACAACAGAGATGCAACCCTGCCTCTATCAACATAGAACACTTTAACACAAATGCATAGAGTCAGTATGCTAACGTAACTAGTGTAAGGATTAAAATAGGAACACATATACAGGAAATGTAAAAAAATAAAATAGAAGTGCAAGAAAAATTTACAGAAATACAAGTAGATGCGTGGTAGCACAACTAGTAAGACGATAGTGCAAAAATAACAACACTAACACAAACCTACAAAAATAAAACAGACATAACCACACTAGCATAGATCACAAGTTACACTAGCGCACAAAAGATGACAAAAATGTAGATCACATGTACCTACAAAATTTTTAAAACACAACCAAATTATTTGGTTTTTTGCAAACTTCTCTCAAACTTGCTTATGGAACAACCTACAATTTGGTCAGTGACCTTTAAACACTAAGAAGAAAACGATGTTAGATTTATAAAATATGCTAAAGAATTTGTGGGTGTCTCACCGGGAATTCTAGAATGTACACAAAAGAAAATACAAAATAAGGGAAGAAAACAAACACAATGTGCAAACTTGATCCTTCCTTCATATCTCCTTGAAACCTCAGACGAGATTGGATGAAGCTTGGAATGAAGCACCGAGCTTGTTGAATCTCTACAATCATATGGATGTGGCTACTACATAAGTGTTCCAAATGGAAGTAGATTTCAGCTATGAGCGACGTGAATGAATGATTTGATTTGATTGATAGATTTTTTATCAAATGGACAACTTAACGGTGTGTAAAATTGAATGGAAATTTGACACAATAGCGATGTATATTTTTAAGCTTACAAAGATGAAAAATGGAGAGGGATGAGTGTTTATTTATATATGAGGGAAGAGAATCCCATAGACTTGATTTATGTGATTGATTTTATGATTTGAAGTTAATTAAAGTATGACTAGAATGATTTGTTTGATTTTTTTATTTGATTGACAAGATAAACTGCTATTTTGAGCTTGATTGGGTGAATTGTCATTGATTTTGGAAAAGGTGACATATATTTTGAATATATAAAGGTTTTATTTGAAGTAATATTTCATGTATTTTTTTTATTCACCCAAAAAGTGGTGTGAGTTTTAGCTTGGCTAGAGTTTTGCTTTAATTTAGAAAGACATGATTTAATGGATATGTTTTAGTTAACTCAAATATATGATTTATTTTGATTTAAACTAGTCTTCATTGAATATAATTAATGATTTTTATCCTTATTCATGATTTGATTTGCTTTAGTCAACTTGAGATGTCAACTAGTGAGGTGGAAATGGATAATTGGATGATCTATTTAATTAGCTTGATATTAAATTAGCTAATAAAATTAGCTAATGGGATAAGGGATGTATAATGAGAGTGATAGTATTAATTAATTAATCGTAGGAATGGGGTATGAGTGTAATAAAGTCTGTAGTGTGAATATTTAATATTCAAAACTATGTGCAACTGATAAAAGTAGTTAGGGAAGTTGTGGGGTGATAAAAGTGTGATTCAAGACAATGTCGTAGAATGTCATTAAGGGTTGTTAAGTAGAAGAATGTAAAAAGTGGTCCTAATAAGTCATAAATGGTCATAATGTGTCATGAAGTGATTACAAGATGATTTTAGAGGTTTATAATGCATAATGAGATATTTTAGGGTGTTTACATTTTCCCCTCTTTAGTGTTATTATGAAGTAATAACAATTTAAAGATATTAGACGTATGTAGATCAGTGAATAAATGATAAATAAGTGTGGTGGAATGCCTAATTTCCCCCACTAAAAATTTTAGATGCCTAACAAGTCTAGACCATGTCTATAATAGGTGTGATTAGGGGTTATTCAATTTTGTGAGCACCGATCCCGAGCGTTGGAGAGGTTGCAAACACTCAATCCTCATGTCTAGGATATTTTGGAGTATTGGGGTCTAATTTATATAGTGTTGATAGCAACATTACAATCGATAGGCCTCTATTGACTACCCTATCAGAGAGATGACACTCTGATACCAACACATTCCATCTCTCGAAAAGGGAGATGACTACATTGGATGACATGCGTAGGATACTTCATTTATCAATCATAAGGGATACCATTTATTATGATATCATAGATATAGATGACGAGATTATTCGAGCTATTAGATAATCAAATCTACCCAGGAAACAAAGGACCAATATAGTATTGTCCGAGGTTCATGACCGTGACATGGTGGAGGACCTGCCCCTAGTACGGATGGATCTTGCAAATAGAATTCTGCTGCATAACAAGAGCAAGTGATATTTATTAGTTGGGTTTATGGGTATGATTGTAGGCATGGTTGAGCACCGCCACATATTCTCTTGGGATACCATGTTTTGGGAAAGTTATACAAAGAATTGCATTTAGTCGTATACAGGCAGGGAAAAATCATAAGGAAAATGAACCTTCTTTAAATTTGGGCATGGGAGAACATTACAGTAGGGCGACTAGTAGGCCCTTTTGATCCCTTAGAGGATGATGATCCACAAGCCTTTAGGTACATCTGATCTAGGAGGGGAATACAAGGCTATAAATATCTTCTATCATACAAATTAGCCTTTGATGAGATTGTGCCTATGGGCCTGGTTCGAGACTTATGCAGAGTTGGCCTATGCACGAACAATAATACTTAGTTGGCTGTAGAGATTTTATAATAGAGAGATATTTTCCAAACAAGGTCTTGCAAAAATTTGGATTTACACAGGCTATTATGACAACTGCACATATGTTTGTCCATGTGACATGGGAGATGCAACAATGGGGACCTACCATAGACACAACTAGTGCGAGAATAAATTGATCCACATTAACCATCATAGTATGTGACATGCGGAGATGAATTGCAGATCTCATGACTACTAGAGAGTATTGGGTCTAGTATCGGTAGTTTCAACCTATAAGACTTACTATCCTGAGGCATAGACCCATTAACATGGTTGTGGTAGTAGTTATAATGTAATGATGATGTCATCTATATATGGTACAGGTTACTCCGTAGATTCAACCCATAGCACGAGTTGTCAGAGTAGAAAGGAGAGGACCAACCAATGGTTAACGACGAAGGGATGATGTAGTTTGTAAGACGATAGTAGTAGTAGGTGTAGGTATTGGAGTAGCCATAGTGAGTGAAGAATATGAGAGTGGGGCTACAGTAGCTGTGAGTGCAACCCCAATAGGTGGATATGATAGTTAGAGGATAACCCTAGGTAGATATGGTAGAGATGGATGGGAAGCCCAAAGTCATACTAGTGCATTTCTACCCATGAGTACAGGCGCAAGACCATTAGGCACATCACAGGTCACACAACGGGTCACATAGGTAGTTTCCACTAAGACATCGGCCCGTAAGGACAAGATAACAGGGTTAGTGGGCTAGGCACTAGGTACAGCTAGAGATATAAAGATTGCTTGATCGACGTCTGAGATGATTCGGATGAGTGTTAAATTGACTCAACGTATTGTGGAGTGAGATACAACGATATCTGAGAGGTATGTTGCATGCATAGAGAAGGATACATTGCACAGTGAGAGGGATGACATCACAATGGAGTGAGATAAAGCTCACAGTGAGAGATATTCTATCTGATAAGTAAAGTAGCTACTACGCATGAAAATGGTAAATTAGAGAGCTTATAACATATTACATGTCATTGAAAAAATTATATTATAACAAAAATTTTGTTGATAGGGTTCTTCATCAAATTTTAAGTAAACCACAAACATCAGGAGGAAGCTGCGAAAGACTAGAACAAGCTGTGGGTACAAGAACATAGCCGCCAAATAATAAGGAAAGACGCGATAAAAGGAGGAAAGTCACAGTACACTACATAAAGCCGTGATACATTGAAAGAAACTGTAGAAGTTGGCACAAAGCCATGTAACAAAGAAAAATCAAGGCAGAAGCCAACAGAGGCATGATCAAAATGAGTAAATTTTGGGACATTTTGTATGAAGTATATTTATTGTAATTAATCCATTGTATGCATGTGTGCCAATAGATTATATATGTGTGCATCAAAAGAAATATATGAGTGAATTCCATATAAAAATATAAGATAGAAAGGTATGAGGAGCAAGATATATGAGATAGAATAAAGAAGATCAATATATGTCATTGAGACTAATGTAATGACTATTGAGATATGAATAAAGATTGATGTTTGGGACTAAATCTATTATGTGCTTTTACATTCTTTCTGTTCACAATTTAGAATAATTTACTTTTTCCTCATACATCATTAACAAAAGATTGAGCTTCTTAAGTTTCACATTGCTATCGAGTTTTATGGTCAACATCACAAAAAAATAATATAAATTGACCTATCTGAAAACTGGTAATTTGATGGGTAGGACGAGGGGTAGGATGAAAACCTACAAGGGCATCCTTAATCTAATAAAAGTAAGGAAAAAGAAAAATAAAAAAAGAAGAAAAAGCTGTAGAGAAAGGATACCCATGAAACAAAGGAAAAGCCACAGAGGAAGGATACCTACAGATTGAAGAAAAAGCCACATAGGAAGGATACCCGTGAAACAAGAAAAGCCACAAAATGAAGGAATGAGAGGAAAAAGTAGCGGAATGAAGAAGAAAATCCGCGCAACGTAGAAAACACATGAAATGATGAAAAATATGTACAATGAAGAATAAAATCCACGTAACGTAGAAAACACGTGAAATGATACAAAATCCGCACAATGAAGAAGAAAAGCTGTGTAATGTAGAAAAAATGTGAAATGATGCAAAAGTCACGAAATGAAGAAGAAAAGCCGCATAATGTAGAAAAAAACGTGAAATGATGAAAAAACCGTGGAAGAAAACAAAAAGATAACCCACTAAAAAATAATAAATGTGGTAGGTACAAGTTGGAAGGCTATAAAAGAGATCGACCCATAAAGGCTTAAGACACAAAAAGATAAAGTGGAGATAGAAAAATTCATCAGCAAAATTACAAAGACGGGAGCTAGGGAAAATTAGGGAAAAATCGAGAGAGATGGATAATCCAATTTAGATTACACAAGACGAGCTCCCAAAGCATAAGTTCTAGAAGCATTCTAAAAAATCTAATAAGCATGATCCAGTGGGAACTTTTTTGCAAATTCCCTTCAAACTTTCCAATACACAAGATTTTCATAAATATATTCACTCACAGATTACCAAATATGACCATTCATGGCTCGAGGTAGATAGACAACTGCTGCTTGAAGAAAATCCCGATACTAAAGAGTTGCAATACAAAGAGAATACAAAAGTGGTTAGAGAATTGAAGATAGATGCCTAGAGCCAAATTCTATATTTTGCTAGAGCTAATCATGCTATTAGAGTTATTTTGAGCTGGTTACACAATCAAATGTTATATTTGGATCAATTGTACCCAATTAACATGGATGTCATGGCTAGGGTTACGAGATTATGGGCATAAGGGTGATCGACGATCATGAAAAAGAATACTACAATGAAAGATACCGCATGGGCAATGGGGGTAACGAAGACAAAGAAATGAGTATGCATCGTGAATATTGCAAACCATACACTCAGGTATGCCGCCAAAGCTATATGCTTGAAAATTTATCATACAAATTGGGAAGATGGCGCTCACGGGCTTAGTGCACAAATTGCCCTAGATATGGTGAATTCTCATTCAGAGTATAATATAGCGGAATTATTAGCTTCAAAATTCCACGAAAATACTAGAAAAATAAAGGAAGGGAAACATACATTTTGTCATGGGTCTTTTTGTGTTTGGCTATGTTTCACAAAAACCCTACCCACAAATCAAAATTGGTTGAATGGAGAACCAACACACCTGTGGTTGAGAAGATTTGGGAGCATATGAATACATTAGATGGGGTTACCCAAATAAATTCTTTATTAGGGTGGATAAATAGAATCAAACAAATATTTACAAATAGAGCCTGTGTGTCTGAACAGATTGTGGCACGATACGAGCAAGATGTAATTTTTATCATAGACATTGGTTATACCTTACTTCGACCTCTAATCCCACAAAATTTACATATACCTCATTTACCATATGAGGCTTCCGATGAATTAGTGGCTACTTTAGTTGAGGAAATAAAAAATCTCCCTATGGACCATACAACACCAACACCGCCAAATTTTGATAAGGTCATTGAAGAAACCTAGGAAGAGTACATAAATAAATACCCAACAAAGTATGGAAAAGAAAAACCTAGTATAACAGGCCAAAAAACATACACGAGAAGACCAGCCAAAGGCCCCAGTGCTTTAAAACCTGCTACCAAATGCCAGAAAGCATTGACATCTAAAGGAAAACTAAAAGAAGTTGCGGTTAACACAGAAGATGAAGAATCATCACAAGAGATAGAAAACCATTCTGATTCTGAAGAAGAAAAAACCCCCTCTGCCTCATTGTCACCATAAGAGCAACTAGGACCTAAATTTTTAGAAGAAGCAGAACCTTGGACGGAAACACATTTGACTGAATTGGCATATAGGTTTTATAAGAAATGTTTATCTCCAGGAAACATTTCCTAGGTGGCTCAAGAGTATGAAGCTAGTACAAGGAGAGAACAAATGGCTATAACAGAAGCCATAATATATTATATGGATAAATTTATCTTAGTAATTTGGGGAAATTATTCATTTACTTCCATAATAATTGGCAAAGGAAATTTAGGAACAAGTAGAGGTGGAAGAGAAAAACCACCTACAATCCCTTCAACAAGAAATGACAACATTAAAACAAATGAAGAAGAATACCACTCAAGATCAAAACCAAATCAAGGAGGTGGAAGAATTGATTGGAATTCTTATCAAAATGCAGAAATAAGAAAGCTACAGTTTAAAAACCAGAAGCCAAAAAATAAAACTTACAAGAAAAGAAAAGATAAAGAATAGAAGAAGACAAAAAAAGTTGCGGAAGCAGCTAATCAAAAGAAGAATGAAGAAATTGAGGAATCCACAAGGATAGCTCAAGAAGAACAAAGGAAAAAGGAGATCTAGGAGACAAAAAGGAAGCATAAGGAAGAGGAGAAAAATAAACAAGAACAAGAAAAACAGAAAAAAGAATAAGAGAAGAAGTAGAGGAAACATAAAAATAAGAGAAGAAAAAACAAGAAGAGGAAAAGAAGCAAAAGAAAGAATAAGAAGAAAAAAAATGGAGTAAGGTAGAAGGAGAAGGAAGAAAAAGAAAAGAAGGACAAGGAAGAGAGAAAAGAAAGAGAAGGAAGAAAAGGAAAAGAAAGAAAATGAAGAAGAGGAAAAGAAAGAAAAAGAGAAGAAGGAACATGAGGAGAAAGAAAAGAAAGAAGAAATGCATAAGAAGGAAGAAGAAGAAAGGAAGAAATAGGAAAAATCACAACAGGAGAAGAAGGAAAAAGAAGAGAAGGAACATGAGGAGAAAGAAAAGAAAGAAAAGGAAGAAGAAGAGAGGAAGAAATAGGAAAAAGCACAACAAGAGAAGAAGAAAAAAGAAGAGAAGGAAAAGAAGACACAAGAAGAAGAACAAAAGGAAAATGAACAGAAGAAGAGCATAGATGGTAAAAATCCCACATAGTTATTACCATCGGCATCATCAACAAACACTTCTACAAGCATGGTACCTGTGCAAGCACCTTGAGACTCATTAGCAAAAATCAAACATGTACTACAACAAAGAAAAAGGAACATTCTATACAACTACAACAAGGGGTGGTAGAACATACCACAGAAGGATTCAAGGTCCACTTGAACAAAATCCCCCTGCAGAAAGCTGCTTGTAGTCAAGTATTTGAGCAAAGTGCCAAACAAGATTGGTTACAATGGTGCGTTGATATGGAGGAGACAATGTAGAAAATAATATTATCCATTCAAGTAGCCAAGCCGCACATCATTACAAACTCCAATCTTCAGGTAGAAGCGGCAACAGAGAAGGTTGTGAATGAGGTATTAAAAGAAGATAAATTCAGTTTAAAATCAAGGAAGAAAAAAATCCACAAAGAAGTTGTGGAGGAATACAGACAACAAATTCTAAAGCCGTAGATTGTGGAAAACCAAAAATGCAGGAAAGAAATGCAAGCCGCGGTAAACAAATTAGAGACAAAGCTAAATAATGCTGCTGCCCATTATAACTACACAATAGGGTGACCCAATGTCACACAATAAGAGAAAGAGGACCTTGATAAGTTGGAGCAACAAATTCATGTTGCATCTACATAGTATGATATCACCAAAGACAAAGATGAAGCCTATAGACGAAAACTTGCTAAGCTGACATATAAGTATCAAACCAAGCAAAGGGTGCGGATTGAGAAGATAATTGATATGAAAGAATGCAATGCAAAAATGGTTAAAACACTCATTCAAATGCAACAAGAGCTTACAACTGCTCAGAACAGATTGAATCAGGTACAAGAAAAATCACCACTATCTGAAATCCCTTAATTGATACAAGAACATAATTTCAAGAATGGATAAAACAAATAGATACACATTTAAATTTGTGGTACAAGTTAGAGAAGAACATTACACCAAAAATCACGAAGTACATCCCCCTAGCCTCACCATAGAGAAGAAAAAGAACCAGTTTTTAGGGAATCATGGCATCCCGTAAGTCTAGTCGGGTGAGGGAACTTTTTCTTATGCTAGATGTCTAAGTTTGTGGAAGGTGATACCCATTTTTGGCTTGAGGAAAGGGAAAGAAAATTTTTGATCAAATTTTGGAAGACACAATTCTTCATCATTTTGTTGTCTTGAGGACGAGACAAAGTTTGAAGCTGGGGGATGATGTTGACATGGTTCTTCATCAAATTTTGAGTAAATCACAACCATCAGGAGGAAGCCGCCAAGGTCTAGAAGAAGTCACAAAAGACTAGAACAAGCCGCGTGTACAAGAACAGAGCCACCAAAGACTAAGGAAAGCCGTGATAAAAGGGGGAAAGCCACGGTACACTGGATAAATCCGTGATACACTAAAGGAAGCCGCAGAAGCTGACACAAAGCTGCAGAACAAAGACAAATCAAGATAGAAGACGACAGAGGTGTGATCAAAAGGAGTGAATTTTGGGACATTTTGTATGAAGTATATTTATTGTAATTAGTCCATTGTATGCAGGTGTGACACAAGATTGTATATGTGTGCATCATAAGAAATATATGAGTGAGTGCCATATAAGAAATATAAGATAGAAAGGTATGAGGAGCAAGATATATGAGATAGAATAAAGAAGATCAATATATGTAATTGAGACTAATGTCATAACTATTGAGGTATGAATAAAGATTGATGTTTGGGACTAAATCTGTTGTGTGCTTTTACATTCTTTCTGTTCACAATTTAGAATAGTTTACTTTTCCTGCATACATTATTAACAAAAGGTCGAACTTCTTAAATCTCACATTGTTGTCGAGGTTTAAGGTCAACAAATTTGAACACTCAATTCATTTGTATGGGACATTTCATTCATCATATGAATGTTACATATATAAGCAAGCATCTCCTATAATCAAGGACTCTTTCTCAATTTCAAATCCATTTTCTCTCTTCACTTATCTCTACAATATTTTCTCACCCAACTCTATCCTAAGTGATTTTCTCTCAAAATCACTCAAATAATATACTATATTTTAGAATATTGTTATGTGTGAGTTTTGGTTGTTAAACCAAACTCACATAAATAAGTATGTAGGGAGTGTTGTTAAAACAACATCCTTGAATATAGGAGTTGTTTATCCTATATATGTATGAGTTTTCGATTGAATGAAAAAAAGTTGCAGATAATCAGTTTGAGTAAAACTATTTGTGCAAAATTAGTATATTGGCTTCATTTGGTATCAGAGCATGGAGGGTCATAATGGATTTAGAGCATGGAGGTTCATGATGGATTTTGTAAGTGAATATATTTGAATGCATTTTTGAGATAGTACAATATGAGGGAATCAAGTGTCCAGCTACTTTCTTGCATGCCATATGAACATGCTTCCAATCGTGCAGTCAGTCAATCAATATTCACTCTTGTTTGATTGTTATAATGGACTGAAATGAACCCTCGATGATTATTGCACTCAGGATGTATTATTTTTTGTTATGTCGCCATTACCATCACCATCTATAACAAGCTTATTGTGAATTGAATTTTTCGATGTTGTAGTTGACTACTTACAGCGTATTGTATGTCACCTAGACTTGAGTCATGGATCTTATTATAGTACAAATTTAGTATTTCACCCATCTACGTATTACTCACACGAGTTTTGGCAACAGGGAGAGAATTACCAGATTTGGTGGTATGATCTGTAGGAAGAGTGTTAGTACAACCGTAGAGAATGGGTAAAGCCATTGTGGAGCAGCCTTTACTGTGATTGAATATTTTCTGAGCAAATCAAAGAAGATTTGTCATGTTGGCGTTCAGATCTGCATGGTAGATATCATCCTATAATTGGAATTCTATTCTTAATCCGCCAAGAGAAGAGCTTGCATCATCTGAAATACATCAGGATATCAGTGCTATTCAAAGCGTGGAAACTTTTTTAGATGAATTTTAATCACCCAATAAGTGCTCAATAGCTATTTGATTCATACCAGATCCCAACGCAAAGGTATACGTAATTTACACTATAAAAGGAGGTCATGGCTATAAATTGAATTTTTGATTGATAGCCTTCCACGCAACACCTGTCACATAGGAAGTCTCAAACCCGTTCCCAAAGAAAAGCAGGGTTATTGGTTGTTTATCTATCTATTATCCTTGGTTGAATTCGTCTTTGCAAATGCCCCAGTTGCATTTTCTGGACAGCCACGTTGCATTAATCCTCCGTTTCCACTTGGCACTTTAATTGGTTCGGTTCTGAAAAATTCATTAGAAAGTGTTGAGTCTATCATAGTCACTTTGCTTGTCTAGTCTAGTAAAGGAAACATGTGCATGTTTCATATAGTCTAGGATTCATCACTCACGTTTGTCATCGTTTAAAATTAAAAAAATCCCTTCATTCATGTTTAATTAAAATACAAAAGTGATGGTCAAAGGAGTTAGTGCTTAAATTTAGAAGTAGTGTTCATTGTAAAAGTGTATTATATCGTTTAATCGTCTTTCCAAAGAAAAATGTCAATGTAAGAGTATATTTGTGTCAATTTTCAAGTTATCAAAAGAGTCTAAAAGTCCTAAAAAAATAAATGTTGTCATATTATTGGGGGAAATAAAACAATTAATGTGAAAACCAATAAGATTCAACATCCAATTTGTTGAGTAAATATCGTGACACTGGAGGTTGGAGGCAATGGAGGAAAGAGGGAGATCAACGGCTCTCGTTAGTCACCAACAATGGCGTTGCATATAACACTAGTGACACCTTTTTTTATATTATACCAGTTGTTTCCTTTGAGTGGTGAGTGCAGAAATAAGAAAAGGTATTCATTCCATACCAAAGTTTGAAATGAGGAGAATGTGCATTGAAGATGCTGAGAATAGTTGTATAGGAGGGTAGATGACTGCAGTGATTTTATGACTGCTCAGATTCTTTGAATGTCGGACTTCTTCATCGATCGACAGGTGGAAGTGTGATAATCTAGTGATGGATTCACTGTGATGAAGCGGGTGGTCATATGTAACAAGTTCCAAACAAAAAAATCTAGACGATAGTATGCAAACCTAAAATTTTATGAAGGAATATAATTATGTTTCCAGTTCGATGGTGTCATTTCTCCCATGTTCAAACTAAGGGGGATGTTAGGAAATGAATATTAGTGTGAACATTAATTATATGCGTGGAATTATATTATCTAAATGATAATATAATATTTTAATAATTAATTATGTTTGTTTATATATTTGGTGAATTATAATAATAACTCACATTGTGAGTTTTTTAGAATATTATTATGTGCGAGTATTGACCTTGTTAAACCAAACTCGCGTAAATAAGTATGTAGGGAGTGTTGTTAAAACATCCTTGAATATAGAAGTTGTTTCTCCTATATATATGTATGAGTTTTCGATTGAATGAAAAAGAGTTATGGATTACTATTTTCCTAACATTCCCCCCTTAGTGCAAATATGGGAGAAAAATAATTGCACTTCCATCCGTAGCGTGCTGCCTCTATAAACTCACGATCCTGGTACACAACTTGAAATAAAGGTAGAGAAATAACTCATCAACTTATCATCGACCACGTACTTCCGGGAAGTAATATGACCGAACCAATGTGGAAACCACAAATAGGAACCATATGTTTATAAACCATTACTGTAGGAAAGACAATTGACCTACTCAGTGTGGGAACTCAAGTAGGAACCAACTGCAAAACGTTCAATGGTTTTAAAAAGGTTAACCACAAACCTAGGTATGAACTGGGTAGTTCATCCTCTTCAAATATCATGTTGCTTCCTTTTTCTTTATCCTTTCATCTTTCTACAATAGTTTTCCCTCACACGATTACAAATGAATTTTCTCACTTATTAAAACTATAAATAGGATTTTTTTGTTTGTTCTTATTACAAAACAAACACAACTAAAAATGAAACACACAACAAAAATAAAAAATCACCAAATTTGTACATGGCCTTGTCATTGGTGACTGATGAGAGGATGCTAAAAGTATTTTTTCCAAAAATTCACCCTAATGCAATTTCAAACAACTCATCCAAGTGTGGACTTAGACACTTTTTCTTAGGAAATCCATGGAACATTAAGTTAGTCTTCTGCAGAATGCATGAATGAAGTGTTCTACGGTTTCTCATAACTCACATAACAAAGGAATTGAAGCTCATGACTTAGGTTAATTATTTATGGAGTTAGTACTTGGCGGAGGATGAAGTTAGATGTTAGACCTTCGTAACATTAAGGAAGTCAATCTTATGCAGACATCAAAATCAGTCTTTCGCGGGTTGAAGGAAAAGTTAGAGCACTGCGGAGTTTACCTGCCCGTGAAAAGTTGGAAAATCAGCTACTTGGAAAAGATCCACATCGCGAAGGATTGGGAATGATTTAGTGCTTCGTTTAAAGGAAAGTGCAATATTATGTAGACTTGGGAAATATGGGATTCCACGGAGTTGGTCAATTATGTGGGACAAAGGTTATAATCCACTAAGGTTGAAGGCCTTGGGGTAAACAAATGGAACACCACAGCGTGTGGAGAAGGAATCTAAAGTGCAGATTAAAGTCCGCACAAGTTTGAAAGCCATGATAAAGTCCATGGAGCACAATAAATTCTGCGAGACAAAAAATAAAGGGGTACGGGTGGTATAATTTATCACTGAGTTTGAGTGTTGCCCATGGATCTTAGTGGAGGTTGCAATAAAAAACATGCAATAAGAAATATCCATGAAGGCTAAATTTGAGGTTGCGAGGGTCATAAAAATAGGAGAGATCCACAAATCATAATAGAAACATTATAAATCCACATTTTTTGAACCACATGCTCAACCACCTCAACGAAAATAATTTAATGAAGTATGGGCATTGTCCTCCTACACTGACAATCTGATGGCATGTACTTGGGGAAATGTCAAAAATTTCTTCTCTCCTCCCCTCTTCTTCTCTCTCATATATATTATAAACGGGAAACTCATTCATTTGGAAAGGAACCATCATTTTCATTGTAACAACACCGTTTCAAAATTGTGGTCGACTTCCCACGAGTTTCAGACATCACATTTGAGTGTTTGTGGTGCGTCTAATGCCTTATAAGCATTTATAATGGTTTTTGAATATTCATAACAACAATTTAATGAATATTGTGGCTTTTTTCCACTCTTCTCCTTACATTGTTTCCTTCTTGCCTCTCCTTTTATATGTTTAATGTTGTGTATGGATTCTACAAATGGATTCTTCATTTCTATGTTGTTGATGCATGGAATGGAAGGGTCGATGCAAGGTTGGTCTGTGGCATGTGTCTTCCCCCTTGTGTTTCCTTCTATTCTTCACCTCATGGAGAATGATCCCATTCTTTCTAGTGTTATCACCTCCTTTCTTAGCTTGAGATTTACTTCTTACATTATCCCTAACCCTGGTCCCTTGGATGCTTAGATTAGTTTTAGTTCATTGTTAGCTTAGCTTAGGAGTAGTGTTAGCTCTAGGTTATATAGGTAGAGTAATCTAAACTTCTCTGTAGGATGATTTCTCACAGTTAAGTCCCACATTGAGAGATCATCCCATGATGCACTGAGGTGTTGAACCTAGTTTCAACAGGGTACAAATTCAGGTGTTAATGGTTTTGACATGCTTGGTAGAATGAGTCTTATTAGATTTACACCATTTCACCAATTTTTATGTGTTTTTGATGACATTCGAACCTTAAGGGGATTTAAAACAGAACATATGGTGACTCCACTAATCCAAAAAACCCATGTTATTAGTTTTAGACCATTTCCTCCACATTTTTATGCATTTTAATGCCTTGAATATTTCATAGATCTCCAAAGAGCTTACCCTTTCCCTCATTTTAGTTCTAGTCCCCTCTATTTGTAGTAGTGGAATGATATCCCCAAGAAATCCTTGAATTTTTTTCCTTTATTTCATGGAAATGGATATTTCAGCCCTATTGATCATATCCAAGATGTATCCAACCATTTTTCCATCCACAACATCAAAGAAGAAAATATTTGCCTCAAAATTCTTGTTTCTTCATTAAGAGGAAAAATAAAAGATTAGTACTTGAGTTTGAATCCACAATCCATTTCCACATGGGACCATCTGGGAGAACAATTGGACAACAAGTTCAAATAGGATGCATATATCATATGTCTCATGGAACATCTCAGCACCATACAACAAGCTTCAATGGAGTATTTCTCATAAATAAACACCAGATTCACAAAGAATTGGAATAGAATTCCTCAAGAATTTAGACCTCAACTAGGTATGTTATTCTTGTACTATTTGAGGGCCTTTTATTCTAATATGGTTGTATTAATCCAAAAAATGGGAGGCAACTCACTTCCTCAGGATTTTGGAATTGTTATGTAAGTTGAGAAGTGTCTCACTCAGAATGGACAGAGGAAACCCTTCCCCATTATTCCCATTCTTCCCTCACCTTGTCAATTTCTCCAAACTCCTCACACAATAAAAGAAAATCCTATTATTCCACTTCAGATATAGGAAACCTCTCTCTTTCCTAATCCTCCATTTGTTGCTCAAGAAGCTTATGATACCCAAAACATCCCTTATGTTTTGCAAAATTCCCTCTCATCTCCACTTGTAGCATTACCCAACCCTCCAAAGTATTTTCATCAAGCTCTGAAGAACTGTGGTATTTCATATGTTGTCCCAAGCCTTTATCCAACGTTTAATAAACTAAGTTATCCTACAATGTTGGTGGAATGATATTTTTTCTAATTTCATGGAAAGGAGGATTTGTAAGGATAAAAAATGTTTTAGAGGATAATTTGGATGTTCAAATGGTCATGTCATAATTCTTGACACCAAACCACCTTTGCCTAAGAGTGTAATTAATCAACATCCCTTTTCTTATGTCTCATCTCAAACTAGTTTTACTAAGCATGATAATATCATAATAGTTGGGGATTGGTGTGATTTAGATTGAGAGGATGAGAATCTAAAAAATGTGTAAAGTGAGGTATCTAACATGAAAATATATCAGACATATCTGGAGGAAAATCAATTTTGGCTTGGGGATGAAGAGAAAATGTTTTTCAACACTAATGGAATCTGCATGTTTGAGGAAGAAAGTTATCAAAATAAGAAATGTGTTACGATTGAATGAAATTGTCCTCGTTTCTCTACATGTTTAGAACTTGATACGATGTTGGAATATTGTAGTGATAAACCAAGAACATATTTATTTGTTGTAGTCAGTCAAATGTAGTTTCATGGAAATGAGGAAAAAGAAAATGAGAATCCAAGAGTGGAAACAAATTTGTTTGCACAAGAAAAAGAAGAACACAATTCAAATCAAGTTGCAAACATCTACCATAAAGAGGAAAGTGTCTCTCGTAGCTCCATTTATAGATTTAAATCCAAATAAGATGGAAAAATTAAAATGATCAGTCCATCAACTCAAAAAATTATATGCCCTATCAGGTATTTGGCTAGTTTAAAGCCAAAAAAGACTTTCCATCAGTCATGTTCACTCTAGAGCATGAGGAAGAGCTTTAGAGAAATCAGAGGAGGTGCATTTTCTTTTCCATGTTGATAATTCAAGTAACAAACAAGTATAAGCCATGCCTTCACTTCCATAATGCAATTTAGTTACAAAATTGACCACATGGCCACTTCTTATAAGAAAGGGATGCTACTTTTCCCAATACATATATGGTTTTGTTTAAATTCCTTTACTTCTGGTTAGAGTAGGAGGAGTTTAGGTTTTCTTATTGCAAAACAAGCACTTCTGGACACTCTGCATGTTTCAATTGGAACATGTATGATTTATCTTTTTTACATGGTTTTGTGGGATTTTTGTAGCTTTTCATAGTCCTCTTTAGTGCTTCACAATTGAAAATTAGATGTTTTTGGGGTTGTTCCAATGTGATTCATCCAAAGCTTCAAAATATAAGCTTTCAATGAAAACTTCAAATCAATGTTAAGTTCATGTGGATCTATGCACCATTATAAAGTTTTAAGGGCTAGATGCAAGTTTTTGGCTTGACTCCATGCCCAATGGATGCTTCAAGACTACTGGTCTTCATTATCTAGTAGAAAGATTTCCCCTAGAGGTCACCAAATTGTTGTCCAAAATTACACCCCCATGCAATTTTAAACAACTCATCCAAATTGGGACTTAGGCGGTTTTTCCTTAGGAAAGCCAGGCCTTAGGAAAGCCATGGAACATTAAGTTAGTCTTCCATAGAATTTGTGAATAAGTGTTCCATGGGTTCTCCTAACCTACGAAACAAAGGAATTAGAGATACTGACTTAGGTGAGATTTTGATGGAGTCAGTGCTTTCTAGAGAATGAAGTTAGATGTTATACCTTTGTGGCATTAAGGAAGTCAATATTTTGTGGGCATCAAAATCAGTCTTTTGTGGGTTAAAGGGAAGGATAGAACACCACGAAAATTTAGAATTTAAACTAAGGAAAGGGTCATTGGAGAAAAAGAGTGGGAAGGATTTATTTCTTCGAGGCATGGAAAGTACAATATTATGCAGACTTGGGAAATATGGGATTCCATAGAGTTGGTAAATTCCATGGGATAAAGCTTATAATACACTAAAGTTGAAGGCCGCAAGGTGAAAAAATGAAACACCGCGGCATGTGGAGAAGGAATGTAAAGTGCAGAGTAAAGGCCACAAAAGTTCAAAATCTGTGATGAAGCCCACAGAACACAATGAATTCTACGTGAGACAAAATAAAAGAGGGCATGGGTGGTATAATGTATTGCAGAGTTTTATTGTTGCCCACAGAATCTTGGTGGAAGTCAGAAATAGAGCTATGGAATAAAGTGAAAATAGGAAAAGGTCGCAAGGAGTGATAAAACAAAGGATTTGAGATCCAGAAATCAAATAAGGGATCCATCTAAAATCTTTTAAGAAACATTAGAGAATCTGTGATGTGTTTTGAACTAAATACTCAACCACCTCAACAACCATAATCTTAATGACGTATGGGTGTCATCCGCTTGCACCAGAAATATGATGGAATGATAATTAGAGAAATTTTAGGTACCTTTCTTCTCTCCTCCCCTATTCTTCTCTCTCTCATGTCCTATAAAGGGTTAACTTATTCATTTGGAAAGGATCACTCTTTTTTTGATTGTAAGGGCACCATGTCAAAATGGTGGCTGACTTCCTGTGAATTTTAGACCTCAAATTTGAGTGTTTGTGGTACGTTTCCAACTCCTTTGAAGCGTTTAGTAATGGTGTGTTCATTTTTATAGTAACATGATTTAATGATTATTCTGGATCGTTTCCGCACCGTTCTACTTGTATTTTTGTCTTTTTGCCTCTCCTTTCATGCGTTTTAAGTTGTGTATGGATTCTACCTATGGATTCTTCATTCCTGTGTGTTGCTGGTGTGTTGGAATGGAAGCATCAATGCAGGGCTGGTCGTGTGCCACGTGTTTTCCATCTCCTCTATACGTTTCCTTCTATTCTTCCCCTCATAGAGATTGATCCCTTTCTTTCTAGTTACTATCACCTCCTTCCTCAGTTTGAGTTTTATTTTTTACATTATCTCTAACCCTGGTCCCTTGGAATCTTATATTATTTTTAGTTAGTTATTATCTTATGTTAGCAGTAGTGTTAGCTCTAGGATAGACAGGTATACGAAGTTGACCTTCTCCAGAGGATGATCTCACATAATCAATTCACACATTGAGAGATCATCCCATGTTTCATTGATGTGTTGCACCTAGTTTTAGTAGGGTGTGACTTCATGTGTTAACAAGTATTCCTTCCTCCATTTCATCCATCCTCCAATATAGAAGGTTATATAATAGAGGTATTCTTCATCTCTTTGATTTTATGTGTGAGCATTATTTACATCCTCTTCATTTTCTTCTTCTCCATCTATATCCATGGCTTTTTCTTGTAGGTTTCCATCAAGTAAATCTTGTGCTCTTTTTCTACAATTCATAGACAAGTGACCATGTCATTTGTGCAAGTAACAAGTGAACCATTTATTTGTATATTTTGAAGTTGACCCTTGTAAAAAATAATATTTTAATCTTATTTTAACATATGACCTATCCTATTTGTTTTTATTACCATACATTGTAATTTCTTCTAGTTCAATTTTATTCCTTTATCAAAGAAGAAATTAAATCCTCTAAACTTGGATTTGTTTTACCCAAACTAAAAACCATATTAGAATAGATAGATGGAATGTTATTTAACAATACATCTATTTCAAATAATTTATTTGAAATTGAATGAAACTTACTAAGGTGTTGTACCATTTTATCACGTTCCTCCATTTTGAGCCCTAAATAACTTTTACTTGAGTGTTATTGTTACACTCCCTACTTATGATCCAAACTATTTGTTCAATATCATCTAGATTATATTAGATGATTTAGATAAGTATATATGATGGAGATAATCATCAGATAGCCCCAATCCAATGATTTTGGTATATTTTCAATCTTTTTTATCCCATTTTTCTGCTTCATCTTCATCATTTGGTTTCTTTACTTTTTCATGCACAATATGGTAGCCATTGTGTCTTAGTGTTGTCATTGATGTCAAAGAAATTGATGTAAAAGGTTGTCATTATTTCATGTGATTCCCAATGAGTTTTTATCTAAGGTCAAACATGAAGGTTGATTGGTAGTGCCATAGTTTTGTTGAAGTTGTTATAGTGTCTAGAAGCATAGTTCTAATGTGCATGGTACATAGCATGAGATGGTCCATGAGATGAGTCTGAAAGGATATCATGAGGTCAAGAAATGGTCCTAGAGGTGTGTTATAGGGTGTATAATGAGTCTGTAATGAATCATCATGGTCATTTCTTAAAGAGTCATGGTCTAAAAAGGTCGTTCTAAGGTCATATTCCTAGACCTAGAACATGCATAATGGTATGGAGGTATGAATTCTAGAGCTGATTAGTCTCGTTGAAGCATGGTAAGAATAACATAGTGATGGTGTACATGGCATGTATAAAGAATTTTAGGCTGAGTTATCAGAGGGTTAGTGATATTTCATGGTCATTGGGAAGCAAGAAAGTGAAGACAAGGCTAGGATAGACACATGTAAGTCGTTATGGCTAGAGGATTTCCATGCATATTTGACCAAGAATAGCGGTTAGTTTGAGAAATTAGATGTAATGTTGTCATGATGCTTCATGAACGAGTTTTAGGTCATAATACTGAAGTAATATTTTGCAAGATATGTCAGTTTTTGGTAAAACCGGTGTTTGCAAGAGTGTGAAGATTTGTGCTCAAAGTTGACCTTCTAATGCTCGTTGTGGATTGTGTGATTTGCATGGGACCCAAAGGTTTTGGGGTATGTTTTTCCACTGAGATAAGAGTGTTTTACAAAATTAATAAGGTGGGTTGATCAATTTTTTTTTATGAACGATCGTTAAGAAGCTAAGTTGCTCTGAAACCTTAACAAAACCCTCTTCCTAGAGAGACTCGAGAAAAGTAAATTTTATGATATGAGTACAGAATGGATTGGCAAGAAAAAGTGATGCATTGGAGGTTGAAGAGGATTCCTCCATCTTTCTAAGATAATTTTGATGGTGCTTGGGTCTTCCAGTATTTCGGAAGAGAGATCAAAAAGCCCTAGTTTTGTGGGTTTTTGCAGTTTCATGGTTGAGATGGTGGTTCCAAAGGTATGAAAAAAAATTTCTCTAGAATGCTTGGAGATGTGTAATATCCATGAAAATCTTTAAGTAGATACAGTGGATAAAATGGAAGTCCTATAGGTGCTCAAAGTGATCCCTACCATTTTGGCCTTAAGTGCTAAAATGCTAGTCTTAGCAGTTTGGCAAATGAAAATTTGAGTCATTTTGAGCTTTCATGTTGATGGATGTTTAATAGTCATGGATAGTTTTTTAGACACCTGATATGATGTGTTGAAATGTTTGGTTTGATCATGAAAGTGAGTTGATTTTAATGTTGAAGTTGACCCTAGTTGGCTGGTTAAGGAAATGGTCTTACTAGTTGGCTTGCTTAAGAGGTAATGTAGAAGGAAACAAGTGTGTGGGGTAAGATTTATCCATATGAGCTATGAATGTTAGTAATTTTACATGTTGGAACAAGTTACCTTGAAGTGTGTTGACTAGGTGGTGGTTGAGCTTGCAAAAGGTAATTGGAGTTTTGTGCAAGTTTCTCTCAAGACAAGTTTTTGAGCTCTTGAAGAGTCCTGAAAAGAGGTGTGCTTTTGCTATTGACTTGGTTCAAGGTCTAGCAATGTAAGGATGTTATTATGGAAATTAGATTTAGATACCTTTATGGTGATATATGGTTTTTCTCTTGGTTAATATTTTTGATGGGTGAACTAGCTCAATTTTAAAGACCTAATTCTGGGGTCTTGAATCCAGTTTGGAGCAGTTGTAGCGTTTGAGTTGTTTGGAGGCCTTCCACTTAGAGTTGGATCAAAAAGTGAGTTATTATGGAAGGTATACTTAGAGATATTTACAATGGTATATTACATTATCCATAACTATGATATTTTCTATGTCAAGTTGGTCACTTTTAAGGACTGAAATTCTAGGCATTGAAGACCTAGTGGGGTTTGCATACTTCTTGATGAGTTTCACGGTGGAGATGGATGTTTTGATTCTTCTTGAGATTCTTGATTATTTTGAGTAATTGTATGAGAATTGTATGAAGCTGATGGAGCCTTGAATTTTTTTAAGACCTTGGAGCTATTGGTGCATTCGTTGGTGCTTGAGAAGCTTTTTTTGAGCTTTTTTGAGTTCTTGGAGCTTGTTCATGTTGTTGTGACCCCTGACGACCCTTGTGGTATCTTGTAATGAATTTATATGATGATGTTGTTATATTTTTGGGTTTTAATGACTGAAATACTTAGTCATGGCTGACCCAGGAGGTGTTATGATCTTGAGTTGTGTATATAAGCATGTTAAATGAGTCATTTGTGACTAGTTGTGTATGGGGGAAAAGTGTGACCTATAGAGGAGTGAAGAGGAGTGAGGAATGGTTAAGAAAAAAGATAAGAATACGTATAAATACCTGAAGAATATTGAAGACTAGATATGTAAAGAAAATTTATGTATTCAACCTATGAAGAAGAGAGATAGAATGAGTTAAAGGAGAGCTTGTTTTGATTAGGGTTTGAAGAGTTGTGAGTTGAACTTGGATCACTATTAGTTGTGTGAGAATAATTTCATTAGTGATCATCCATTTCCAAGTGGTTAAGTTAGTAGTTGATCACCTTAGTGGGTTGTAGCCTCCTTTTGGGGTTAGTGCCTCTTGTAGGGTTGGTGCTCTACTAAACTAGGGGTTGATAATCCTTGTGGGGTTGGTGCTCCATGTGAATTTGGTGCTTCACTAAAGTCCTTTGTTTTGAGTAATATAAGAAAAGGTTTAGTATGTTTTCTTCCCTTGGATGGTTTCCCACTTATATATGGTGTTCATGTGTTATGTATCTTGTTTCATGATCTTATGATTTAATGTTACACATCTTAATAAGCTCACATGGTTATGTATTGTGAATGGAAAACTTAAATGATGTATGCATAGTTTGGTAAATGAAGTAAAAATTATTGTATGAATGATTCACCCCTCCTCAGTCACTATGCTTCCAATACAATATCATGCATATCTTTATTAATTAACATTAACTAGATTATGACTTGCCAAGTATAGAAATCACTTCCCTTAATTTTTTGACATAATTAAATTTCTCCATTATGACCCATACAGTTCAAGAAAATAATAAAGGATGTCGGTTTCAACCGATAATGCATCCAAATTAGAAACAAATATTTAGAAATACAACCGATTATTCATCTAGACACATTTGATGATAACACCAATTTAATTATGACAACATTTGATATATAAAGACTCTTTTGACTCGGACAATTATAGTGAAAAATTAATATTTAATTATTTTATGGATTGACCTTTTTAAAAAACATATAATTGACAACTTTGATCAAATACCAAACAATTATAATAACAAAAATTTAAATAGACTTAATTGTAAACAAACTATAATCCCGTGATAAAACTAGTAATAACCAAATTAATTTTGACACCAAAAAAACATTAATAACCTAATTTTTTTAAGATGCTACACATTTAAACAATCTAAACACCAAAAAAATTAGAATGACACAACCTATTATACCCAAATGTAAATGCAATAACTACATGTCGAGCTTTGTCATAATTATCAAAAATAGTGAAGGAACAAGTACTTATCACATCACTCTCCCTTTCCATTTTTCTTTTTAATCTTCCTAGAAAATAATACAATCACGAGCTAGGAAATTACTAGTGAATTAAAAATCAGATTTGATCCATGTAGTAGAAGTGAACAACATGTCAATGCAATGGACAAAAAAAAAGTTCTTCTAAGTCAATACGCATGTAGTAGTTGTATACACCTTCCAAGTGCAATAAGGAACATAGTTGAGTGACTAACATGCAACACATATATCTATCAATATTCATAAACAATAAAGAATTTTACCATTATCAAATGATTTATACATACGTCCATGTGAATTATTGTCCCAAATTCCAAAAATTACTTCAAACATAACAAAATCAAATTTCACATTTTCTCTTAAACCACGATGTGGGTTCAACTTAAATTTGTATAGATCATAAAAAATAACTTATGACCTATTCTTTACATGACAATCATTGAACCCAATGCCACATATGCACATCCACATGATTATAACATCTCTTTGATACCAAATATGGTAAATTGGAGAGCCTATAGCATATTGCATGTCATTGAAATATTGATATGACAAAAAATTGAACACTCAATTAATTTGTACGTGAAATTTTATTCATCATATGAATGTTACATATATATAGGCAAGAATCTCTTATAATCAAGGATTATTTTTGAATCTCAAATCCATATTCTCTCTCCACTCACCTCTACATTATTTTTTCACCCAACTCTATCCTACGTGATTTTCTCTCACAAATAACCCAAATAATAACCTATATTATTTGAACTTACACATACATAAATACAAAACTAGATATGATTTGTAAATAAAACTCATAAAATAACACATATAAATAATAAATGGAGCACTAATAACAAGAGTGAGATGTAGCTCACACAACTTCAGGTGCACAAGGTATAAAATATATAATTGAATGGATTACCCAACTACAAGAAGAGGCCATATACTTGGTATCCTGTAAAATTGACAAGGGCAATTTTGTAGATGACTATACCAAAAATTTGTTTTGGTCCCCCGAGGAGGTCTGTTAACGTTCAAAATGGCCTAATATTCCCTTCCGAAAATCAAGTTTTAAGAACTTAGCCATTTTCACCTTTTTTGAGCTGGGCGCAAGAAATGACGTGTCGACACCATAAAATGTACGCCCCTTAGGTAATCCTTTGGCATGGGAAATGATATACCAATATCAGTAAACATGTGCCAAATATCTGCACCTAAGGCATGAGAAATGGTATGTCAACATACCAAAATGTGTGCTAAGTAAATTTTTCTTTAGCGCTAGAGATATCATGTTGACATCATGAAAATTGTGCCCCTTTGGCGCTGAAATTCTCATGTTGACATCTCCAAATGTGTGCTTAAGGCGCTGAAAGTGTTATGTCAATGCTAATAAAATTGCGTCAAGGTGCATTTAAACCTGTTTTGACACTCGAAAAACTGTGCCAAAGAAAGTTGGTGAAATAATTAATGCCAAGTTTTCTATATATAGGCGCTTAACACCTGTCATTTTCATGAATTGAAAATTATGAAAAGTATTCCTCTACGCTTGTCAGCTATTGCTGTCACGCCCGCGTGTCATTTTTCAAGTTTGTGGACCCCAACGTCGTCCTTCATCATTTATAAAACTGGGTAAGTAGATTTTATCACTCTTATTATTGTTTGTGGCTTTTTGGTTATTGTTAGGTTTTAGGGTTGTTGTAAATCTAAAAGGTTAAATCTAAAATAAACAAACTACCACTCCATAACCATCTGGAAACCACCTTACCTCTCCTTCCAGATCTGTAAATCTAAGAAGGCTTTGCCTCAGAAGAGGCCATCCTTTATATATCTGCTTACTGCCTTGCAAAAATTCCCTCTCCTCCCTACCATTTTGTAAAACCAAAGAGAGAGAAAAAGTCATGTAAGGAGAAAAGAAATCAAAGAAAGTGCAAAAATCATCTTTTCCTTTGGCGCACTATCCTTTCATGTTGCACTCCCCACATTTGTGCCTTGGCGCACTGTCTTCGCATGCAACATATCCCTAACCCGCACCTAGTATAAACACTTAGCAATCTTGTAAGGGCTTAGGCGCATCCTGCATAACATCAACATTAGATGTTGTGTGTTCCAAATCCGTGCCAAGTAGTTTTCCTTTGGTGCACTGATCTCCTTTGCAACATCTTCTGAAATTGTGCCTTGGGCACACGTAAAAGCCATGCAACACTATCTTTTATACCACCTAGTTAAAGTGAATTTCCTAAGGCGTTGGCACATGAACCTTGACATCAACATGCCATGTTGTGTGTTGTAAAACCATGCCCCACACCTTTCTCCTTAGCGCTAAAACCTTTTGTGCAACACTCCTCAAAAGTGCACCCTCTATAACCCTTTGGCACAACTTTTCTCCTGTCAATAAGGGCACACCTTTTTACATGTTGACATCCCCAAAAGTGCACCCAGCCTTTTTAAGCCTCTGCAGCGTGCTATGAACTTGTGCCTTGCGCCCTAAGCCTTATAATCACTCATTCTTCTTTTTGCAAGCTTTCATTATGAATAATATGACAGTTCACATGGCTCTTCTGTGTTGGACCTCATTGATTATCCTTGCAGAACAACAACAACCATCCTCGAGCTCACACATGTCTTCATCAAGTAAAAAGCCAACAAAATCTAAAGGAAAAGCAAAGTTGACAGAAGAAGAGATGAAGTATAAATATCAGAAAGTCAGGATGCCTGACTCATACGCAGAGGGTGATCTCGATATCAGAGACTCCGAGCTTGGGAACATTGATATGGAGGACTTTTGGGCGAGAACCAACTAGGTAACTAGTGGCCCTTGAATGAACAAACTGGTGGGTAGTGGATTACACTTTACAGCTAGGCTGCCAGTAAGTGATGTGAATAACGAGTTCATCATGTTGGTGGCTCAATGCTATAACAAGGACACAAGATGTGTCGAAGATAAAGAGGGCAAGACAGTCATCGACCTAACTGCTTGTCACTTTGAAATAACCCTGGGCATTCCTCATCATAGGAAGTACATCACCATAAGCCTAGAAGAATGCAAGAAGGCATGGGATGACAATGAGGACAAGTGCATGCAAATGATGAACGAGCTATATCTAAAAAACAAAAATCCGGTGAGCAGATGGCCTCAGACCATCCACCGCAGTGACTTCAATGAGGAACTGAGTGATACAATCACCTTCCTGAGTAGAGTGTTTGGGCTTCCTGATGCCCACCATTTCCATAAATGGATGCTGAGGTACTTAGAGATCGTGAGCAAGAATGTACCTGATTAGCATTTTGGCTGGGGAGAAATCATCAGTGACACCATCTCCTAGCAGCTTCAACAGGTCATGACAGCTGGGAAGTTCTATATGAATTCCTACGTTGTATACGTTGCAACATCAGCGAGAGACTTCACTGGCCTAGCTCGAAATGGGGTATGGCCCCAAGTCAAAATATATGAATACTACCCAGATCTAAGGCTCGAGAACAACATCCCTCAGTTCTCAAAAATCAATGACGCCTTCTTCTATGAGGTGATTTGCCTGGTGAGACCAAACATGAGGCATGGTTGAACTAGCTCGAGTGTGATCACTGTCACAAAGAAGTGGGGAGCATTGTTCACTCAGTTTCCCACATTCACATATCTCAGGGCAGTGAATTTTGAGGGTGAACCAATAAAGCTACCAAGGTATGTGGGGCCTAAGCTGATTCTCTTGGAGTTGTCAAGGCAACTAATCACATACAATGAGAGATTCATGAAGAGAAAGAAGGGAGGAACTCCATTCCCCCTTACAGTGGGCTGATACACCTGCACCACACTGGCCAAAGCATGGGAAATGTATGCCGAGCTTGAATTGCTAAATCTAAAGCACAACTTCCCAGCCAGACCTACTTTCGATTGTCGGGGTTTCCTCCCAAAGGAAAAAATTGATCCTATCCATGTTCCTGAGATCGAGGACATCTACATCGACCTGACACATGAAATAGATCTCAGGTGAAAGGATCACTCCCGGCTGGCTCTAGAAGAGATCATACACTATGGCGTGGCCATCATTCCAAAAGGATTCCAAGAGCTTGATCAAGAAATTGATCAAGTTTACCTTGACATAGATGGGGACGATTGGCCATTCACATAAATTGACAGAGCCAAGGCACCAAAGACCATTCAAGAAAGGGTCAAACCCACATTACAGCGCACTGAGCATTGGTGCAAACAGAATGGTCTTACCTACCTGGGGTTAGATTTTACTAATTCTCCATCAGGTAGAGCACCTCCAAGAATGGTGCAGGTGCTGAAAGGAAAAGGAAAAGATAAAGAGGAGGAAGGACCAAGAAAACAAGAAGAAGCTCCTCAAAGCCCTCCTACTGCTTCTGAGAAGCAAGTGGTCGACCTGGTGTCTCCAGGCAAAGAATAAGAGACCACTGAAGTTTCGATAGACACATCCACTTAGGATGTGGTCACAAATACAACCACTAAGGTACCCACCATTCCTTCTTCTGCTCCTTCTCCTCCCCATGTCGTTGAAGCATCTATTCCTATGGATGTTTCTTCTTCTCTCCCTTCCTCCCTTCCATCTCCCACCTCTTCCATCTTCTCTTCTCTAACGGATCTATCACCCAGTGTTCCCTCCATCCCATTACAGATCCCTTTTGCCTCCATGTCCTTTTCTTCTCCTATAGCAACTCCAGGCCCTACAAGCAGTAGTGCATTGGACTCCTTGTCGATGCCACCACCAAGTACCTCAACGTTCTTCCCTGCGGCCTCTTCAGTTGCTTCCCCTTTCACCCCCATTTCTTCTTCTATTTCCTCTACTCCCTCTCCCATAAGTCCAAGCTGGATCTCTGACCATCTAGGTCAACTCAAGAGAAAGGTTCCCATAGCACCCATGGATTTCTCTGTCATTCCGAAGAACGGACCCAAGAAGAAAAAAGATATAACTCACTTCTCTAAGATCGTTTCAGGAGAGAGAGTCATGGAGATTGCATATCCAGATCCCACCAAAGAAAAGAAAGATTTGTCTCCTACAGACTTTATAGTGACCCAAGTCACAATGGGAACCTCATCTGAGAGCTTGCAAGGAGAGGCCTTGTCTGCAATAGATGCCCTCTGCAAGAAACTTCAAGAAGCAAAGGAGGAGAAGAGGATAATAAAGGAACAAAACAAACATGTTCTCCAAGCATTGGAAAGAATGGGAAACACACCTCCTATGACTGCCGCCAAGCCTACTGAAGTTCTTAGTTAGGACAAGATAAATGAATTCACTAAGATTGGTGAACAAGGTGCGATAGTGTCCTCCTGGATAGAGTGAATCCTGAGAGATAGTGAGGAAATAATCAAGAAATTCACAAGACTCTACTAGGGTATAGATCAGGCAAATAAGGAGCTACAAGTAGTAGCAAGATCCCTCTCCGAGGAGTTGAACAATGCTAGATTGCAACATGAAACATTTCAAACAATGGTCAACTACTTCAATGATGACCTATTAAAGGTCGGTGTCATTGTTCACCCACGAGCGCATAACAAAGCTCTCGTAGCTTTAGATTATATCAGGTTGATCAAATGGAGTATATCTTAGAGAGGATAGATAAAATCAAGGACGAGGCACTGGATGCAAAATACAACATGGAGCAGATGGTTACAAATATGGCTCTAGAGATGCTCAGTGAATCATTCACCTTGAGGGAGGCAGACGATACAATCAAGCTCTTCAAGGCTATCACAACCCAAGGTTTTACGCCAGAGGTCACTTTTGACCGAGAGTCTATCAATAACCTTCTGGCTTACCATGATTTCATTGGATTCTTGATTGAGGCATGTGAAGAGTACGCTAGACTACCTGACAAGCTCAAGACTGAAAAATAAACTTGCGAAGTTATTGGCGACCATTTCAAGGGTCCAGATCATAATAAACTTCAGACAATGATTAGCAAGTGTATGGAATACCGAGATCAGTGTCACATCACCTCTCCTGATCAGAAGCAAGAAATTCCATTCAAGCTAAGAGATGATGACGAGTAGTTTCTCTTCTTGTGTACGCTTCGATATTTTTGTAATAAATATTTAAAAAGTATGTTGGCATTTACAATGACATCATCCATGTTGCATCATGGGATGTTGCCATCCAAAAACTTGCCCAAAGTCAACTTTTGACTTTTTAGATATTTTGTAGATATTTTGTAGATATTTTGTAGATATTTTGTAAATAGTGGTTGGTTTCTTTTTTTCCTCTTCCCTCCTCTTCTTCTATAAATACTGGAATACTTGTTTTACACCAGGTGGATACTTTTTGTATGAAAAAGGAGTGAAGAGAGAAAGACTTTCTGCCTTCATGTAACATAAGAGATATTAATATATATGTTCAAACTTTGTGCTCAATATATGTGTTATTTACATCAGATCTTTCTTAAGTCAGGTCTATGTTTCTATTCTGTTGGATTCATTCTTATTATTTTCATATATTCATCAGTATTGCTTTGTTTGTTTATGCAAGTAAGTTTGGCTCTGTTTACTACCAGCCCAAAGCATAGACCTTCTGACCTTTCCATCTTGGAATTCATTTCTTTTCTCCCTTCATATCTACCTTCCTCCGTTCCTTCCCTCTTACATTTCTATTCACAGTTGGAACTACCCCTATTGGGATGAGATCCCAAACCCTTGAAGTTAGAATAGTGTAGATTTACACAGATTCCTGCTTGATAGAATAACAATAAACCAGTTTCACTTTGTTGTCTCAAAGAGGGGCTATGCCATGCACACTGTTGGCCTGTTTCCACATGATCTACCTAATCTGACAAATTTTCAAACCAAAAATACTATATGAATCTATATGAGATGGCCATTGTAGTGGATCGTCGAGCAACTAGTTATTCACAACATTTGAGGGTGAGCTAGTCATAGAAACCATCAACATCATAGAGGTCCCGGGATTTAGTGGGCACACCTTCAGTTATAAGGCCTCCAGGTTCATTAGCTCAGGCAATAACAGAAGGAAAAAAATCATGCTCAATGTCCCCAAGACCATGTAGTAGTCCAGTGTCAAGAGAGATTCATGCCAAGAGTTGAATGATCTAGATTTAGGAGTTTTAATAATACCATGATGAGAAGTATCATATGGTTATGAGACCATTTTTTGTAAACTTGAGCTCCTTCTGGCATATCCATATAATATATGATGATTTTGGAATTTGTCTATGTGTATGTTTACAAGTTTTATCATTATGTTTGGCATTGATTAGCTCATGATAATGATATAACATTGTATTGTGATGTTAGATAGATGATTACAGATAGATGTACGAGCATATTAGATGTTATTATTATATGATGATGTTATATGTGTTTTATTATCTCTTGAACATAATCTATATGCATTGACGTGTTTTTATTCTCAGCTATATATATTAGCCACTTTTCTCATTTGGTTTTATCACGTATATGTTGTGTCTTGGTAGGGTAGATGAAGTGACCGAGTTAGAAGAAAGTTTAGTTAGAATGGGAATTTAGTTAGGAAGTGTTGAGATGGGTAGATGTGTGAGTATGGGGATGGTAAAACCATGTTATAACTTGTGTAATGTTACAACTCGATTGTCACACCCTGTTTTGGGAGTCCCAAACTTGACGTTCATGTCGGCCATCAATAAGCTTGTTTTGCTTAGTAAAGGTGATATAATATAGTTAAACAAATTGGAGATTCGTGATTCCCTTGCTAAATAAAGTTTAATTAACCATCGTGATTTTTAACTCACATCGACATCATCCATAAATTTTTGTAACATTTTTTATCGTGGCATTATGCCCTTGATCAATAGGATGGTTTTTAGTTATTTTTGGTGTATATTGTTGACCATGAAGGTATCACATTAGTGTCATTTGATAAGAGGTTTATTAAAATTTTCGAGTATGATGATCTTGTTAGCAAGAGACCTTAGACTGGTAAACACTTATCTTTCAATAGTTACATACTAAGCTGAGATATATTTGATCAGGACGATTAAAGTATAAAAAGGATCAGGGCACCCCAACTGAGACTAGGGTTCTGACGGGCGCTCCAATACTAGCCTAGGTGCCCTAGTCAAGGCTAAAATGATGGAAAGTGTCAAAAATAGAATGGGCATATGTGTGGTGAAGGTCGGGAATTACGACAAAAAGTAAATTAAAATGACCAAAGGATAGGGGTTAATTTATACTTTCTTCAATCAAAAACCACACGAGTAGTAGTATGAGACCGAGACTAAATAATACCCAAAGTGTATGATTTAGTGTCTACATTTGCTTCCACTTTATGTTGGTGAACACAATGCTCAGTAACATAAAGTAGATAGATATGCGTACCTGATGCCAATGTAGAGTGATGTAAAAAAATTTGTCGAAGGAATAGAATAAGCATGGAGTGAAAAAAAGATGATGGAGCGTGGAAACTAAAGATGTGAAAGCACAAAAAAAATGATGAGATTGAACCTAGGGTAGAAACATGTGTGTAGTTTCCAATTGTGTGATGTACCTACATGGTTAGTATGGTCTGTGATGCCACAAAAGTGTTTTTATTGACGAAATTGTTGTCGTTGTTTATTGTTGTTGTTGTTTATTGTTGACTGTTTGCTTCTCATATGGTCAGACCTATAAGAAGAATACGAACAAGAAGTCAAATACACATGTATATATGTAAAAGCGCATGTAAAAGATGCATGTATATGTAATGAAAAGACTAAAATGAAAGTATGAAAAGTGTAAAAGGAACATGTGCACCTGATCCATGATGAGAGAAAAGGGTGTAGAAAGAGGATATCCTGTCCTGGGTTTTTTGGGTGATCCGATGCCATAGGACGAAGAAGTGTAGGGAGGAATTCCACTGTATCCTGTAACTGCTTCCCTGAATGTGTGTGAAGAGACCTCTATATTGCTTGGTTTTTTTGGGGATCTGATACTACTAGCTGAAGTAGTGTAGAGAGGAATTACATTATATCCTCTAACTTGTAACTACTTCCCTGAATGCTAAGGACAACCATGTCTGGTAAAATCTGTTGTGTTAGGGATTTGTAGACTGGTTTAAACCCACTCACTGTATATAACCCATAATTCCAAGGGCGGAACATGCACTGAACTGAACCGGTGTATAAGAATTGTGTATAATATAAAACCCCAAATGATGCTCCCCTATTTGAGGGCATATGCGATGTCGTTGATAGGAGAATGCATCCCCAAAAGAGGACCAATTGCATGAACTATGTAAATCTACCCTGTAAGGGAAGGGAATGCACTTGGTAGAATCTAAGGCATGCACAAATAAGAAGGATAGCCAAAATAAGTGTTAGTACGAACAAACATGCATCTATAAGACAATGTGTAATCTACGCAATCAGTGTATAAACTACCAAAAAATGTAGTAATGTAACACGCAAGAAGACAAAGTAAGCCACAATAATGGGCTAAAAACATGGGACATTACTCATGATGTTGCATGAAACTCAAGGCCATCATGGCCACATACAAACAAATAAGTTTGCACACTAAACATAGGGAAAAGCCTACAAAAAAAAGAAAATAATAGCAATCAATGTAACAAACAAGTATGGAAGCAATTTTTAAATTTACTTGCATAACAAATGCTGCACATGAAGCACCCGTTAGCATTTTAGAAAGATAACTAGAAAGTCAAAATAATGTATAACCAAGTAATGTAAAGTGCTAAGTACAAAATGATGCAGTAGCACCTGGAAGAGATGAATGTGGATGCCCCCAACGACCAGTGTAAGAAGGGTAGAAGGTGAACATCCGTGTTGCATGTAAAAGCCCTATATATGTGATCAAAACTAAACAAAGACATGAACGCACATGTATGTATGCTATAGATAAATGAAATACAAGAGATATAAATAGCATGTGTAATAAAATGACCATGAAAAAGTAAATGCAAGCAAGAGTAAAAACAACCATGATATGCAATATGCTATGGATGGATGGGATGGAATACAAGATGGATTATAAGAGCCACGTACCCCCTGAGTGAATGGAAATGTATGCCATGAGGTTTATTTAGTTTTCTCCCTCAACAGTTAAGAATGAACTGTAGATGAGAGTGCATAATGGGGAAATGGTCGAAGTGTGTGTTGTTTCTAACACGCTATGATGAATGTGTATGTCAATTCATGAAATGTGACCTAGAAAGGATGTATGCGTGAACCTTATAGCTAAAGCGTATATCACGAAAAGATGAGCCTAGGAGTGGTGATGTAGCCTAAAGCGTAAAACACTACATTATGAATAGAAAGAGTGGTGATGTAGCCTAAAAGCGTATACCACTACAAGATGAAGGAATAGATGACCATTACCCTATAACGTATGTTACTCACCTAGGAATGTCACATGCTGAAAGCTCGAATGATAAACATATAAGTATGATGATTCAAGTATGATAGATGTGTTGACGCTTAGTATGAGGAGGGGGAATGTGTTGGATGATATGCCCCCAAAGTGTGTACATAAGAATGAACTATCCAATGACAATGAAGGATGAAGGTACTTCATCTGATGCATATGATGATGAAAGCATACGACAGTGATCTAATAGTGGTGGTATAGTAGATAAATGTTGTGCTGGTGAATGAAGTTTATATACATGTGATGGATAGATATATGATGAATGTCATGGTGTAGAAAATTGTGTCAGTGATGGAGATGTACATAAGGTGGAGTGTGTAGGGGATGGAAACCCACATGGAATAAATTGAGGAGGTGATTTTCATCGCGATGCAGTAACTGTCCTAGAAATGGGTCTATACCTATGTGTAGGACTAGCGGAGTGGTGAGGTCATGTAGGTAATGTGCAAGTAGGTGAAGTAGGAGTAGATTGCACTTTTAGTAGCATAAAACATGATGGGTTAGATGAAGTAGGTGGTGTGCTGACGATTATGCAAGGAGATACCGACCATGGAATTGATGGAGGGACACTATCAATAAAAATAATCTTATTGTTGTGAATGAATTTAAGTCGCAAATGATTCATAGAGATGATAGATTGATACTGACAAATCCAGTTGAGACTGAGAAGCATGTTGCACCTGTCGAATGTGTTTCTGACAAGGAAAAGCACAAGCATAGTAAGAGGTCCAACTATAGCGTGCAATTTGGTGACACCAAATGGTTTGTTAAAAGGGTATTCAATTTGTGATGGAGGGTAGACAATAGCCTTAAGAAGTGAAATGGAGCATGCACTAATGGTCCAAAATGGGTCAACATAAATACTGTTGATGGAAACTAAACCAATAGATGCATTTATGTGCAAGTGATTAGATGTGAAATTTGTGTGATAATCATGATTAGAGAAAGAGATGACGAGTGGTGAAGCGTCAGTATGTGCAACTAAAAAGTCCAGAGCCGCTGATGTAGGAGAAGGAATTGCATTATTTATATGATTAGAATAATATTAAGATGTTTTCTTGTCACGTGGTTAGGATTGATTATTGAATAATTTGAGTCTACCCTTATTATTGACTAATGTAGAGTATGTGGATCATAGAAATTCAAGCTTGTTATTATCAATAAGATCTTGAATGATTGTGCGGAACTTTAAACATTGATTTGTAGAATGTCCCATACATATATGATAGTCACATATAAAGTTTTCGTTGTAATTCCTTTCTTTTGGTCGTGATGAACCTAATTCAAGTGGTGGAGGGAGTGTAATAAGATTGCTTTCCATGAGTTTTTGCAATATGAGATGTGGAGCCATAGGAAAGTTAGTGAGAAGTCACCTAGGTGGTGGTGATTAAACCTCTTTAGGAGTAGTAACTACATTGAAAATAACTTTGGAGTTAGTTGGCTTAGTTATAAATGGTTTAAATGGTGTCTTATTTTGAAAAAGAGTGGACGAGGAAGCTTTCTCTTGATATTTAAGTTTTCCTATGGACAAGAGTTTAGTTTCACAAAGCTTAAGAATGTGACAAAGTTGGTCGAATGAAGGAGAGGTATTGAAGAGAACACTTTCTTAGAGTGGTGATAAGAGACTATGAATAAAAAAATCTTGAAGTTCAGAGTCTGCCAGAACATTATAAATCCTAGCTAGATTGTTCTTATACCTTAAAATGTAGTAGACTAAGTTTTCATTGGATCCTTGTTTCAGTTTTGCTAGTTGAGCATAAGATATCTTGGAGCCGATGTTGATGGAAAAGTGAGTAAGAAAGGCATAGACTAGATGTTTGAATGAAGTTACCAAGTGAATAGGTAGGTTGTAAAAGAAAAGCATCACATAATCATGGAGATTGCTAGGAAATATTTTAGATAAAATAATATGATCATTAGTAAAATCAAGACAAATGACATTAAATGCCCTAAGATGCTCTTGTGGGTAACCATGCCCATTTAAAATGGGAATCTTAGGGGTGAAAATGCTAGGAGGAAGTGGATAAGTGTAGATGGTCGATGCAAATGGAGTATGCAATAACAAGGTGGAATCTAAAGATGATGACGCATGCAAAGTGGCTTGTTGCTACTCACGAATTTGAGCTTGAAGGTCCCGATAAAGGGTAGTCAGGTCTTGAGAGTATTAATAGATGAAACTTGTCATGTATGGGAAACTAAAACTGGTCTAAAGTGATTAGTAGGGGTATTGACCAAAATTGGAATATCATAAATAGGTGGGAGAGTATAAGCATGTGGTTGAGTAACAAAAAAAGTGGGTATGGCCACGGAAGCATTGAGTTCTGCCAAATTAGTAGCTTCCTCATGAGTAACATGTAAAAGAAAATCTAGATCTTGGGGATGTTCAATGATATGATCATTAATGTCCTTAGTATGTTCTTCATTAAAAGAATTATCAGAGTGAGCCATGGTGGAAGGAGAATAAACCTTTGACAAAAGATGTATTTGAAATGTCAGGTTTACCAAAATGATTAACTAAAATGCAGATTTTAGTAAGTTAATCTAACTAGGAAAAACAATAAATAATAGTGAATAAATGCAATAAATACATATAGAAAGTGACCTTAACAACTAAACTAATGAAAATGTGAAACCCTATTGAAAATTAAGGTTGGAAAGAGCTTATCTAATTCGGAGGCTAATCAGGACTGTATCACATGATGAGCTTGATAAATAGAATGCGTATGTGACCACACAAAAGCTCCATAAGACACATATCTGAGCTATTTTGCTAGAATGGGATGCCTGGGAGAAGATCAGGGTACTTTTGGGTGCCCTAATATGAGTAATGGGCACCTTGGTTTGTGTAGGAGGTCCAGAAACCAAACTTTCAAGGTTGGATGATGATGCAAAACCCTCATTGTATGTCAAATGTAATTCATTTCTCTATGCCGAATGTCTCCAATGATCAATGATGAAGAACAAACTAACTGAGAATTACACTACATATCAGACCCAATATAGTTCTATGTGAATGTGTGTATGATCATACCCTAGGTTGCTCTTGTGCTAATCATAATTTGTGAATTAGCGAGAAATAACTATGTGTAGAAAAACATAATAGAATGGTGGATGGAATAGAATAAACTTCCCTCATATGCTTGTGTGATGCAAATGAACCAACCTTGTCCCTTGTGATGAGCTAGATGGATGAAAATGAGCTCTATATGCCTTAAATGGATGCAAATTTAGGTAGATGATAGTAATGACTAGTGCTTGGTCCCTCATTATGGTCTCATAATAGGAACAAAATCCTGGAATATTTTATTAATCATCCAAATCAAGTACAATGGTGTAGGATGCAATATTTATAGATATTACACAACTAGATACAAACAATGAAAGATGTTGCATAGGTGCAACATTAAGCCTTAATTACATAAGCTTCCAAAATATCATCCAAGAAGCATAACGAAACAATTAAAACAAATATATTGTTGCACCAATAATGCAACAAATAAACAATACGATATAAAATGACAAATATTGTTATAAAACTATATAAAAATATATAAACTAATTATCTTAATAAATAATTAATTACTTAAGGCAATAGAATGCATAAACTAACCTAACATCCCCCCCCCCCCTTAATTTTTCATTTCCTCAAGTGATGAGGGGAAGAACTCTCTGAACAACTCGAAATTGTCATATGCAAGTGACTTTGTGAAGATATTTGCTCGTTGTTTAGCTGTTAGACAAAACCAAAGTTGTATATTGTGCTTTAAGACATGCTTGCATATCAAATGTACCTATACCTCAATGTGTTTTGTTCTTTCATGAAAAACTAGATTGCGAACAAATTTGAGAACACCTTCATTATTAACATACAAGGTTGTTAATTTGTGATGTGGTATTCTAAGTCCTTCTAGTATGCGGCATAGCCATATCACTTCACAGAAAACTTCACCTGTAGAACGATACTCAGATTCTGTGGAAGAGCAAGAAACAAAGTGTTGTTTTTTTCTACCCCATGATATTGGTCTAAATCCCATAAAGAACACAAACCCTGAAGTGGATTTTCTGTCATCAATGTTGCCTGCATGATCTGAATCCAAATATCATGACAAGAAGAAATTGTTCTTCTTCTTGTATTCTAGACCAAGATCTATTGATACCTTGATATATCTCAAGATGTGTCTTGTTGTTTTCCAATGAAAAAATTTGCGTTCCTGCATGAACCCGGATAGATAGCTCACTACAAAGTTGATACCTAGTCTAGTGTAGGTTACGTAAATGAGACTCCCAATCAACTGCTAATAGAAAGTGACATTTACCGTAGGAGATGGATCTAAACGAGATAACTACAATCTATTCTCCATAGGTGTAGAAATTGGTGTGCAATCCATCATTCTAAATTTCTCGAGTGTTGTCTTGATATATTTCAACTGAGAAACAAATATGTGATTCTCCTTTTTCCATACTTCAAATCCAAGACAATAGTGCATTAGCCTGAGATCTGTCATGTCCAACGATCGTTTAAGATTTTTCATTTTTGCATCAATCATCCTCACTAAAATTCTAGTGATGACTAGATTGTCAACTTAGACAACGAAAATCACAATCTCCCCCTTTCATTTTGAGGTAGAGATTGGGATCGTATGGATTTCTTACAAATCTATGTTATACAAGATGCTCATCAATTTTGATGTACCATGCCCGAGGTGCCTGTTTGAGGTCATACAAATATTTTCTAAGTCTGCATACCTTTGCTTCTTGACTAGGTACAACATATCCACCAGTTTGAGTCATGTAGACTTCTTCTTATAAATATCCATTCAGGAAGGAAGTTTTTATGTCCATCTGATGGAAATTCCAACCAAACTATGCAACTAGAGCTAAGATCATCCTGATCATTTTGATATTAGCTATGGGAGAAAATGTCTCCTCGTAGTCAATGCCTTATTTTTGTGCATACCCCTTTGCTACTAGTCTCACTTTATACTTGTCCATTGTCCCATATGCTTTGTATTTTGTTTTGAATATCCATATGCATCCAATGGGTTTCTTCCCTTATGGAAGATCAACAAACTGTTAAGTGTTTTTTTCATCACTGAGTTATACTTAGCATCCATGGAATATTTCCAAGATTTTGACTATAGGGATTCCTATACTATGGAGGGCTCATCAAATTCAATAACTCTACTCATTAAAGCAAAGTTCACTTCTTCTCTTGCTTTATTTGTGAGTCCTTGGTCTAGTAGTTGATGTATCGGGTGGAGCATCCATTCTTACATCTCGTAACATGCTATTATACCACTTGGGCATACGCTAAACTATTCCCATGGGTCGTGGCTCTATCAAATCATCACCATCATCCCCATCATTAGTTTCATCATCAGTGGTAAAATTAGCTTCAATTTGTACAACTGGTGAAAAATATACATCAGGTGAGTCTGGAGGAGGAGTCTCTACTTCTTTCTTCTAAAAAAACTCAACATCTCTGCCGGTGTAGACTTTCTTGGTCTTCGGATCCATCAATTTGTACCCAAGAGTCTCTTCACTGTACCCAATGAAGATGAGTTTTTGTTATTTCATATCCAATTTGATTCTATTCTGCTTGGGTATGTGCATACTTGCTTTACACCCGAATACTTTGAGGTGTGCAGCAAATGGCTTCCTTTTTTATCATGCTTCTTGTGGTGTTACTCCGTCAAGAGCAACTATGGGCACTTTGTTTAACAAATACATTGCTATCTTTGCTACTTCTACCCAAAATGCCCTTGCTAGTCCTAATTCATTGATCATGCATCTCACCATTTCCATTATAGTATGATTTATTCTCTCAATGACACCTTTTTGCTGTGGTGTGTGTGGAGGAGGCATTTGTCAACGAATTCCATGAGCTTGAAGGTAAGATTTGAACTCATCACTGGTGAATTCCCCCCTCCATTTGAGCACAAAGTTTTGATGTGACGACCAATTTTATTCTCAACAACCACTTTGAATTTATTGAAGTTATCACAAGCTTCACTTTTCTTGCAAAGACAATATATCCACATTTTCCTTGAATAGGCATCAACACAAGCATGAAGTATTGGAACCTAGAATGACTTGGTTACATCATATGAAAAATATTGGTATGAACCAAATCAAGCTTACCACGAGCTTGATACGTAGTCTTCTAGAATGAAACTCTATGTTTTTTTCCTGTAAGGTGGTGAGGAAATTTATCTGTATCCTTCTGAAGATATGGTAAACCATTTATCATATTGTGCCAGAGAAGTGTCTCGAGATACTTGAAACTTATATGACCAAGTCTCTGATGCCACAATTGTGCAGAGGTAGAATTTTTAGCCATAAGTGCCTAATCATCTCTGTGGAAAAAATACAGCTGAAACATGCATATGACATTAGAGGATTTCACAACTATTTTCGAGCCTCATGATTTGTCTCGAATCAAACACGTTTTCTATCTGGAATGACTATCAAAGTCAATTTTAAGTTGTGATCTAGGAGTTGAATGACTGACAACATAATTTTAGTCAACCCAAGGACAAATAATACATTTGACAATCTACAGTTGCGTGAACCAAGGGGTAGAGAAATGTTCCCAATCCCCTGAACTATGTATGAAGAATCATCACCTAACGAAACATGGTTTTTCAAAGGAGTGTCCCTTATTGAAGTAAACCAATTTCTATGTCTGGTCATGTGTCGAGTGGATCCCGAATCAACATACCATACATCACTAGATGACGTGGAAGGTTCACTTGATCGAGCAGTGTACAAGTAGTCTTTCGTATCTGAATGTTCTTCTTGCTCAACAATATTGCCTTACTAATGGGGTCTTATTTTCTAGTTCCCCTTTTTCCACCCTTGGTTGTAGTTAGAGTGTCCCTTGTGAGATTGCTAGTGTTCAGGTCCAAAGTTGCTTGATGAACCTTTCTTGTAAATATTATACTAACAATCTTTCAATTCATGTCCTATTTTGTAGATTGGACATTGCTTCTTCTGTTGTTTATCCCCTTGTTGATTATGATTATGATATTCAGGTTTTTGATAGGAATTAGGTTTTCCTTTCCCTTTTCCTTTCCATTTTTGATGAGAAGAAAGTGCCTACTCCTCTTCATCATCCTTATTATATAGGGCTTCCTCTTGTTGCAGTAGGTTTACTAACTTGTCAAAACTAACTGTTGTATCTAACAAGTTGAGTGTTGTTACAAAAATACGGTAGGAAGAAGGGAGGGCTCTCAGAAAAATGGGAACTATAGCGTCATTAATGACCTCCTCTCCTAGGTCTATAAGTGAATCCCTCAACTCTGCAACTCTTCTTAAGAAAGCTTCAATTTTCTCATTTTTCTTAAACTTCAGTGTATGTAATTGACTCTATAAATTCATAATGACATTCTTGTTTTTGGCCTCATATATTGTGCTCAACTTATCCCATGCTTCTTTAGCTATGTTTACATATCAAATGTGGGGTTGCACATCATCGTACACTCCAAACAAGATGATTAGCTTGGCCTTCTAATATGATCTATCAAACTATCGCTATTGTGTTGTATCAATAGTTGATTTGGTTAGAGTGCCATTCACAATAGACCAGATCTCTTCAAACTCAAGCTGTGTCTTGATTATTGTCTTCCATGCAACATAGTTGTTTCCTTTGAGTAGTTGTGAATCTGGAAGAAATAATTTTGGGGCATTGGTACCCATTTTGTAGAATTCACTGATAGGGTTAGGCTCTTATCACTCCAGGTATAAGGTATCCTAATCTATATACCGAACCTGTCTATATACACGCCCTTCTGATATACCTGTCAGTACGTGGAAGAAGCTTGCCCTTTCGATATACCTGACGATATGTGAAAGATGCGTTAACATACATGAAATAATTCAATACATGGTACCAAGACAATAATGAAAGGGGTCTGTGTGATTTTTGACACCGACTCAAAGAAATATCCTCATATGTGCGCATAACTTCGCTATATACTCAGATAATTTCTTAGTCCGGATTTAAGTAGTGTAATCGTTCACAGATAAATGTGATGGCTCATAGTGTGTGAACTATGTCCTTATTACTCCCCATTGATTTAAAGGGTCGATGCCCAAATGATGTTGTTGTAACTATATTAGGTGTTAAGTGCAGTAGTAGTTGTGACGTATTTACCCGTAAGTGCTTCCTAGAGGCACTGTATATAACGAATGCTGAGAATGAGATCTAGGATCTCATGAGTGTTTTAGAATCAAATTTCACTATTTTTTATTACAATTCTTTGTCATTTTTTGAGCATTTACAATGTTTGTGGTTGACTATGGCAACCTGAAAATTAGTAGAATATACTGAAGTATACAATTACATTCAAATTTTTGAAAAATTGAATGACAGGCAATTTTCTTTTGCTTTTCAGGGCCCTAGTGGCCTCCGAAGCCCAATACGGATCTCTGAGCAAAAAAACATTAAAAAGTAGCTCAAAATGAAGTTTTTAGGTAGCCCTCCTTTGGCAAATGTTGTCCGGAATCACAAAATAAGCCTATTAGGATTTATTTCCCCTAATTAGGGTTTTTCTTGCTAAAAATAGCCTAGGGTTTAGCAGTCACTAGGTATTTTGGAGGAGGTTTTCCACTATTTTAGGCTCTATAGTTGGTAGTTTTTCTAGATTCACCACTAAAAAACAATTGTTTTTAAAAAATGAGTTGGGGGTGGGGGTCTAACCCCAAACCTCATCCACCCAAATCTTTTCACTTATCCAACTAAGCACTCTATGCACTTGTCACAAGAGTTGAACAAATTGAATTTAAAATTATCAATAAATTGACTAACCTTTATAAAGGTGTCATGGAAGGTAAGAGGGACTACACGACAGGTGAATAAGCTCCATGTGGCCTATGATGAGAACTACAGATTAGAGTTTTTATTTGTAATAATATGCCATAGAAAGCATATCAAAGTTCGTTGTCCTCTCCTTAATAAAATTTGTCGTGTTTGGAAGAGGTCATTGTTTAGATATCCTATTCCACCATTTTATTTTATTCCTTCGTTGTATTTGTGGTTGCAGGGTTCATTAATGGAAAGCCAACATGTGGAGAAGGTCACAGGGATAGAAAGGATCTTCCATTTGCAGGGGATGAATCGGTCGGAAGAGAATGGCTTGGCCTTTTGTGTGTAGGTCTCCAACTCAGACGGGGGATGGCCAATGTGAATAGCTCGCTTTTCATAACATTCAACTCAGCCCACTACTCACGTATGGGCTCACCTCCATTGATGTCTTGATTTGTATTCACCATTTTTGACTTATCCTATGCTATGTTTGTAGGTCTTAGCCATAGGGAGGGAGCTATCTCATGGCTCGATCAACAATACAAATCTCAGTGAATATAATGACTCAACTCGGATCTTGGCTCGGTAGGAGCTCAATTGTACTTGATCAACACACCAAGGTTAAATATCAATCCGATCCCATTAATGAAACAACTTGGTAGTCAATGCAACCATCTTGACTGGTTACTTTGCAGAGCTCTCCTAGTAATCCTAGTTCCTCCAAATTTGATGTTGTTGGCACTGTTAGTTATGGCTAATAGTGTCACTAAATTTTAGAAAAAAATCCATAATGTGGATTTTTTTATAAATTTTCTATTCTTGCAGAAAACTTTTCTTGGTGTAGGGTGCACCAGTGTAAAAACAATTTATGTTCAATACACCTGGAAAAAAATAGGGGGTTGTGGGGATACAGGGATGTCTGGGAAGTTGATGGAGGTAACACATGCTCTCTAGAGATGTAGTACCACTACAACCTCTATTTCATCTCCAGGACAAAACCCTGGAATATTTTACTAATCATTGAAATAAAGTACAATGGTGCAGGTTGAAATATTTATAGATATTGGACAGCCGGATACAAACAATGAAAGATGTTGCACATGTGCAACACTAAGACTTAATTACACAAGCTTCCAAAAGATCATCCAGGAAGCATAATGAAATAATTAAAACAAATATACTATTGCAACAATAATGCAATAAATAAACAATACGATATAAAATGACAAATATTGTTGTAAAACTATATAACAATATATAAACTAATTACCTTAATAAATAATTAATTACTTAAGGTAATATAATACATAAATTAACCTAACAATGACTAATGCTAGGTCCCTCATTATGGTCTCATAACTTTATATTTATATGGTTTTCTTATTCTAATTTCATAATTAACCCTGAAAAGGCTAACCAATAAAAATATAAGAATCTTAAACAGCTAGAAAGTGCCCAAAAAGTGGTGGAATACTATAAAAAGGGTCAAGGCACCCCAACTGGGACCAGGGCACCGATGGGCACCCCAGTACTAGCCCGGGCACCACAGTCAAGGCTAAAATGATTGAAAGTTTCAAAAACTGAATGACATATGTGTAGTGAAGGTTAGAAATTATGACAAAAAGTAAATAAAAATGACTAAAGGATGAGGGTTAATTAGTACTTTCTTCACTCAAAAACCATATGACTAGTAGTATGAGACCAAGACTAAATAATACCCAAAGTACATGATTTAGTGTTTACACTATGCTTCTAGGATCACCTTCAAGTTGTTAAGCTATTGCAAAGAACCTACTCTGATACTAAGTTTTGGAAGCAAAATCATTGAGAGGGGGTGAATCAATGTCTTTAAAAACTTTTACTTCAGTTATCTTTACACATTCATCAATACCATCATCATATGAGAAATTTTAACTTAGTTAAGCAAATAATCAAGCAATGTTTCAACCATCCACATGAGAAAGAAATAAAAGAGAACACATGAACACCTTATTTATGTGGGAAACCGTCAAGGGTAAGAAAACCTATTGAAATTTGCATATATATAACAAAATTCAAGATTTAGTGAAGCACCAACTCCACAAGGAGTATGAACTGCTAATTTATCTAGCAAAAACTAGATTTTAGAAATAACTAACTTGTAAGGAGGCACCAAACTCCTAATTTATCAGGTACCAACCTAACTTTAGCAAACACCAACTTGTAACAAGGTACCAAATCCACAAGGAATATTAAGCACCAACTCAACCACCTAAGAATGTTTTCCACCTCTTCTTTTCGCTATCTCGATCAATGATGGACTTATTTTATTTTCTTTATATTATTCTCCCATTATTCTTGATCTGATGTCTATCTCTCATGCACTCAGGCCTCTAACCTACACTCTACTCCTAAAACATCAAAATAAGTTCATACCCTTGCTCAGTTTCTCTTGGAGACACACAAAACTTCCTTTCTTCCCTACTCACTCTTTCTTCTTCACTAGGTCATATGCATGCACAAACTAATCTTCACCACTTATAGGATGTTATTCATGAATTAATTACACACTTCATATGGTCTACAAGACCTTATTCAGCCCTCACACTCAAATTTTAGCTTGCACTTCTCTACATCCACTCTTCTAGCTCAAATAGGCCTAATCACCCTTGCTTATATACATGAATTAATCTCTCTCTCTCTCTCTCTCTCTCTCTCACACACACACACACACACACACACACACACACACACACACACACACACACACACACACACATTATAGGTTGGACATATACACTTAGATGGAACATTATAGATAAAAATACATATGATAATCCTTAAGAGCTTAGAACATTAACTTCATTATGTCTACAACAACTCTAGTAGGTCATTTCCTTCTTTATGACTCGCGAAGACCTACTATATTAGGTCTATATGCAAGATATGACTCTTTGAACATACTTAGTCATCTCCTAATACATGAAAACTTTCAAAAACTTTATCAGGAATATATTTTTACCTCCTCCAAGCTTATAATGCTTTGCATCATCATTTCACACCTTGAAACCACCTTGAGACCATGATTGTCCTACTAGGTCCTCAAAAACAAGTTTTCAAGAATCAAGCTTGTACTGCCTCAAAACACTTCACCAAGATAAATGAAACATACCAATAGATACTAAATGACCTCATTAACATCACTAAATCCATTATACTCTTCAACTCAAATTACAAATGCTCAAGAACAACTTTTATCTAAGCATACTCAAAATTGTCCAAAAAACTAGTAATGAGTAATTGACTTGGTTAGGCCACCTAAAGGCTAGAAATTATCTATAAATCATCATAAGAATTTATTATAGGTCCATTTGATCACGAAACATCCATTTTTTCAACTATTCCTTTACAAAACTTGACTTGTACATAAAAATCTTTAAAAATAAGCCTTTTTCTGTGGGGTCCACTCATCCATATGACAAACCAAAACCACTAAGAGAAATATGAGAGAGTATAATATATGATCCAATCACCACATAAAAAAAAATCAATTATGAGCATGTTTGAGCAATATATTCCATATCTACTTGAAACTAGGGTTTTAGAAGGGTTTTATACCTATTTTGGTGTTAATGATTGTTTATAAAGCTCTGGCATTCAAATCCAAAAAATAATGCAAAAAAATATTAGCTAAGACACATACCAAAATATCACAAATATATTAGGTTCCCATGAAAAATATTCAGGTACCAATGAGCATCACAAAGTTGACGATAAGCTGGGAAACACCCTCTTCAAGAACTCAATTTGACTAAAAATGCAATATCTTACTTGTTCTTGAAAATCATGACATGACACTTGGTACACACCTCTGAAACAACATACAACACTCCTCCCATTCTTACATTTTCATACTGGTACTAAAAAATTATCAACCTACCTCATTAGGTTAGGAAATTCTCAAGAAATACTCTAGGAGCAGACCTCAAAACCACTTTTCATCATTTCTCCTTCAAGACTCGGCCTCAAAAATTCATCAACATGCCTATAAATTTTTTTACAGCTTTAAAAATACTTACATGCCCATAATTTCCTTGGAAACTAAGCTATATATCTCATTAGGACTTGATTTCTTCATTTTTTCTCTCTACAACTTGGTCTACAAGCAAAAACTAACCTTGACACTAACTCCATACCTTTTCCATGCATTTAAAACGTTGTTTCCACGATAAAAAAATGCTAAACAACCTTCTATATACTTGTATACATTCATTTCATCATGCACCATTCTCAAATAGTCAATATACCATGACTAGGCTTCTAAATGATGACATGTACTCAACCATGTTGACCTCAACAAGAAATATATTATATCAACATCAATGACATCACTCCAAATCATCTTGACATTAATGAAAAATTTCCAACATGTCTTATCCCATATACAAACAAAGGATTGTGGAACATTGAATCCTTTGTCTATTTTAAATAATCAACTCTACTTTATAGTTGGTACATTCTTTTTCTAATTCTAAATTTCCAAGAACGTATGTTCTTCTCTAGGTTGAATAAAAATTTAAATTTCTCTTGTCAAATCCTAGTTTGGGTAGAAAAGGTTTGAGTTACTGCGGTAAGTAGAAAAGTGTGTTGATCCCAATTTTTACCATCTCTTGTTGTTATGGTTCGATTGTTGAATGTTCCTAATTATTTAAAGGGTGCATAAAATTATAGCTTATTTAATGTTTTCAAACTTGTCTGATTCAGGTTAATTTCCTTCAGAATGTATAGTAGCCAACATTGCTATTTTTCTATGTAATTGAGGAACTATTGTTGTTGTTTTAACATTGTTTTTTCTAACTTTTATGTTAAGATGTATCTTCTCATAAGGAGATAATTAGTTTATAAGAATTGAGATAGAACAAAACCTTAAATAATTTTTTTTTCAATTAAAAAAATTGTTTTAAGGCCTTGTTGGAGAAAGAATTTGGAATATATTCCAGTAGGTAAGTCTAACTTTTAGATAAATCATTTGACTAAGGATAGTAAAGTTAGTGGTTTGTTCTAAGTAAGAGACCAAAACTATAAGAACTAATTAATATTCTCTGAAGTATGGATGAAGCATCGAGATGATGCTTAATTTTAGGGGGAAAGATGTCACACTTTGTTTTTAGAGACCCAAACTTGATGTTTGTGTTAGCTGTCATTAAGTTTGTTTTCTTAGTAAAGGTGATATCAGATAGTTAACCAAATTAGAAATTGGTGATTGGATTTCTAAATAAAGTTTTATTAACTGTCATGAGTCTTAACTCGCACTGACATCATCCTTAAACTACTGTAGCATTGCTTATCGTGGCTTTATGCCATTGAACAATATGAAGATGTTTAGTTATTTTTCGTTGTATGTTGCTGACCATGAAGGTCTCACCTTGGTGTCATTGACAGAGATGTTTATTGAAAGTTTCGAGTATGATGATCTTGTTAGCCAGATACCTTAGATTGGTAAACACTTATCTTTCATCAGTTACGCGCTAAGAAGAGCTATCTTTGATCGTGGGAATTATTGTGTAAAATAATACATGGTTTTGCCATTTTTAATTAATTAATTTATTTACGGGTATACTACATACACACACACACATATCTCTGTGTGTGTGTGCATTTGATAATTCTTACATCGATGCTAGTTGATAGTAGATTTCCTAAGTGTAAATAAGCTAGTATGGCAAATTGATATTGTGCGCATCATGTGTCTATTAATGTTTGTCTCTTTTGGATAAAAAATGATGAACAAAATAGTTAACATTGTTGTTGTAATGATAATATTGGTTACCTTGCATGATGACATGCGAACATCTGTATCATCAGGAATTGGTACAATCACTTGTATACTATTGTTTAGCCTTATCAATAAGGTTGACTTGTCATTATTTGCTTGACGATTATAACTTTGAAAGTTAGTATAATTTGTTTGATTTGGCTTTTGAGTATTTAGACTCAGAATATATGGGCATGGGATCCCTTGTTTGGTTTTAACGCTATGATTTAATGATCATAATATTAAGATGTTAATTGTGGAATTATATTGGAAGTAAAATAATAATATTATTATTATTGTGATGGTAGATTTAAGAATTTTTTTATTGGAAGCATTATTGTTAAAAGACATTACTATTATCATGTTGTTTGACTTGGTGTTAAATAATAATTAAGTGACTAACAATGGTGGACAATACATATGGGCATTTGATTATTATTTTTAACATGATTATGTCTGATTGAGCACCTCCATTTGGGAAGGGTCATGGATCTGAACAACACCTTAAATGGAATATTTTTTTTTGAAACCCATTTCTTAAGTCATTTTTTAAACTTTTGGTATATGATTATTTTTTTGGGCACTTGGAGAAGGGAGGGGCAAGTTGGAACCCTAACCCTAGTTGTGATGCTTGGAAATTTTGTGGTTGTTTTCTGGGTGGTGCGATAATTTTGGTGTTCTGTGAAGGCACCATTTGTGGCTGGTTATTTCTAGTTTTTCCCTTGTTGCTTGCATTTTTACTATGTGTGGATGAATTTAAAAAGGCCCTAGCCAAAGCAAAGATGAGGGAAAAAATGAAGAAGTAAATCGCTCCTCCTGGGCGTGGTTTTGCATGGGCTAGAGTGAAAATTTGAAGGCACAACCTCCATTTGTTGATTACTCAAGCATGGTTTTTCTCTCTCTATTCTTACATGGTCCTTTATGGACAAAATTATGGGGTTTTATCTTTCATCATTGCTGAAAATGTGGTCGAGGATTAGACATTGGTACAGACATGTTTCTATATCTATGGGTATGAATATGTTTTACATAATGCAATTACACATATGATGCGTATGGTCATTGGAGTATACTACTACTTGTATTTTTAGTACTGACTACTACGACTACTACTACTACAGTATATATACACTTACACACACATACAGAGATACACACACACACACATATCACATAGAGTAATTTTAGAGAGTTCGATGTGTTGTTTCTTGTGATCTAGAGGTCTTGAATGTATTCTATTTAAATAAATGAATAAGTTTTTGATTGTTGGTTTCGATGAGAGTAATGTGGGGGTTTTCATCTTGTTTTACTTATGACCCTGCTATTTTGAATGTTTTTATTTTTTGGAAAGAAGTAAAGAGTTGTTACTAATTTAGTTGACATGTTATTTTGAAAGGAAAAAATCATATGAGGCTGAATCTCTCTGTATCTCTATCTCTCTCTCTCTCCTTCATGTCTCTAATTGGATCCGACATGAATATCAAGGTACGTTGAATAAAATGGCTATGTATGGATGAATCTCTCTTTCTCTAAAGTCTCATCTCTCTTGTATCTGCTAGTTCTTCGTAGGTCATGATGGTGTCATGATTGGATATAACGAGAATGAAAAAGGAGTTAATTATCTTTCTCTGACTTCATTCAATGTTTTACACATAAGTTTAACCAAGCATATAAAAAGGATAATCATGTCAGTTCATTTGAATTGACCAATTAACTGTTGCAAGTACTATGGAGTTAGAAGAAATGTTGAATGTTATTACATCGTGAAGAAATTTTATTTGCTGCACTGAAATAAGTCTATAAATTTTAAAAGAAATTTCATTATCTCTATATGTCTTGTGCTTTTCTCTACTGAAATAGAGAAGGAAATCTGAATTTACCTTTTTGGAGTTAGATGTTTCGGGTTCTATCCTCCATTCATCATAGTGAGCCTTGTTTTTCATGTTGTATATCCTGAATGAAATTTAATGACTAAAGTTTCAACGTTGTTCCTTTTGTATCATCCCATTGTGGTGGAAAGTATAACTATTAGGAAGGTCTTTTCTTTGTTTGGGTATTGTAATATTTTCAAAGACTTAGTTATATATTGGTTATAATTAACCCGAGTATGTTATTATTCGTATGAATATGGAAATATAATAGATCTATTATTACCTTTATTTACATATAAATAAGTCCTTTTCCCATTGTATATTTGGTTCGTTGTTCTATTTTCATGGTTGGAAATTGATAATCTACTAAAACCCTTTTGATTTAGAATAATAAGTTCTTTTCTTTCCATAATGGGGAATATATTTTATGACACGATGTCTACTTTCGATTGAGGAAAGGAAGGTTTTATTTTATAAATATTTTTAGTGCAGCTTCGGATACTTACAACAGCGATCATACGCACTCCCTTAATGATCTTAAATGGTGTAAGAAAATAAGTAAATATGAAAGGATCACCAAGTTTATATATATCGTATAAAATTTGTACATATATTTGGTTAATATAAGTTGAGGATAGTACATATTAATGATTTTAAATCTATGTACTTACATGGCTAAGTAAAAAAGAATTTTAATTGGCTTTATTTCAACTACCTTGGGACTTAGGACTCCTTACATAATGCACCATAAAATATCTCCAACAGTAGCCTGAAATGAATGCTTACTCTTGAGTCTTTAATTAAATGAATGAAATATTTTTTACCTGAACTTCCAAATGTGATAATAAATATTGAAGGTTAACAATAACTTGAATCACTTATATGTTTAATATACTTTCCAAAGCATTATGTTTTCATATAAGCAAGGACAATCACTATGGTACTCGTGAGCCAGATGACCTTTGGGTAGTGAATTAAACTTCCCTAAAATGTACGTGAAAAAAGGAACTTTTGGAAATTAAGTAATCATGTTCTTGAAATTTGAATTGGGAAATTACAACATTTTTGGTTGATCTTCTCCTTTAAGTCACTAGTCCTAGAAGAGGGAGTTTTTAAAGTAAGTTTGTAAAATGGTGAATCTTGCTTGATATGTTTTAGGTGATCTCATTTCTTTAAGGGATTATCAAACCAAAAGTACTTAAATAAAAAGGTAGGGATCCTAATATTTTATACTAATATAATTTATTATGTTGAAATATAAATAATTTGAGTGCAAAGGAACGAAGAAAAATAAGTTATTTTGGTTCAAGTAATAGAATTCGATGGAATAATATTATCGAGGTATGATTGTAGATATAGATTGTTATTATCTTATCTTCTTGAAGTCGTTGAGGTAGAAAAGGAATGACTTATAATGGTTAAGTCCATATAAGTGAATACTCCTTTTGGAATAGTTGAGTGAACATCTTATTCATTATTTTAAAGAATATTATTTTATTCATTAATGAACCCATTAGAAAATTAATTACCATTATGGGAAGTACAATAACTCATCATGACTAGTTTTATTTGGATTAATAAGAAATGGAATGAAGCTTATCGAGATTATCAGGATATTGAAAAGAAACTCTATGTCTCATTGTCATAGTAAATCAACCTGCCTTTTTATGACAGTGCAAAAGACACATGAAATTTGAAATAAGAACTAAAGGTTGTGTAGTTAACATATAACCTTGAGTAAGGAATTGAGAATAAACAGAGCCCACAAGTACTATTCATATGATGATGCTAGTAAAGGTTATGAGTAAATGAGAATATTTATAGGTGTTAATTATAAGTTTACCTTATCCTTGAAATATTTTGAATGAGTCTGTTAGCATTGTCCCTTGCCTTGAAATATGAAATCTATTTTACTTTTGAACCTTGATATGGTGTTGGTATGAGATAACCCTTGTTAAAGGATAATGATGTGAAATTGACTAGAGAAACAAAAGAAAAGAAATAAATAATTGAATTTATAATGTGATACCCTATTTTTGAATTTTACCCTCACTGTTAAATTACCTTTTGGTAGAAGTGCCTAATAAACATACTTAATGTCCTTTAGTGCAAATAAGGATATGGTTAGTTTTATACTTTTGTTTTGGGTTTGGTCTTTAGGTTAATGAGAGGTCACAAATAAGCACTCATGTTTTTCCTAATAACTAGATAAATAACTCTATCATGTGATTACAATTACATTCTAGTGTATTCAAATAGTAATGTTTTGTTCTCATTTCATACTCTTCATCCTAAAAAAATTACCACAATTTTACGAGGGTATTGGTTTGATCATATGTACATTTTGGGTCAACTTTATAAGGGCATTACATCAAGATACCTCTTATTTGATATAAGTATACATCAAAAAGGTAGAATGAAATGAGAAGCCATAATACCAATATTTTTAGGATGCTACAAGAATGAATCGAAAAAATACCTAAACAATGCAACACAAGGAAGTAAATAAACAAACAACTAAACAAGTACAAACAAATACACTCAAACAAGCAATGTCTAAGAAATGCATCGATGTTTTTTTAATCATGATACAATACCCAAATGTTCTAGTTATACAACAAGGGTTAATATGATGCCCACAATGAGGATATACACAAGGGAATGGAGGAAGGATCTAGAAGTCCAAATAGAAGAAAATGTGCACTATGATTATGCCCCGAGAAATTATATATGCCAAAAATATGGACATAACAAGAACTTAATATTTTTTATGGAAGAAGATCATAAGATGATCCATATGTTGTGTATTAGAATGAGTGAGCATTGATCTAAGATATTTTGTAGTATAGATTTTCAATTTTTAGTGTATTTACGCTAGACACTATTTTTGGGTTTTGTGTTACATTTTGCGATGTTTTTGGATTTTCTAAGTTTTGTGATTTTTTTTGGATTTTATAGGTTTTGACCAATGTTTTTGTATTTTCTATGTATTTTCGAATGTTTTTAGATTTTCTAAGTTTTTGCAAATGTCTTTGGATTTTCTAGGTTTTTGCAAGTTTTTTTGGATTTTCTCGGTTTACAAATGTTTTTGGATTTTATAGGTTTTTGCAAATGATTTTGAATTTTCTATGTTTTACGAATAATGTTTTTGGATATTTAAAACTTCACCTGGTTTACAAAATTATATACAATATATATTTAGGATATATATAAATATATAGACTACATATAATAATATATATATATATATATATATATATATATATAAAATATGTCATTTAAGAACAATGCACCAAGATGCCCCCAATAGGAGGTGACAATTTATAAGGGTAGATTCTCGTGAAAATATACAAGAACATGACAGGTCAGATCAAGGCCAAGAGGAACAAGATTAACATGATTACACACTCAAGCCACATAAAAGATAGGAAGTAGTAGCCATACTTCAAAGTATAAGGTTCTTGTGAATAATAGAATCCTCATATGGCACTAGAAATGGATTTTCACCAAAGGATGTGCCCAAGGCTCCACAATTGCGTGGCTTTTACCATTGGATGATTTTTTTGTCTTTTCTATTTTTGATTTTTATTTTATTTTAATGATGTTTAACATATGAGGTTAGGTGTAGAAGCATTTGTGGTGCATGATGTGTACATGCATTTGTTAGCAATGTAAAAAGAGTTAGAACTAACAGCTAGTAGTCCTAAAACAAATCTAAATCAAATTCAATGCACCATCATGCTTAGAGCTTAAACAAGACTAATCTACTAGCATCATTGCATTAGAACATGAAAAAATATTCAAACTAACATGTTAATACATTGATCTCTATCTCTATTGAATTCTAGTCAAATGAAAATAACCTATTTAGATCCTTAGCAATCAAAGGTTTTATTGTATGTTTGAATCCCAAGGTTTTCAAGAATGGAGTCTTGTCAATCCATGGCTACAAGACCATTTGACATATCCCCATATGACTTAAAAACTTGGATGGATGAATATAAGAAATGAAAGTAGCTAGAATCTCCAATGAAGAATGCTCCAAGATGACAAAATGGGTATACTATATTTGCTATATGCTTCACTTTTTTTTCTCAAGGAATATGTGTAAGTGTAAAGGTAGGAGGAGGGCTCTTTATATAGCCCAATGGATAGAGGAATCTCTACATCCCTTTGTATGTGGGATAATAGAGATGATGAGTTAGTTGTGGATAAGGGGGGTTTAGAAAGAGTTGAGTTAACTTTACGAGAGTTTAATTTGTCTCTTTAGTGACTCATGGGGATAAAGGGGGTTTATTAATTAACCAAAGTGATTAATTAATAGGTGTGTAAGCTTATAAAATATTTTTAGAGGAATATTAACATGATTTAGACTATAGAAGGGAATTAAATAAACTAAATATTGATTTATTGATTTAATGAAAGGGGAAGATAATTAATTAATAATAATTAATTAGTCTAGATAGAAGGAAGGATTAATTAACGGAAGGTCATTAATTAGGGTATTTGTTGAATAAAAGAATTAATTAATTAATGTAATGTAATTAATTAATGATGATAGGAGAGAAGATGAGCACTATTGACAATATGTCGCCAATTTGTGGGAAAGGGGATGATTAGCACAATTTAAGTATTTAAATTGTTCAGGCTAAATTATAGGTGTCTACATTTGCCTCTCTTTGGGGTGGCGTAAATGACGCCACTTCAAAGATAGTAGACGGATAAAATTTTGAATGGGTAGAAGAAAAATTAGTAGAAGTGAGAGATGCCCCTGTGAGTGTCAATGGGGTGATGAAGGAAGATGATCGATGATAGAAAAGGGTGAGAAATGGATAGATTAGAAAAATTTATATAAATATGAATCGTAGCATTCGGAATCTAGTTTCTAAAATACTATTTTTTTTTAAAAACGGACAAGTTTAGCTATATTAAACACTTAAAATTATATGACTTAGTTTTTTTTTTTGAAAAAACTTATAAGATTGTAGTCCGTTTGCCCGCATTTTGGATGACCAAATCTTGTTATTTTTTTTTTTTTTCCTTTGGTGAAACGTTAGATGTAGTTGTCTATCTTGGGATGGATTTTATTTTGTATTTTTTTGAGCAATATTTTTTTTTAATGATTTTTTCCGTGAAAGTGGTCTGAAAATATTTAGAAAACGGAGCACTTTCCGTTTGCCCGCCATAACTATATCAAAAAATATCGAAATCAAATATATTTTTTTAACGTGTATAGAATTTGTCCACGCTTGGGATGGTATAAGTTTTATCACATTTTGATAAGCGAAACAAAAGTTACAGTCTTAAACGTAGACATGAACATTCACGGGAAAAAATGTCTTAAAGACCTATTGTTAGTAAAAAATTATAAAATGATATTTATCTTATTCTATTCACTTTAAAATCAATATTTCTACGAAGCTAACAGTCTCCCCTACGCGATGGCACCATTTTTGTGAAATGTTTTCAGCTTTTTAGCATGGTTCAAGTCTTTGGAAGAGCAGATTTGAGGTTTTTTGACCTTTTACACTTCATAATGACCTTCCATAGCTTTGGTTGGGGAAAAACAAAGATTTCCCGAGGCTTAGGTTCGGAAGATAGATCCGTGATCGTGGTTTATAAAGCGCGATCATGGTTTTTTTAACACAAACCACGAGCGCACTTTATAAACCATGATCACGGTTTATAAAGCACGCTCGCAGTTCATAAATCATATTTACACACATCCCAATGTCTGAATTACCATGTGATTTTTACTCTCTGACCTTACCGTATGAATTACTACGAAATTCTGTCTTTTTCTGCACGTTTTTCTTATCACCGGAAGCAAAACATCATGGGAGACAAGAAACGAAGTCAAAAAAGGAAGTCATTAAGTAAAAAAACACCAAACGAATTAGAGGCCAACAAAATTCAAAATGTTGAGCGAATGCGGAAACTTCGTGAATCAAGAAGAGGTTCATCTTCAACCCCAACTATTGTAAGCAATGAAGAACCAGGTAATGTTTCTACTGTCAATGTTGAAGTTGAATTAAATACTCGTGATGAAGATGTTTTTACTGTCAATGTTGAAGAAGAATTAAATACTCATGATGTAGCAAATGTTGAAATTGAAGGAGACAATGAAAATGTGAATAAGGAAATTCATGTTGAAACTGTAGACAGGACAAAATTTGACAAAAACACCTCCTAGGATTTTACGTAAGAAACCTAATTTTTTTATTGAAATTGATGAAAACATTTTGAAACCAATGTCTGACAAAACTTTCTGAACGAAAAATCAGAAGAAAAGCCACTGAAATTTGGGATAATCATTTTGAAATTTTAAATGATTCCCAAAGATGTCAGTTGTTGGTTAGTTTGATGAAATTGATTAAAATGAGACCTACATTAAACACCTTAGGATTGACAACATCTAATATACGTGGTCAAACCTCTACAATTGTTGAAAACCTTCATGATGCATATCACACTGTTGGTGTCAAGAGACGCACTAGGGATAGTAATATTGTGCGTCGTGTACTTGCTACTAGTGTTGTAAGTGAATCAATAAAAAAACAACGTTTGATTACGCAAACAAGTCGAATGTTGCAAGTTAATCGAAAAACTCTAATGAAAGCAATTGAAAGACGTAATATCCTTCAATCACTCAATAACGCCGATTTTTGGGCATTTTCTGCTAGAGCACCGCGTAAGGACAAAAATAATTCTGATGCTATAAGAGAAGTTGTTATTAAATTTTGGCATGATAACACTAGAGTTTCACCTAATACAAGAGATGTTATAAAACAGAGAGTTGGTTCTACTAATCGTGAACCACATCCAAAGCATTTCTTAGATATGACTCAAACTCAATTTTTTCGTAAGTTTGAACAAGAGAATCTGGAAATTAAAATTAGTCAACATTTTTTTGAAATGTTGAAACCATTCTATGTGAAAATCAACCACGCTCGCACCACTTGTTGTTGTAGGCAACATGTTGAATTTGCGATGCATTATGCTAAATTTTTACGTATTCGTTCTAATTTTCATTCTGAAACTATGTTATCAGAATGTGGTGTTCAAGTTCCACCAATATCTTCCAGGGATTTCATTCCTACTATATTTTGTGAAAAAGAAGTTGGACAATTTTTTTATAGTCAGGATTGTTTAGATGGAAGTTGTAGTACATGCGGCGGATTACCTAAATTGGAAAGTTGCATCCATGAGAAAATTGAAGGTACAATAGGACATAATTTAGTTGAGTTTGATAAATATAAATCAGTTGCATACCAGTTGAAAGATGGAAAAGAGTCTAAACGGTGTGAGCTAGTTACAGAACAAATGCCTGTTTTCCAATTTTTGAGAAAATTTAAGGATGAAATTGTTTATGAGTATGCTAGGCATACACATAGAGCTCGATGGTTGGATGAACAGTTCAAGCTATGCAAAGACACATTTCCTATTGGTACTATTGTTTCAGTGGTCGATTTTGCAGAGAATTACACATTGCAACCACAAATGGAGGTTCAATCGCAATATTACAACTCAGTACAAGTTGCCATTTTTGTGCATATAGCATTTCTACATTCTCCTGACAGTACAGAGAATGATCAATTTTTTTTAAGAGAGTACCACTTTTATATCAGTGATGATCGTACTCATTCTACTGAATTTGTGCAAGGGTGTTTCCAGTTATTTTATGGAAACTTGTCTGATAGGGACATCCACTTCAAACAACATTATATATGGTCAGATAATTGCACGTCTCAGTTTAAGAATGCACGAATGTTTTATTGGATGAGCAGAATGCACGTCAAGATGGGTGTGCAACATATTTGGAGTTTCACTGAGGCTGGACATGGAAAAGGAGAGCATGACGGTGCAGGGGCATGTGTGAAAAGAGCTCTTGCAAGAGAAGAGTTGAAGTACAAAGATGGTGCTAAATTAAAAGATGCAAAGAGCATAGTGGAATGGTGTATTGACAACATGGCCCGAGGTTCTCAAGAAAATTCCACAGTTCACAGATATTTTTGGTTGATAGAGGAACAACAAATTGCTAACTACGAGGATTGTATGACACTCACTGGGTCCAGTGATATGCACTCATTTTGTAGCTCAGACGCTACTTCGTGGGCCGTATGGACAAGAAAGTTGACATGTTTTTGTGCATCTTGTATCGAATTTGTCACTGCTGAGTGTGATTCACAAGAATGGGTGGATGGATGGATTTGTAGGCCTCTAACTCCGCTTCCTAGTTATAAACCTCCACAGACATTATGACTTGTTTCTGCATATGAAGTTGCAACATCCAAGGACTTTGACAAATTTTGATTTTGGTGCGACAAGGTATTTATGGTTATTTATTTAATTTTTGTATTGAGTTATGTCCATTGAAATTTTAATATGTAATTTAAATTTGAGTTGTTCAACCTTTGTTTTTTTGTAGGACATGTGTTTGCAGTAATTGCGACAGAAGACAATGAAGAAGGAACAGACTATTTCTTATGTCGTTGCATCGAGGAAAGAAAGAAGTTGACTTCTCCTATTATAGATGGCGAAGATATTGAGTATCCTACAGGGTCAGTGGTAGTTACTGGAACTTGGCTTCGACGGTATCCATTAAAAAACTCCTCTGTTTGGGTGTTTGAAGACTTTGAGACACACAGGAAAATACTCTTATATTCGCATCTAGTTCTAGCGACAAATATTCAGCTGTATAGATATCGAGGAAGGCCTAATAACAAGATTCTTTGGAAGGTTCGAGAGTCAGATCATGAAGCAATCTTGTCTGCTATTCAGAGTAGATCCGATCCTGATGGTTCATTGGAATGAATTTACAATGCTCATGTCTGGTATATATAATTTCTTTGATATATATATAAATTTGTTAGTTTAAAGATCTAGATTTAAGTTTGAATATATTTTATTTTAAATTTGTGTATTTTGTATATATAGATAGTATATGGTTTTGATTTGAAACTTAAATTTCTTTGACTAACACTTTTATGTTTAGGTTAGTGGTGCCAGAAAAGCTTCCACCTTCACGTGGTTGGCACTGTTAGTAGAGAATTTTAAATTCTCGAAGCTAAGAGAAGCTTTCATTGTTTGAAAAAGTTGTAAATTTTGAAAAAGTTGTAAATTTTGAAAAAGTTGTAAATTTTGAAAAAGTTGTAAATTTTGAAAAAGTTGTAAATTTTGAAAAAAGTTGTAAATTTTGAAAATGTTGTAAATTTTGAAAATCCTCCCCAAGTGTTTACAAGACCATACCTACACGTGTGCAATCTGGGAAGTTGTAAATTGTTCCCTACACTGAGGTGTCAGATCAAAGACATCTCTTGCCAAAGTAGTTCGAAGTTGAAATATTTTGGTCTCAGGGCTCTTAAGGGACTACGCCCGAACGAAGTAGCCTGGAAGCAATGACCTTGTTGCACACCTAAAAGACACCTCCTCTAGCATTCACCTGGCCACCCAGACATGTCGGTGTAGTCGGTTTGGTGCCACGACCCACCGTTTGCAAAATATAGTTTGACAACCTTACACTGGCTCCAACTACACTATTTCACGCGTTTGCAAACAATAGGGCAGTGAGAGCACCGAAATGAGAAGGAAAAAATCTGAGAGAGGCTATTGTAGAGGGTCCCTACACTGAGGTGTCAGATCAGACGAGGCATCTCTAGGTGCCACGGAGTCCGAGTAGTCACCCGTCGAAGTTGAACGATATTTTGGTCTCAGGGCTCTTAAGGGACTACGCCCGAACGAAGTAGCCCGGAAGCAACGACCTTGTCATACACCAAAACACCACCTCCTCTAGCATTCACCTGGCCACCCAGACATGTCAGCGTAGTCGGTTTGGTGCCACGACCCACCGTTTGCAAAATATAGCATTTGACAACCTTACACTAGCTCCAACTGCACTATTTCGCGCGTTTGCAAACAATAGGGCAGCGAGAGCACCGAAATGAGAAGGAAAAAAATGAGAGAGGATATTGTAGAGGGTCCCTATGCCGAGGTGTTAGATCAGACGAGGCATCTCTAGGTGCCACGGAGTCCGAGTAGTCACCCGTCGAAGTTGAACGATATTTTGGTCTCAGGGCTCTTAAGGGACTACGCCCGAACGAAGTAGCCCAGAAGCAACGACCTTGTCACGCACCAAAACACCACCTCCTCTAGTGTTCACCTGGCCACCCAGACATGTCAGCATAGTCGGTTTGGTGCCACGACCCACCGTTTGCAAAATATAGCGTTTGACAACCTTACACTGGCTCCAACTGCACTATTTCACGCGTTTGCAAACAATAGGGCAGCGAGAGCACCGAAATGAGAAGGAAAAAACTGAGAGAGGCTATTGTAGAGGGTCCCTATGCTGAGGTTTTAGATCAGACGAGGCATCTCTAGGTGCCACGGAGTCCGAGTAGTCACCCGTCGAAGTTGAACGATATTTTGGTCTCAGGGCTCTTAAGGGACTACGCCCGAACGAAGTAGCCCGGAAGCAACGACCTTGTCGCACCAAAAAACTACCTCCTCTAGCTTTCACCTGGCCACCCAGATGTGTTTGCACAGTCGGTTTTGGTGCCACGACCCACCGTTTGCAAAATATAGCATTTGACAACCTTACACTGGCTCAAACTGCACTATTTCACGCATTTGCAAACAATAGGGCAGCGAGAGCACCAAATGAGAAGGAAAAAACTGAGAGAGGCTATTGTAGAGGGTCCCTATGCCAAGGTGTTAGATCAGACGAGGCATCTCTAGGTGCCATGGAGTCTGAGTAGTCACCCATCGAAGTTGAACGATATTTTGGTCTCAGGGCTCTTAAGGGACTACGCCCGAACGAAGTAGCCCGGAAGCAACGACCTTGTCACACACCAAAACACCACCTCCTCTAGCATTCACCTAGCCACCCAGATGTGTCGGCATAGTCGGTTTGGTGCCACGACCCACCGTTTGTAAAATATAGCGTTTGACAACCTTACACTGGCTCCAACTGCACTATTTCACGCGTTTGCAAACAATAGGGCAGCGAGAGCACCGAAATGAGAAGGAAAAAACCAAGAGAGGCTATTGTAGAGGGTCCCTATGCTGAGGTGTTGGATCAGATGAGGCATCTCTAGGTGCCACAGAGTCTGAGTAGTCACCCGTCGAAGTTGAACGATATTTTGGTCTCAGGGCTCTTAAGGGACTACGCCCGAACGAAGTAGCCCGGAAGCAACGACCTTGTCACGCACCAAAACACCACCTCCTATAGCATTCCTCTAGCCACCTAGATGTTTTGACACATTTGGTTTGGTGCCACAACCCACCGTTTGCAAAATATAGCGTTTGACAACCTTACACTGGCTCCAACTGCACTATTTCACGTGTTTGCAAACAATAGGGCAGCGAGAGCACCGAAATGAGAAGGAAAAAACTGAGAGAGGATATTGTAGAGGGTCCCTACACCAAGGTGTTGGATTAGACGAGGTGTCTCTAGGTGCCACGGAGTCTGAGTAGTCACCCGTCGAAGTTGAACGATATTTTGGTCTCAGGGCTCTTAAGGGACTACGCCCGAACGAAGTAGCCCGGAAGCAACGACCTTGTCGCACACCAAAACACCACCTCCTCTAGCATTCACCTGGCCACTTGGATGTGTCAGTGTAGTAGGTTTGGTGGCATGACCCACCGTTTGCAAAATATAGCGTTTGACAGCATTATACTGGCTCAAACTGCACTATTTCACGTTTGCAAACAATAGGGCAGCGAGAGCACCGAAATGAGAAGGAAAAAACTGAGAGAGGCTTTTGTAGAGGGTCCCTACACTGAGGTTTTAGATCAGATGAGGCATCTCTAGGTGCCACGGAGTCTGAGTAGTCACCCGTCGAAGTTGAACGATATTTTGGTCTCAGGGCTCTTAAGGGACTACACCCGAACGAAGTAGCCCGAAGCAATGACCTTGTCGCGCACCAAAAACCACCTCCTCTAGTGTTCACCTAGCCACCCAGATGTGTCAGCGCAGTCGGTTTGGTGCCATGACCCACCGTTTGTAAAATATAGCATTTGACAACCTTACACTGGCTCCAACTGCACTATTTCACGCGTTTGCAAACAATAGGGCAGCGAGAGCACCAATATGAGAAGGAAAAAACTGAGAGAGGATATTGTAGAGGGTCCCTACACTGAGGTGTTGGATTAGATGAGGCATCTCTAGGTGCCACGGAGTCTGAGTAGTCACCCGTCGAAGTTGAACGATATTTTGGTCTCAGGGCTCTTAAGGGACTACGCCCGAACGAAGTAGCCCGGAAGCAACGACCTTGTCGCGCACCAAAACACCACCTCCTCTAGTGTTCACCTGGCCACCCAGATGTGCTAGTGTAGTTGGTTTGGTGCCACGACCCACCGTTTGCAAAATATAGCATTTGACAACCTTACACTGGCTCCAACTGCACTATTTCACGCATTTGCAAACAATAGGGCAGCGAGAGCACCGATATGAGAAGGAAAAAACTAAGAGAGGCTATTGTAGAGGGTCCCTACACCAAGGTGTTGGATTAGACGAGGCATCTCTAGGTGCCACGGAGTCTGAGTAGTCACCCGTCGAAGTTGAACGATATTTTGGTCTCAGGGCTCTTAAGGGACTACGCCCGAACGAAGTAGCCCGGAAGCAACGACCTTGTCGCGCACCAAAACACCACCTCCTCTAGCATTCACCTAGCCACCCAGATGTGTCGGTGTAGTCGGTTTGGTGCCATGACATCCTGAGGCATGACTTCTCACTCCTCGCCTCCGTTCATTTCCTAGGACTCAAAACATTCAATGTCACTTGTTTACCTTCCATCTCTCTTGTTCTCTTTGGACTTGCCTCTATCCTCTTAGGTGCTTCATCACTGTCCTTTCTTTTCTCTCTTGAGCTATGTTGTTGTGGTGATCTCTCTCCATCCTCTGCTGCCCCAGCTATGTGCTTACATGCTCATTATTTTTGCATTGTAATAGGATTCTTCATCACAGATCACTACACAGAATTAGGAGTATAAGTAAATCATCAAACAATTAAGGGAACACATGTGTGAGGACCTTTTATTCATAAGTGCCATCATTGATTGCATGAGATTAATCATCTCTGCCTCAAATTGAAGCAATGTCTCCCATCTGAAACTTCAACCCCCCAGTCCATCAAGCAAGATCAAGCATTCATACTGCAAAGAAGGACATGTGACCATTGGGTGAGCATGATCCTTGAAAAAGGGAACATGATCTATTTCCTGAGATTATCTCTTTGTTTAGATTGTTCTTGGTCATATTTTTGAAAATCAATAGGAATAGAGTTGAGATCAAGAAAGAGAAATTCCATTGGGAAAATAATCTCCCATTTGCGAGTGAGATGAATAATTTTGATTCTCATTCCTTGGTGAGCTCAGGTGTGTTTTCATCTGACTCAGAGAACTTGTATGACATTTTGTCCCATACCATCACCTAGAGGTTTGATGCTCTAAAAGAAGCCATTTCTGATTTTGAATCCCATGAGGAGAATGTATCAAAATTTTTGGAAGATCTTGGCACAAGAATGCATGAGCTTGGTACTCCTCTCAGGGAGAATAATTCCACATGAAGAATCTTCAGGATTCAAATTTTAAGAATTGGTTCAGGAAAATATTTGTGACCCTTTCCTTCAATAGTCAATACTTTAGAAGCCCTTGTAGAGATCATAGGTTATATCTCTAGAATCCTATGAAGAGTTAAATGAAAAATATTTTAGTCAATGTGGAAATATCAATGCCATTCCTGAGAATTGACTCAACACATTGGAGCATGTGAACATCTTGGAAGATGAGAAAGTTTCATTTGTAGTTTCCAGATTCAACAAGATGGTCTATGGAAAAGCCTCATCATTCAAGATCTTCCGCTAGGAAGACATGAGTTGATTCTTCATTAGAGGAGGATTCTTCATGTGATGGGTGGAACCTAAGAATACTAATAAGGGCTTACTGTCAAATTTTTACCCTTTTCAACTTGGGACATCAGAATGCACCACCACATGAAATCTCTCCCTTTCGTCACTTAAGGCTTGTAACATTCTCACTAGGTATTCAATTCCTCAGCACCCCAACTTGATTATGTTTCCCCCTCTCATGAATACTTAACCCCTTCACACATTATCACCCCTTTAAGTCCCTTTGTCACTTAAGGCTTGTAACCCTACCCTGTCATGCCATGTAACCCGGGTTAATCCAGAATGGTCAAGGATGAGTTAGAAGGTGAGTTAGCTAGGTTAATGTTAAGAGGTGAGTATAAACATACACTTAGCCATTTTTTTAATCCCTTTTTAATATTTCCTTTTCCTTCATTGCTGCTAGTATTTAGTTATGCTACTAAATTTTCAAGAAACCCTATTGCAAAAATCACATTTTTGCTCATATCTCCTTCATTTTTGCTCCATTTCCCCTGCAATTTTTCCTGTAACTTCTACTCATGAACTCCTTGAAGATGATCTAAAAATATTTTCCATTGGTACCCTAATTTTTTATAGCATCCCATTTAAAATTTCAGAGAAAAAACTTGCCTTTTTAGATCCTTGCAATTCTGGAGATCGAAAACACTTGAAATTTGAAGCAGGAAACCATATGAAAATACCTAATCTAATGAAAAAATTTCATCTCAATCCAAATACAAGAAGACATGATTAAATATTTATTATTAAATTGGCATATGAGCCTTACTAAAAATAATAAGTTTTGATAACAAAGAAAAAAATTTGAAACCTCTGTGTAATCTTCAATTCTAGAAATATGAAAATTGTAAAACTTGAAAATCAGGGAATTGTAAAATCTTCAATGTTGCACCATAAGTAACGTTAAATATTCATATATAGTTCAAGATGAACTCTAGACCTCACTTATTTCTATCAATGTTCGCATTAGTTGATATGCAACAGATTGAGTGTTAGCTTTAAAAAAAAAGTAATTGTACGTAAATTTTTCCCTTTTGTAGTTCACCTAGCATGGTTTTGCTTAATGGAATAGGTTTGCTTAACAATTGTACCATGTAGTGCTCCGGGACATGGTTTTTTAATTTTAAATCAAACATACATATCTAGAACTAATTTAAATGGTTATGAAAACATACATAGAAGGATATCATACATGCAATGAAATCAAATCAAACATATAGTTCAGATTTATCGTTATGAAAACCAACACACATGGATATATAAGAATCAAACAAAGTGTGCTCCAGACGCACGTCTCTGAAAATATATGTAAGTTCATAATGTATGTGTACATCTCGAACTAAGTGTGTCATAATGTATATAGGACCACATGCGGTCGCAAAAGGCTATATATATACAATGGACTATATGAAGAAACATGTTCACTAGGACCAGATGGCCCATATATATATCTATGTACATCCAGGTGGACTATGAATCTACTCATGAAACATCTTCCCTCTCTTCGCCCTGCTAGAAGTAGCACGTCCATGACCTGGGGATGTAGTGGAGGGAGATGCCACTATGGATTTCATCTGTGTGGTCCTAGGTGTCTCTAAGCATGCCTGCAACCTAACCTGCACATTCATAAACAACAAGTTTTTAACACCCAAAATTTTAAAATACATTCAAAATTTAGAAACTTGTACAATTTAGTTAAAATGCATGTGAAATCTTACCGCAATGTCATGATCCCTATCAATTTGTTGTTGACGCATCGCAGGGACAACAATAGACTCACGAGGGGTAAGCTACATACAAATAATTAATTTTCAAATTAAATATTTCACATACATACAAAATTTGATATTGTAGATTTAAGTAATAAGAAATAATGAACCTCCAAAATTTAACAAATTTGAAAAATTGTACCTCAGTTAGTGGATCTGCAGATGCTATGGCAGTATCTACAGCAGCCTCCACAGTCTGCATATATGGAGGAGTCTCTCTAGCAGTCATAAGCTATACAAAAAACATGTACAAATCAATATTAAAATCTACATGACTGTGCACCACATAACAGAGGTCCAAAGCATGTACAATCCACGTGAACTTCCAGTAATTAGAAACAAAGTGTAAAGAGATTTACTAACCTGCGTAAAACTCATGTGAGGCATGCCAGTAGCCTCAGTTCCCAGAGCAGATGATGACCCGCCAGGCTCCTGTGTATAAAAGACAAACATATTAATATGTACAACATACACGTGAAACATTATAATAATAATCTAGTGCAATCAAATGAAATTAAAAATGTAAGTTTGTACAACTTGAAACTTACGTTTGAAACACGCCCAGCTGCAGTAGCTAGCATGTCGACGCCGGATGTTTCCTTCACCGGCTCTTGTTATTTAAAATAAAATAAAAAATTAGTTTTTTACATGTATGTACATGACGTACAATCAAATACATATATATTAAAATCTCAAACATGTGAATTAAACTATTGTATATATATATATATATATATATATATATATTTATATTTATTTGAAATTTACCTGTGAAAGACCAATATCAGTGGCACCAGTTCCAAAAACATTCCCCAGCATCTCATCTATAGAAAAGAAATCCTGTGAACCAGCAAATGATGTCTCGCCCGCAGTGCATACGGCACCACATGATCCACAGTGGTGTGGTGCGCTAGAACTGGCACCTCCACCAACATCACCAGATGTAATCTGGTCACTATGCTGGGTCAGAGTGTCAGTGAGCTCCCTCAATGCATGTAGTGTATCAATCTCCACAACCTCCTTCACTGTAGGAGGGATAACTGAAGGTAGTGGGGGTTTTGGGGCATGGGGGATCCTAGGTTGACCTATGCGTGCACCAGGTCTACTCTGTGCAGAGCCACCTCCTCGACCAAAAAAGTTAGAAAAGTCAAAATAATTCGGGACCTCATTGAGCATGAACTCGCAATATAATTTCTTCAAAAAATAAAGAGGAACCTCATTGTTGTTGCATGGTGGATAATCAAAAACCATCCACCATCGGTCCCAAAAATTGTTTTTGATTCGGTCATCGTGGCACCAATGGATTGGGAACCGTTTGCAAGTAACTGCGGGGGGGCATTGGTTCTAGGGTCGGTAAATAATGCACAAATGAGGTCTTTTCCAATTTTTTTTTTGTCTTTTACGGCCGCATGGGATAGTTTATCCACATACCACTGCCTACAGTCACCTCTAAAGGTATTCCATCTATGTATTTGGTTGGTTGCGGACTCGACTTCGCCAATCAATGTTTGCAATGTATTGGCTAAAGTCATGCGGGATGGATTTGTGGCATGATTTTGTCTTATAGTCTGAATTAGGTTCTCAATGAAAATTTTATTTTCTTAGATTCTTCCAATGATATTATCTTGTGTTCCTGCTAGCTCAGTGGGGACAGAAGGAGCCACAGGAGGCAGATCTATGTTTGGAGGATGGTTTTGAGGAATGTTGTGATGGTTTGCATGATTTCGAGCTTGTCGACCAACTGATAAAACAAGAAAATTGTATACATAAACAAACATTTCAAAAAACCCATGAAAATACAAAAAAAACCCTAAAATGCAAAAAAAATGATTAAAATCGGGGCTTACCTCCTCGTCTTGGCGGCATGGTTGAATCTATCACGATCCAGAAGTCTGATGAGCAATTTTGAGGTGGTATTCAAAGCTCAAGTGAAAAACGTCTAGGAGAAATCGTGGTTTGAAATGAAAAATGGGGAAAATAAGGAGTCGCGGGACTGCTAATTTTTGTCTCAGAGTTCCACGATCGTGGTTTATAACTGCGCTAGGTTCTAAACCACGATAATTTTAGGTTCAGTAATTTCTGAACCTGAAATTCAGGAACCGCGATCACGATTTAAAAAGCACGACCGCGGTATATAAACTGTGATCGGTTCCTAAATTTCAAGTTTTTTATGTCCACGGAATTGTCCACTAAACAACATAAACTAACAGAGAAACATAATGTAATTTTTTGTTATCAAGCTATGATTCTGACCTATGTAAATTAACGAAAAGGGTTAAAAGATGGTTCCCCAAGCGAGGATACATGCAAGGGGAATAAAAGAGGACACTTGGGTCCTATGAAAAGCAATCGTGCACTATGAAATAGTATCAAGCAACTCATTGTACCCCAGAGTATAGACATAGTAAGAAAACCAACTTTGTTGATGGAGGTAGATCAATATGATCTGCGATTCGTACACAAGCTCGGGCAAGAACCAAAGAGCGTTGTTTTGTAGGATGATTTATATTGTTTTTAAATTTTCTCGAAACATATTTGAATTTTTTATTTTATTTTCTATAAGTTTTCTAAAGCTATATACAGGAAGACAAAGAAGCATGGATGCCCCAGAAATAGATGGGATGTACAAGGGTAGAATGCCACACATATGAGAAAGTGAAGATGCGATATGCCCCAATGGTTAGGTGGGAGTATTCAAAGAAAAAATCTTCACACGTATAAGGGGGATGAAGGCCAATATATAAAATAGGTTCAATCTTGAGGGAGAAAGGATGCCCCCAACGTAAGCTGGCCAAGAAACACGTGATATAAATGAAGTGGAAAATTGTCTTATTAAAAGGGGAAAAAAGTTCTTGTAAACATGGAAAAGAGGACATCCGATACACATGGATGTTCTAAATGATTTTCAAAGAACAGAGGATGTTATGAAAAGATTGAGAAGGTGGTCAATGAAAAATTGATCAGCCCATGACACAAATCATTAGACAAGCATGCACTAAAGAAAGATTTTGAACAAGGTCCAAAAATTAACACTTGGTAACATACTAATCTTGTTTACTCATTAAGATCCCATGTGTGCACATGGAAATGAATTACCAATTGAAGGAAAGAGTTGATAGATAGTAAGTGAAGACACTAGCCAATGTGTAGGAATGATTTAGTTTGAAAGATGATTTGTGAATGGATTGTGGAAGGAGAATCGTATATTGCTCCACTGTCAACAAGGCATTCACAGCCCTGATGGAGATGCATTTGATTCTAATCAAAACATTTCTCTACTGTCAGTTAGGCATCCATAGCCCCGGTAGAGATTATTGGAAATACCCCAAGAGAGAGTTATATATCAATTTTCTTTTTCTTTTAGCTTTATCTTTTTGATTGATTGATTTTGATTCTTTTGCTTTATGAAAACTTATTTCAGCTCTCTTATTTAACAAGGGGTTAAGAACCAATGATGGCTTAATGGAAGGATGTAGAGGTGATTGCAATGATGACATTGGATAGTGTCAACAAATACATCTAAAATATTATTCCCAACAAGTTTATTATATGTAGATAGTGATGGGATCTCTAAGAGGTCAGTCATTTTTTAATTTACCAAGATTATGAAAGACCAAAGTCAAACAGATACCATAGAGATAAATGTCACAAAATGCATGTGAATATGCTAACCACAATAAGATCGAAGGGATGAAAATGGTGGATGACTTGTAGATGAATATGAAAGAAAGGTAAGAAAGAACATCCATGTGTACGCAATACTTGATTACAATGTTTAATCTTTGTACTTGATTTTTTTTTTTTGTAATGTTTTAATGCTTTCTCATTTTGTTTGTATTTTTAAACTATTTTATGATTTTTTTTTAATTTGAAAGTTTGGACCAGCAATGTCAATGTGCAGGATAGGATCCAACAATGATGTGTGTGACTTCCTTGATAAGGGAGACTAAGTGTGTTTGTTTATCAAGAGTGATATTATCCCCAATCTCGATGATCATGGTGAGTTCACACTCAATAAATGACTGTGATTTGTCTTGAAACATGGGTTTCATATGTGGGAGTTTGAGTTCCCTATCCATAGGTTTTTTTAGTTTGCGCCATACTTGATGGGTGCATTGGTTTGCATTTTGGAATCACGTTTGATTTTGAATTTTATAATCATTTTCTTTGTTGGGAGCTTTGGAGCTCTTCATAGTTTTTGTCTTAGCTTGGTTAAAAACTTGTCTAGGTTTCTTATAAGCTAATGCTTGACTTGTCTGATACCAGGAAGTGTTAGAAGAACGTGGATGTTTAGAATTGATATGAGAAATGGTGATGGGCTTGCCACAATCATTTGTAGAAGGAGAATGTGATGGATGAAAAGGATACAATCCAAGGATTGAAGAAGATGGGCTACTAAGAGGTGATCCATAGACATAAGACGAAGGGATACTAGGATATGGCCCAAGAATAGAAGAAGAAGGGCTACTAGGATGTGACCCATAGATAGAAGACAAAGGGCTACTAGGATGTGGCCAAATAATAGAAGAAGAAGGGCTACTAGGACGTGACCCATAGATGTAAGATGATGGGATACTAAGATGTGGCCCAAGAATAGAAGATGATGGACTACCCGGTGGTGATCCATACATTTAAGACAAGGGGATAGTGGGGCATGTCCCAAGAATAGAAGATAGTGGACTACTTGAAAATGTCCCACAAATAGTAGAGGGAGGGATACTAGAGGGTGGCCCACACCTAGACGAAGATGAAGGGCTACTTGGTGTTGACCCCATAAGATATTTTGATTGAGGAATTATGATATAAAAAGAGTGATTGGGTGATGAGAAGATAGGCCATGGATCAAAGCAATACCTAGGAGTTTCCTCATGTAATGAAGAATGTGAAGATGGAAGAATAAGAGGAGGATCAAGTTTCATGATTTGAGGCTCTTCCTCTGTTTCTTGATAAAAGGAATTAACCTTTTCCTCACAATATGTAGACGTATTGAATTCTAAAGAGAATCCTTGCTTGTAATCTGCTAAAGGAATATCTCCATGTGCCCCTATAAATGCCATGATTGTTTCTTCATTCTGAAAGAGATCAATCAGTATGAGTTGTTGATCGACCACTAGGGGTTGATTGGAAGAAAGATGTTAAATTGGGGTAGAAGACTTAGAAGATGTTTGATGATGATTGATAGACGAAGATGACATGGGGGACGAAGAAGATGTGGAGCTAGATGTCTCGGAAGTTGAAGAAGGTGGTGTGGACCTACCTATATGTTGCTATATCATCTGTAAACTAGTAGGATTAAGTCCAAAGTCTATAGATTATGAAACATGGGTCAATTCAAACATTTGACTAGAAGGATTTTGAGTCACACGAATCTTTAAAGAAGGAAGACTTCATGGGGGTGATTGATGAAGAAGGTCCTGAGAAGAAGGGGAGGACTGTGATTCACAAATCACATTAGATGAATAATAACAAGGGTCCTATGAAGAAACAGAGGACTACGATTCAAGAATTGTATTAGATGTTTGATTGGAGGGATTTGGAGTCACTCGTATCTTCAAAGGAAGAATAATTTGTTGAGGTTAATGATAAAAGGGTTCCTATGAAGAAAGGGAGGACTACGATGTAGGAGTCATATTAAATGTATGATGAAGAGGGTCTTGTGATGATAGGGAGGACCATGACGTAGGAGTCGCATCAGATGAATGATGAAGATAATTTTTGCTGACAAAAATATTTATAGGAGGATACCGTTGTTTAGGTGACTGATAATAGAGGTCCTATAAAGAAGGGGAGGACTGTGACTTAGGATTCAAATTAGAGGAATCCAAATAGTAGTTTGGATCTGAATAGTAGTTTGGATCTGAATCATCAGAAGAGTCAGAGGAAATATTTGGATTGGAATCCTTAGAAGAAGAGGAAATTTTTGAATTAAAATTAGAAGAAGAGTGGGGGAAACCCAAATAATAATTTGGATCAGAAGTTTCCAAACCATACCACAAACTATGAGATGAAGGTGAGGAACGGGTTACTCGAATGGGTTCTCTAGCGTGAAGAACCAATCGAGGTTTGGTAATGATGGGAGTCTTTTGATGTGAACACCGAAACTTTGATTCCTTATTGTCATATGTATAAGGGACCTTGTGATAATCAGTCATTGTTGGCGTGTGTTGGGTTCAAAGGTCTATACCTAAATTGTATGATAAAACTTCTTCAAAGTGAAGAAGGCTTCATGTTGATTTAGGCAACATAACAACAACCAACTAGACATTTCACAAATATGGGGATGTTTGTGTGATTTTCCAAAATGGGAAGCCAAGAAAAACATACATCGTGATAACGTAATTTCAATAATCCAACAATGTTTAGACAACAAGTTGCGAGTGCAAAGAATCAAAGTCTCGAAAGGATTGTCCTTAGAAATATAAGTCTATAAGGTGAACGATTGCAAGGAGAAATCATACAAGCTCAAAACACAACATGACTCAAACTTAAGTGATAAAAAATGACCAAATAATAATGAATGATAAAGGCTTAATGGATCAAAGTGATTGTCATAAATGGATAAGTCAAAATGACGAATGAGAACCAATCAGTCAAATGGAGTACTTCCTAAGTCTATTTTTGGAAAGGTAGTTGGTGTTGTATGATGATTAACAAAATATCCCTACTTATGTCGAATTTGAAGAAATGAACAAGGCGTAAGTAATAACAAGAAGTTAACGCAACCTCCAAATAAAGTATACTAGAAGCAAGCCCAAATTCAATCAAGAGCTATATTCCAAAAGGTGTTAGTTACAATTATGAGTGACACAACAATTTCACCAAGATATGTTAAAAAAACTTTGCGAGAAAGTCTGGTATTGATATCAAGATGACATTGATATAACATGCACAAGTGGTAACACTCAACACTTTTCAAAATCAAGGTAATAATTGAAATCAAACTAAAGCTATAGTATACCTAAGAATTGTTAAAGTGTATATAGCATAACCTTACAATATAAGCATTTAGGTCAATATTACAAGAAACAAGATGTAAATACCAAAATTTTAGTGACACAATATAAAAAAGATAACCGTTTAAAGGATAATCAAAGTGATGAACCAAACCTAAATATGATGACAATCTTGACTTGGGTATCAAGATAAAAAATGCTACCAATGATATGAAAATGTCTCCACACACTTTAGACGTTTAACAACCCAACCGTAAACATGGATGGGCATAAACAGACACAAAAGTGGTAAAAACAATCAATTGATAACACAAAGGTAGTCACTCTTCTTTTGATCAACAAAGTGTCAAAAGAAAGTGAAGGAAGTAGATCAATTGGGGTTGAAAAATGCTGGCCTCACTTCAGCAGAGTTTCACCTCACCTTAGGGCAAGTGAAAAACAAAGAAAAATTAACGCTTCACATGTTTTATGATGAACAATAGCTCTTAACTCAAAATTTTCTTTGAAATGGTTAAAGTGGGCTCCTGGCCAAAGATATCTTCCTAGGTGGCTCTCTCAACTAGGTGTTACAAAGTTGTCTTAAGTGAGCTTGATTTACCCAAAAAGTCGTAATAAATAATTTGGGAGTATCTCAGCTTTACTTTACCCCCTTCAAGCAAAGTAAGTAACTAGTGCATCCACATGTACTATTAATGGGGTCGCCCTACAGACAACCAGTAACGCTAACTCACAAGGAACAACTAATCAAGTAGTTTGTGCGGAGCACTTCCCGTTTCATCCACAAGGTTCCCTCTTGTGTGGACTACTTTGGGGTTCCTAGGACCACCCCCATTGTTATAGCTTAAGGCTTATGCCCTATTTTTAAGTGGATGGGATGTACCCTTATCCGAACCTGTAAATACAGTGTTTTGAATGTGGTGTTCTTTTTATCTTGTTTAATTTGATGTGGTTTACTTGAACACCTTTTGGCAACCTGCATGGAAACTATATTAGTAGTTTGATTTTGTTTCGATTCCACCTTTCTTTGACAAGCATTTTTGGTCCCGCACAAAGGATTAGTAATTTTCCATAAAAATACTAAAGAGGATAAAACATCATTTATGATTCTCAAGATTGTCCTAAGATACAAAAGAAGAGCATATGCGACGTACAATCCAACTATGAAATCAAAAATGGAAAACACTTGTTTCAAATGAAATATTTGTTCTTTTTAACAAACTTTGACATTATTTCTTTTAAGAACAAGCATTTTTCAAAACAAAAAATATACATAGAAATCATTTCTGATTCCCAAGATCACCTAAAAGGTGCGAGGGAAGAGCATACATGACCTTAATCTCATGATTAAACATGCAATGTTCATTAAAATTTTAAACAAGTCAAATTACCATCAAACATGTAAAAACACCCAAGAAAACAAAATTTATATTCAAAATAAAACTTGCAAGGTGTTAGAACATCAAATACCAAATTTTCCAAACCGTTTAGACATGTTAGAAATGAGTAGATTTATAAAAAATGAAAATATTAAATTTTTGGTAACTCAAAAACTAAAATTTATGTTTCCATTACATATTTTTCTTTAATACCTTTCCAATGCAACAAAAGTGGAGTTGTTTCGAGTTTGGGAGCAAAAGTTATGACCTTTGGAAGATAGGCTATGTACACAGTTTTATGTGTGCATTCCCTTCAGGGTGTATGTGAGCCCATTTTGGCATGTGCGCTCCCTTTTAAGCGTGTGCGCACCTCTATGTAAAAAATAATAATGAGAAGTATGCCTGCTCACACATAATTATGCGTGCACTCCCTTCAATGTGTATGTGTGCCCATTTACGTGTGTGCACACTCGGGAAGCAAAAGAGAAGGTACAAAAGCTATGACAGTGTGTGCGCACCACCCGAGAGATGCCTATGCTAGTATATGGGTGCCTGTGTGGGTCTGACAAAAAGGTTCAGTACTACAGTGGTGTGTACGCCAACATAATGGTGCTTGTGCCAAGGTTTGGGTGCCTGCGCTGGTTTGACAAAAAGGTACAATACTACAGTGGTGTGTGTGCCAACATAATGGTGCTTGCACCAAGGTGAGGGTGCCTGGAATAAGGTTTGGGTGCTTGCGCTCCATTTCCTGGGTGACGTCAAAAATACGTCATTTTAACATTAAAAACTTCAAAAAGGTCAAATTTTTGATATGTTAGCTCAGAATTGACAACAACCCATCAAAATTAAACCCCTAAACAAGACTCAACACATGCAAAGTTAGCAAGAATCATAAGAAATGTAACATTATTTCACACATGTAATATTAGCAAAAGACACCAAAAGCTCAAAAAACTCAAAATTTTAGTATGTTAGCTCGAAATTAACAACCACCCATTAGAATTAAAGCTCTAAATGAGATCCTACATGGAATATTAGCAAAATCCTAAAAAATTGAACATTATTTGCCATTTGTGTATATCAACGGTTAGCCAAAAACTTGAAATAACAATAAAATTTGAGCTAGAATTATAAGGGACTAAGGACCCGTCCCACTGGGCATGCCAAATGTGTACACGTATTTGTTAGCACTGAAAAAAGAGTTAGAACTAACAGCTAGTAGTCCTAAAACAAAGCTAAATGAAATTCAATTCACCATCATGCTTAGAGCTTAAGCAAGACTAATCTACTAACATCATTTCATTAGAACATGAACAAATATTCAAACTAACATGTTAATCCATTGATATCTATCTCTATTGAATGCTAATCAAATGAAAATAACCTATTTAGATCCTTAGCAATCAAAGGTTTATTGTATGTTTGAATCCCAAGGTTTTCAAGAATGGAATCTTGTCAATCTATGACTACAAGACCATTTGACATATCCCCATATGAATTCAAAACTTAGATGGATGAATACAAGAAATGAAAGTAGCTAGACTCTCCAATGAAGAATGCTCTAAGATGACAAAATGGCTATAGTGTATTTGCTATATGCTTCATTTTTGTTTCTCAAGGAATAGGTGTAAGTGTAAAGGTAGGAGGAGGGATCTTTATATAGCCCAATAGATAGAGGAATATCTACATCCCTTTGTATGTGGGATAATAGAGATGATGAGTTAGTTGTGGATAAAGAGGGTTTAGAAAGGGTTGAGTTAACTTTAGGAGAGTTTAATTTGTCCTTAGTGACTCATGGGGATAAACATGGTTTATTAATTAACCAAAGTGATTAATTAATAGGTGTGTAAGCTTATAAAAGCTTTTTAGAGGAATATTAACGTGATTTAGACTATAGAAGGGAATTAAATAAACTAAATACTGATTTATTGATTTAATGAAAGGGGAAGATAATTAATTAATAATAATTAATTAGTCTAGATAGAAGGAAGGATTAATTAACGAAAGGTCGTTAATTAGGGTATTTGTTGAATAGAATACTTAATTAATTAACATAATGTAATTAATTAATGATGATAGGAGAGAAGATGAGCACTATTGACGATATGCCGCCAATTTATGGGAAAGGGGATAATTAACACAATTTAAGTATTTAAATTGTTCAGGCTAAATTATAGGTGTCTACACATGAATTTCATGAGATCCTAAATTTTTATACCATCAAGGCAAACGAGCTTAGAAGCTCCTAAACCAAATTTAACCACCACAATGTATAACCCTAACCAGCTAGGCTCAAATTTTTGCTTCGTTTCTCATCCCTTGGTAGTCTTAAAGGAAAGATCTCTAACCTCAACTTCACAAGAGATAATTAGCTTTTTGTAGTTATTACGAATTCAATTTTGATACTTGAGATAATCTAAGGTATGAATTTGTTTTTCATCAAACAACTTGAGCTCTGCCAACCTAGCCACTTTATAATATTCTTCATTATCCAAATAATACTTCAAATATATACATAAGGAGGGAAGCTCGATCTCTAATGGAATAATGGATTTGGTCCTAAAGACAAGTGATTATGGTGTGGCTCTTGTATTTTTTTTGGATGGAGGTAGGATAATACCATAAGGTAAGATGAATATAGAGGTTCCAATTACAACCTATTTTACTGACTAGTTTCTCTATGATGTGCACAAACATTGTATTAATGGCCTTAGCTTTCCCATTACCTTGAGGGTAATAAGGGTAGACCATTTTTGACGTATTTTGAAGCATTGAAAAAGGGGCTTCACGTTCTTTTTTTCCGAAAGATTTACCATTTTTTGAGATAATAGCATAAGGAATGCCAAAATGAAAAATGATATGGTTAATGATGAATTTAGATATCTAAGTACCAATTACATAAGTGAGATAGAAAACGTACACCCATTTCGTGAAGTATTCATTTGTGGTGATGATATTTTTATGGCCATAATATGAAGTAGGTGCGAGCTTCCCTATGGGATCAAGCCCCTATTTTAAAAATAGCCAAGGTGTAGCAATATGATACAAGGATTAAGATGGCACATGAATCAAGATGTCATGTTTTGGTAAAGGACACATTGCACACATATTGCCAATATTATGTTTCTATAGTGGGACAGTAATAACTCGCACTCAGAAGTTTCTTGGCTAGAACCATGCCCCTAGTGTGAGCACCACATATGCCTTCATGAACCTTTTTGGTAGTTTGGATAGAATCTTCTGAATTTAGACATCATAACAAGGAACCATTATAACCTTGATGATAGAGAGTTCCCCTAAAAAGGGTATAATGAGCAATGCATTAGATAAGGGTTCATTTTTGGAATGGGAAATTTTGGGTGGAAAGGTACCATATTTTAAGTAATTGTAAATGTCTTCGTATCAAGGGGAAAATGGACCAATAACTTCACATACTAAATAATATTTTGGTATATCGTAAGCAGGTACTATGAGATGTTCATCAAGGAACTGTAATTCACTTCTATCTAGAGGTAGGTGTAAAATAGATCCAATAATATCCATAACATATGTGAATTTATTTTACATCTAAGGGATTTATTGGAAATTGATTTGGATAAAATATTCCTTCAAATTGTCTACCATAAGCTTCTATGGAATAATATTTTCATCTTTGACATTGCATTCATTAATAACCTATTTGATAATTTACTGTGAGTCACCTATAACCTAAAAGTTTTTGATATTCCACTTAATGTCGACTTCTAGACCACAAATAAGGGCTTCATATTAGACAATATTATCGGTGCAAGGGAAACTAATTCTAAAATACCTTGGAATAAGATCACTAGTAGGGGTAATAATAATGACTCCCACACCTGAGCCATGAATGGTGAATTACATATCAAAGTATATTTTCCATGTAATGAAATCTTTTATTAACAAGATAGATGCATCAGGTAAGCCAAGACTCAATGTGTTTGTGTATGGAAATACCACTTCTAAAATTTGGTCAGTAAACACTTGTTCTTTAATTACTTTTTGATTGAAATATTCAATGTCAAATTCACTGAGTAAAATGATCCAATTTACCATCCTCCTAGTAAAATTGGCTAAACTTTGGATATGAGCTTGGTATTATTATTCAATAAGTAATGGTGAAACTTTTTGAAAACAAAGATAATGAATAAATATGCATTTTCAATTTGTAGTAGTTTATCTCATAGGATATTAATATACATGTAAGATAATAGATGGATCTCTCATTATGTTATGCATCATATTGTGTTAAGATCGTGTCTATAGAAAATTGGGTAGTGTAATTGTAGAAAAAAAGTGGTTCACCTGGTGTAGGAAGGATTAAAACAGATGGATTGGCTAAGTACTGATTCAATTATGCAAAATCCTGCTAGAATTCAGGGGTCCATTAGAAATCAACATCTTGTAAGGATATGGGTGAAGGATTGACATTTATTAGAAAGTTGGGAAATGAATAAAGGAATATCTTGTATATTACCTTACAAGCTACAAAGTTTCTTGAGGTTTTTAAGAGGAGGAATTTCAATGTAGTTGTAGATTTTATTGGACCCACTTCAATTCCTCTTCCAGAAAAAATTAATCCCAATTATTTGCCTAATATAAATCTAAACACATAAATTTATTGATATAAGAGGTTTGTAGTGAGATAACACCAAAATCCATAAATTTAGAATGGGTGGGAGACCCAATTTTGAGTCCCACCGGGAGTTCCATTAAAATTTATGCTAAAGAAATAGACAAAATTAATATAGTGATATATCACCAAGTAAATCCTAATCTATTTCAACAAGCAAATACATCAAGATTCAACATATGAAAGGAAGCTAAATAGCTTGCACAAATATTTAAAAACATGAAAACAAACCTCCCTTTGTTGTGTGGATGTGATTTCAATGTGGGTATTCCTTACAAGTTGAGCACAATCCATGAACAATCATAGAACAAGAAGTTTGATAAAGGAAGAAATCTCTTCAAAATGGCTCAAAATCCATGTGTGATTCTCCTCTTACTACAACAAGTAAGGAGTTTCTCACTTTTGGAAAGCATTCCAATAATAGAAACACTCTTATGAGAAATGAGTGTGTATGTCTCATAAGGACCTATTGCGTTTTGGGAAGGATGTACTAGGTTTCTTCAACAACTTTCCTCTTTGGGAGAAATGCAACTTCTAGTGAATGTGGGATAATGGAGATGTATAATTAGGAGTAGATAATAATGGTCAGAGGTTATTACTTAGTATTAATGACCTATGGGAGTTATAAGAGTTTTAATTAATCAATTGGGATTAAGTAATAGGAAAAATTTAGCTCGTAGAAGCTAATTAGAGGAGATGTAAAGGGAAATTAGTGGAATATGAGGGGTTTGAGAGAGAGATTTAATTAATAAAATGGTTTAATTACAAGGGTATTTTAACTAACGAAGCGACGTTAATTGGAATCCAAGATGGGGAAAAATTAGCTAATTAACTGAAGATCACTAATTATATTGTGATGAGGGGAAGAATATCATTTAGTACAATTTTAGTACTAAAATGTGTGGAATAAACTAGGTGTCTACAAGAACTACAACAATGATTTTTATGCATTGGATCAAACTCTCAAGTTCTTAGAAGATAAAGGAGGAATCAATTTTGATACATGACATTCTAATATATCTACTTTACCTCATCTATGTTATTAGCATGTAACAAGTGTAACTCTTAATCATCATTCTATCGATGAAACAAATGGTACTTATCACAATGAAGAAAAGCCTCCACAAGATTCTCTAGAACACACACTAACATGGATCTCCAAAAAGTAGAGGTGGGTACAAAAAGTACACATGATACTTCCACCTCTTCTTTAGCACCATTTGAAACACGTAAAATCAAGATAACTCTCCACCTATAGTCCTCTCTAATGCTCTTTTAGTATCTCATCATGTATTTACCAAACTATGATCTAACTTGATATATACTTTCTTCCATGCCTTGCACTTTTACCATAGTGTGTTATTATTTTTTATGGAATTAGGGTAAATGAGGGTGTTGAAAGGACCCAAATCCTTGTAGAATTGAGGATTTTTTTGTAGAGGATCCACAACCTAGGTTAAAATGAAGGGGACCACCATTAGGAACCCAATTGAAGCAACCATGAAGCCATAGTGAATATGAAATGACCAATGATAGTGACCATAGCGAGTGGAACAACTACTAGTGACGAAAATGAGAGGATTAACTACATGTGAAGACAACTAGAGGAGTAGCCACCAACGTTAGTAGTGAGACAATTAGCCACCAGTGTCAGCAACAAGAGGAGAAACCACCGGCGAGAGTAACGAGAGGAGTAGCCACCAATGTCAGCAGTGAGATTCCTCATCTAACAGCGAACCAACTCTAAGGAGGATCATGCCTTGGGGGTATTTGAATATGGGTGGGAAAGCACACAACCATATGACTTGACTGCACCACTTCCACCCCATCAGCTACCATAGTGTGTTATTATTACTAGGTCCTATATTTGATATATGAGGAATTCCCTCCCTTCTTTCATGAGAACATGTTTCCATATTTTATATGACCATTTGAACTTACATGGGAGCCTTGCACACCGTACTCATAGCCTTTAACCATGTATCATTCACTATGTCATGATCACCTAGTTCACAACTATCTGAGTCAATTCATACTCTAATAGTAATGTAATCCAATCATGCATATTCATCATACAACAAGAAATATATGTCATCTAAATGCCAATCATACATACATTCTAATCCAATGCAATCAGATAGTCATAATCAAATATAAAGTAATCAATGCATAATCACACAACCTTGTTACACATCACATCAACTACAACTCTTACATAAATCATGATATCCATGCTCATTTATATATAAATCAAATTTTTTACAAAAATGCCATATACAATCTGCTGAGAGTATAAACCTTCATGCAGTCACTCATCCTCCTCACTACTCTCAATAGGAACTATCCCTCGGGAGCTTGAGGATCATCCTATGTCCTTTGTTGGAAGCACAATCACTAAGAGGGGGGGGGGGTGAATTCGTGTCTTTAAAAAATTTAACTTCAGTTAACTTAAATTGCATTCAACACATATGAGCCATAGTGAGCATTTACTTAACTTGGATGAACCATTCAATAAACCATCATTATATAAGCTATGTCAAACCATCAATGTAACATACCAACCATCTACATGATCATGAAGTAATAGAGAGAATACATGAACACAACATATAGGTGGGAAACCCATCAAGGGGAATAAAACTCACTGATCAGTGCATTAATAAAAAACAATCAAAAATTAGTGAAGCACCAACTCCACAAGGAGCACCAACCCCTAATTTACCAAGCACCAACTTAGCAAGGACGAACCAACCCCCTAATTTAGTCAAACACCAACCTAACTTTAGGAAGCACCAACTTGCAAGGAGGCTCCAACCCCCTAAATTAATGAAGCACCAACTTGCAAGGAGGCTACAACCCCCTAATTTAGTGAAGCACCAACCCATAAGGATCACCAACCCCAATGTTTTAGTGAAGAACCAACTTCACAAGGAAGACTCAACGCCAAATCAACCACTTGGAATGTTTTTCACCTTCAATTTATTTTTTATCAAGTGATGATGACACTCATTTATCTATTCTACTCTTCTTCTCTTCTTAAACTGCCACAATATGATTACTCTCTCTTCTTCTTCTTCACCTTCTCATGAGCATGGTAAAAACTACCTTTACAAAATGACCATCTTTAGATATTATTTTAAGAAATCATAAACCTCACTCAAGCCTCTATAGGTTTCTCATTATCTCCACAAGACTTTAGGCCTACAAATTACTTTACAAGTATATATACATGAATCAAGAACATACCAACACTAGGTTGGTCACAATACATCTATTTCAACCATGCCAAGACCTGAAAACATCTAAAAAATATGTACAAATTCTATCATGACTTTCTCAAGGACTACCATGACTCAATTTAGCTTTTTACAACATTTTAGGACTCAAGAAACTTTATTCAACTAGGTCTTTCTTGCACATCAAATTAACATGATAGTTTTGATCAAATATGGGCTTCATCAAAGCTAAAAACTTTTCAATAACATTTTTCATGACCTCCACTAACCTTCATCATGCTTGGAAATATCTGATTCAACTATTTATACCATGAAATCATCTTGAACACATGTCTGTCCTATTAGGACTGCATACCCAGAAAATATACCTTCAAGAATCAAGCTTGTACAACCTTGGAACACTAAACCATATAAAATAAAACACATGCACAATTACTCCATGAATTCTACAACATCACAATGTCCATTAGACACTTCAACTCAGAGTATAAGGGCTCAAGAACAACTATTTTCAAGCATTGTCAAACTTTCTTCAACACCCAAAAATTAGTCGTGAGAAATTGACTTGGTTAGGCCACCTAAATGATAAAACTTATCCAAAAATGCTCACATAAATCAATTATAGGTCCATTGAATTATGAAACATCCATTTTTTCAACTAGTCCAATGCAAACTTTGACTCCTACGATAAAATCTTTAGAAAACAATCCTTTTTTTGTGGGGCACACTCACTCATCTGACAAACCAAAACCACATGGAGATATATGAGAGATTCCTCTACATGATCCAATCATAAAAATTTACAAACTAATCAATTTTGGGCTAGTTTTAGCAATATCTCTCCAATCGACTTCAAACTAGGGTTTTAGGAGGGTTTTTTACCTGTTTTGGTGTTAATGATTGTTCATAAAGTTATGGACCTTAACACCAAAAATAATGCCCATAGATACTAGATAGGACACATATATACCTCTTATAAATAGATAAGGTTCCCATGTATAAGATTAACATAACAACGAGTAACTGAAAGTGACCTTCTAGCGGGGAAAAACCATTTTCAAGAACTCGATTTGACCAAAAAAATCAATATCTTTCTTTATACTCCAAACCAACACCTAAATTTTTGTCCTCATACCTGAATCAACATGCCAAATAACTTCCCATACTCACATTTACATAATGATAGTAAAAAATGATCATCCTACTTCATTTGTATAGGTAATTCTTAAGGATTTGTCTAGGTTCAGACCTCAAAATCACTTTTCATGCTTTCTCCTTCAAGCTATGACCTCATATATTCATGAAAATTCTCAAGAAAACATATTACAGCTCTGAACAATACTCACATGCCCATAATTTCCTTGGTAACTAAGCCTCACACCTCATTAGGACCTGTTTTCTTCACTTTTGTTCTTTGCAACTCGATCTTCAAGCAACAACTGACTTTGAAATTGACTCACATGCTATGCCCATGCATTCTAACCACATTATCATTCTCAAACAATGATGTAAATCATTTACATACCTAAAAATTATGACTAACATCTTACCAAGCTACCATGACCTATTTGTCATCATACCTTCACAAGAACATTAATAGCAATAACCAAACAATCTCCATCAACAAGGCACATACACAAATTGATGTTAATGAGATCACTTTTCAAAAATCTCCATGAAATCAATGATCACATCATGCCAACACACTCACCTTAACATCAATGACAATTTTCAATGATCTCCCCCTTTACATTGTTGGCAACCATACTAAGAAACACTTTGGCAACATTCTCCCCTTTGACATTACTGAAAAAGGGTTTTCTATAACCTGTTATTTGATCTCAAGAACACATTATTGACACCAATTTATTGGATACCATATGTTTGACAAAACACTCAACACTTACCACTTGTAGACAATTTATGGACCTTCAAGAGACCATGAAACTTCTAATCACTTCTTCATCACTGTCTTAACTCTTCTAAAAATCTCTCCCTATGAAGATGTTTCTCCTCATTATGACCACTACACCATTCACTTGACAAGATACTTCTCCAAAGTTTGACCCTTAAGCATGGCCATCCTCCTTTCTAAGCAATATATCCTTTGAAATCACAGTTAGAAACATTATACTTGGAAGCAATGGTTAAAAACATTAACCAAACTAGGAAGTACATACAAATTTGACATACTACCCCCTATCTCCATGCATAATCTCTCCAAAAGAGCTAAAATCACAATTTCAAAAACCTATTTTAGCTTATCCTTGGTATGACTGATCAGACTCCATCCTTTGATCACACTCTATTCATCACCTGCTTGATATCAATTGAAAATCTAGGGACTCACCTTTTGTCTCCACAACTTTGACTCACCACATGAGTGATTAGGACTCTCAAACCATCCTTATCTTCAAATCTCTTGGTGCCAATACCACTGCTACTAATTTTATTAGAAACAAGAAACAACATTTTCTTACCTTTCAAGTACCAATAACACTTCTCAACTTAGTCATCATCCTTTAACCTGTCTTCATGATTTTGCAATACCTTTTAGAATGGGCTACTTGTCTTCATGATTTTACAAGATCTTATAGAATGGGCTGACCTACCTATGAATTTAATTAACTCTTTGATAAACTCCCCCTTAGTTCTTGACTCTTTCACATATTTCTAGACTGATACCAATAGTGATTTTGTAAACCTTACTCAATTTCTTGTTCTTGATGAAGCTATCATATACGTTTCTCTAAACAAAAATAGGACACCTTTGTCTTCATAGTGTGATAATCAATTTGAACTCTTAGACCTATGCATAAATGAAGAAAAAATTGACACATGTTGTACCATCAACAACCAGAGCCAACAAGCTCCCCCTAAGATCACACACTCCTCCATGGGCAATTTTCAAATAAATCAAGTTCTTCTTGATTACGTCAGTACTCCAAAAGAGCTAAAAACAGTCTATCAAAAGAGATATTGTTTCAAAGGAATAAACTAGGTCTCCGAGCTAGAATAAGAATCATTCATGCACCGTTCAGGTCAATTTTCTTCTAATAAGTCATTAAAACACATACCTTATCATGATATTTACCTTGCATCATCGTAATACTATCAACAAGGTCTTCTTCCTTGCAAAACACTACCAACTAGGTTTGTCATGACTATCTCCTTCATAAAATGCAAGCTAAAACTGTACAACTCATACCTTAAAATCTCTATACACAAGAAACATTCACCTCTTCATGTTAGGCCTCAATGAACAACTTTGAATACCCAGATCTCTGAGAACTGTTATCATGCCTTCTTCATAATATGCATACTGAGACTAAACAACATCTTCCTTGGTCACATAGACCACTTAATTCTTCATGATGAATCCTTAATGAACAACTCATGCAAACCTAGATTTGACGCTTGCTATCCTACTGTTCATGTTCTTTTGATCAACATTTGATCATATTATCAACAAACACTCTTCATGGAGTCACTCATAATGTTATAGGCTTAAAAACATATTGGTCTTACAAACCAATCCTTTGCTTTATGTGGAACAAACATAAATTAGGTCTCAAGACATAACCCTGAGCTTAAAACTATCTATTATACATTTCAAGCCTCTATACACCTTTTATATGCTCACAACCTTATAACATATCTTTATGAACATGAAATAACAAAACAAACATTAAACACATACCTCATCACTGTAATCACCTCATTGAACAACCCTGCTTATTGATTTTTCATGTGCAAACCCAAATTTTTGACCTTAAAACATGTTATCACTGCTTTCTATTACTGATCGTAACTTAACAACACTCCTAAGGATTCATATTGGTTCTTCAAGTCATGCATAACTATATAGGATTAATGGCTAACAAACCATATTGATCTTACATACCAATATCTTACTCCTCATATGTCACAGACCTATCTAAGCTCAAACATGCACACCTCATTCTTCAAATTGTCTACATCTATCTACCAATTCATTACAACCCTTCTCAAATCACATTAACTTGTAACATAATACCATGATTGTGACTAAATAGATTAAGTCATCACAAACATACTTTGTTAACACAACTTTTCCCTTCTCAAAGTTGTCTCGAGTCTTCAACGTGACAATACACCTTACAACATACCTTTATGATGCTTCTACGTAGCGATGAATGCCTCTATGAATCCTAATAGAGAAACCATATTTCTTAGGGATCTTAAAACAAGGCTTGCCCCCCTAGAATCTTTGGAAAGAGTCATATGAGGTAATTGTCACTGTAGGCCACTTCTTGGCATGCCATGTAAAAATATTTTACATGGTCTCGTGGGTCACCTTTCCCTCTGTATTTGTCAAATTTTGGAATGTCAAAATTTTTAGGGAAGGGTTGAAGCATCATAGTTTTATCAAATGGATGGGGACATAGTTCTTCATATTGATATTTTCTACTATTCCACATAGTACTCTCTTAGAGGCTTATAAGTGTCACTTTCATAGATTGCATTTCTTGTGTGAGTAATTTTTCTTTAGTAGGAGAAACAAGGATATATATGCGATTGTATTCTATATTGCCTCCTCCTTGACTGTCCATGTGAAGTTCACTAATTTTGACCTTAGGTTTTGTCTTTTGTACATTATTATTTGTTTATTTTTGTACATGAGATGTTAACAAAGCTAATTGTTGACTAAGGTTACAAATTTGTTGTTGAATAGTGACTTCTTCTTCAAGAGGATCCTCTTCTTATTCATGACATGGAAGTTGTTCAAATTTTTCATGTTCTATTCTGAATTTATGTGGTATTTTAATGAAAGGCATTCTATATCCCACTATATTATCGTTTCCCATGTTAGAGGTAAAAACATGTCCATGCGTTAAGATATCCTCCTTGTTAATGAGAGGTTTCTCCTCGTCATTAGTATCATTTGTAGGTGGGATTATCTCTTGCTCGATAGGAATTCTAGTTCCTAACTCCACAACTCACGCTAGTACCTAATATTTGTTTCTAAAGAGGAATTAATCTAACAAGGTGGGGTTGAAATCAAATTTCACGGTGATTCTAACTCGTCCCTGTAATGATCTATCATTTATTCTACTTATTTCCCCGTGGAGAATAAAGGCCCAAGATCATGGAAAATAAAGGGATTTGAACCTTATTTGTTTGAGGTTTCCAAAGTTTGTGTTTACCTTGCTTCGAAATCCTCCTTTTGATCCTTAATCTTGTTTTAGGGGCCATGACGTGTAATAGTTTTACTAAGGTGTCTGTGAATGTGTTCAAATATTTTTATCAAGCTTAAGTGAAAAAAATAATGTCAAGAAATCAAGGTATATTATGAATGTCAAAGAACCAATGTGACACAGTGATTGCTCCTAAATAAACAAGTTAAAAAAGATTCAATTAGATAATGTTTAGTTTTAAACCAATCAATCAAATGGAGCACTTCCTAAATTTGTTTTCAAAAAGGTAGTTGGTGTCATAAAATGATTAAAACAATGTTCCTAATATGTCGAGTTCAAATAAATGAACAAGGTGTAAGTAATAATAAGAAGTTAATGCGACCTCCAAAAAAAGTATACTAGAAGCAAGCCCAAATCCAATCAAGACCTATATCCCAAAAAGTGCCAGTTACGATTGTGAGTGATACAAAAATTTCACCAAGATATGTTAACCAATTTTTTTAAGAAAGTAAGGTATTGATATCAAGATGATATTGATATAATACTCACAAGTGGTAACACTTAACACTTTTCAAAATTGAGGTAATAATTGGAATCAAAATAAAGTGATAGTATAACTAGGAATTGTTAAAGTGTCTATAGCATAACAAAACAATATATATATTTAGGTCAAGTTTACAAGAAACAAGATGTAAATACCAAAATTATAGTGACATGATATAAACAAGATAATTGTTCGAAGGAGAATAAAAGTGATGAACCAAGCCTAACTATGATGATGATCTTGACTTGGGTATCAAGATCAACTAGGCTACCAATGATATAAAAATGTCTCCATACACTTTATAAATTTAACAACTCATCCAAAAACATGGATGAGCGTAAATAGAAAAAAAAGTGGTGAATACAATTAATTAGCAACACAAGGGTAGTCACTCTTCTTCTGATCAACAAAGTGTCAAAAGAAAGTGAAGGAAGTAGATCAATTGGTGTTGAAAAATGTTAACCTCACCTCAACAGAGTTTCACCTCACCTTAGGGAAAGTGAAAAAATAAGCAAAAGTAACGCTTCACACATTTCATGATGAATAATGGCTCTCAACTAAAATTGGCTTTGATATGGTCCAAGTTGGCTCCTGGTCAAAGATAGCTTCCTAGGTGACTCACTCAACTAGGTGTCACAATTCATCTAAGAGCGAGCTCAATTTACCAAGAAAATTCACACTAACTAATTCTTGGAGTATCTCATATTTACTTTACCCCCTTCAAGCATAGTGGGAAATAAATGTGTCCACATGTAATCTCACTAGGGTCACAATACACATGATTTGTGACACTAAATATCACAAATGGTAATACTAGTCAAGTAGGTTATGCAGAGCACTTCTCGTTTTGTACACAAGGTTCCCTCTTGCGTGGAATTTTTTGGGGTTCCTAGGAACACACCCATTGTTGTAGTTTAAGGCTTATGTCAAAGGGGTTATGTCCTAGTTTTAAGTGTATGGGGCATACCCTTATCTGAACCTATAAATACGGTGTGATGATTGCGGTGTGTTTTTTATCTTGTTTAATTGGATGTGGTTTTCTTGAACACCTTTAGAAACCTACATGGAAACTGTATTAGTAGTTTAATTTTGTTTCAACTCCCCCTTTCTTTGACAAGCGTTTGTGGTTTTTCACAATGAATTAGTAATTTTCCATAAAAATAATAAAATCCGTTTCTGATTCTCAAGATCATCCTAAGACGCAAGAGAAGAGCATACATGACACAAAATCAAAGAAATCAACAAATGGAAACACTTAATTCAAACGCAAAATATATTCATCTTTTCTCAATTTGGGCATTCTACACATTTTCAAAGCAAGAAAAGATATAAGAATCATTTCTGATTCCCAAAATCACCCCAATGGACGTGAGGGAAGAGAATACATGACCTTACTCTTATAATTAAGCATGCAAGATTTATCTAATGTCTAGTCTAGAAAAAGCATGTAAACATACCCATGAAAAAATAAAATTTGAAAGGATGTTACCAATTTAGGACACAAACCTTTGGAAACTTGGAATCAATATGCCAACTTGAATTGAAGCACCTGCGTGCAGGTTAGGGTGTGTGCGCATGGGTTAGGGCGGTTTCGCACCTTTGTGTAAATCTAGGTCCGTAGTGAGCTTGCCCCACCTTAGAGATGCCCGTGCTAGGATATGTGCATGTGCGCTGGGTTTATAGGCGTGTGTTCTCGGTCAGAAAAAAAGAGAGTATATAAAATAATACAGGGCGTGTGCGCTATCTGAGAGATGCATGTGCCAAGATATGGGTGCATGTACCACAGATACAAACACAAAATGTGTGCACTAGCAGAATGGTGCATGCACTAAGGTTAGGGTATCTACACTGAGGTTAGGGTGCATGTGCTAGACTAATAGATTTTCAACAACATCAAAGGTACAATACAAAATCCATGTGTGTTTGCATTGGGATGTGTGCATACGCGTGGTTTAGTGTGCATGTGCCTGGGTTTGTGTACCCACGTCTATCCTGCAGTCAAAATATGACCAAATGACATAAACAAGTTCAAAATGCTCCAAATTTTAGCATGTTAGTTTTAATTTGATAATAATCCATCTGAATTAAACCCCTATACAAGAATCAACACATGTAAAATTAGTAAAACCATAAGAAATTTAACATTATTTCACACATGTGTATATCAAGGGTTAGCCAAATATTGAAATAACAACAAAAATTGAACTACAATGCTAAAGGGACTAAGGACCCATCCCACTGGGCATGCCAAATGTATGCAAGAGTTAGTTAGCTATGCAAGTATAATTGAAACTAACACCTAGTAGATTCAATACAATGCTAAACTAAACCTATGCATCATCATGTTAAGATCTTAAGCAAAGCTAACCTATCAACATCTCTATATTAGAACATGAAACGACCATTTCAAGCTAATATGCTAAACAAATTAACTTCTATCTCTTATTGAATGCTAAATGAGATGAGATTGAACCTATGTAGATATCTAATAATCAAAGAGTTGATTGTATGCTTGAAATCCCAAGGTTTTCAAGAATGGAGTCTTGTCAAATCATGGCTACAAGACCACTTGACATATCTCCATATGACTTCAAAACTTGGGTGGATGAATGCAAGAAATGGAGAAGGCTAAATCTTGTAATGGAATAATGCTCTAAGATGATAAAATGGCTATAATGTATGCTCTATGCTCATTTAGGTGTAAGTAGAAAGCTAGGAGGAGGGCTCCTTATATAGCCCAATGGATAGAAGAATCTCTACATCCCTCTTCACGTGGAATAAATGGAAAGGTTGGGTTAGTTGTGGATAAAGGAGGTTTGGGAAGGGTTGAGTCAACTTTAAGAGAGTTTATTTTGTCCTTTAGTGACTCATGGGGTTTGAGGAGATTTATTAATTAACCCAAGTGATTAATAAATAGGTGTGCAAGCTTATATAAACTTTTTAGAGGAATAGTTAGTATGATTTATGTTGTGAGAGTATTTTAATCAAATAAATGATAATTTATTGATTTAATGGAAGAGGAAGCAAATTAATTAATAATAATTAATTAGTCTAGATAGAAAGGGGGATTAATTAACGGAAGGTCGTTAATTGGTGTATTTGTTGGATAGAAGAGTTAATTAATTAATGTAATGCAACTAATTAATGGTGATAGAAGAATAAGTGTGATATATTAACGATATGTCGTCAATTTGTGGGAAAGAGGATAATTAGTGCAATTTAAGTATTTAATTTGCTCGGGTTAAATTATAGGTGTCTACATCAAGAACATACCAACACTAGGTTAGTCACAATAAATCTAGGTCAGCCATTAAAATACCTAAAAACATATAAAAACATGTACAAATTATTTCATTACCTTCTCAAGGACTACATGACTCAATTTATATTTTTACATCATTTTAGGACTCAAGAAAACTTCTTCAAATAAGTATTTCTTGCACAACAAAGTAACATGACACTTTTGATCAACTATGGTATTAATCAAAGCTCAAAAATATTCAATATAATTTTCCATGGCATCCACTAACCTTAATCGTGCTTGGAAATCTTTGCATCAACCATTTACACCATGAAATCATCTTGAAAACATGACTATCATATTAGGACTGTATACCCAAAAAATATTCCTTCAAGAATCAATATTGTATAACCTTAAAATACTTAACCATGCCAAATAAAAAATGTGTAAAGGTACTACATGATCTCTAAAACATCATGATATGCATTAGACATTTCAAATCAAGGTATAAGGGCTCAATAACAACTCTTATCCAAGACTACTCAGAACTGTCAAAACTATCCCAAAACTAGTCATGTAAAATTGACTTCATTATGAAACCTAAAGGATATAACTTGTCCATAAATGATCATACACATCAATTATATGTCCACACCATCCTCAAAAATCCATTTTTTCAGCATTTCAAATGTACAACTTGAGAGCTACAACAAATTCTTTAGAAACAAGCCTTTTTTTATAGGGTGTCCTCACTCATCTGAAAAACAAAAACCACATGCAGATATATGTGATATTACTCTATATTCTCCAATAATAAAACTTATTACAAAAATCAATTTTGAGTTGGTTTGAGAAATTTATTCCATATCAACTTCATACTGAGGTTTTAGGAGGGTTTTAGAGTTATTTTGGTGTTAATGATTCTTCATAAAGATATGGACCTTAAAACTTAAAAACATGCTTGAAGATATTGTCTAGGAAAATTATCAATCTCTCCTAAAAAGCCTAGGTTCCCATGTAAAATATTCATGTGTCAACAAACAACTTAAAGTACACCTCGAGCTGTGATTTTCTATTTTTGAGAACTTGATAGGACTAAAAACTCAATATCTTACAAAATATTCCAAAATAAGACCTGAAACTTCATCCACATACCCAAATCAACATGCCAAACAATTTTCCATGCTCACCTTTACATACTAGAACTGAAAAATTATCAACCTACCTCATTAGCACATGTAATTCTTAAGAATTTATCTAGGTTCAAACCTCAAAACCCCTTTTCAAGATTTCTTCTTTAAGACCTGACTTCAAGACTTCATGAAAAAAATTAGGAAATCTTGTTGCACTTATTGTAATACTCACTTTCCCATACTTTCCTTTAAAAATAAACCTCATACCTCATTAGAACATGACTTCTTCACCTTTCCTTCTACAACTTGGTCTTCAAGAAACAACGGACCTTGAAACCTCTTTCCATGCATCCTAAACAACATTATCATGCTAAAAAAATGTCAAACAACCTATAGATACCTCACAATATCCATTATTCATCCATCTTCACCAAGCTACCATGACATGGCTAATACCTATCATTTGACATTATTGACAACATTACTCAACAATCACCTTGACATCAATGACATCATATTGAAATCAATGACAACCTACAACATCCTCATGCTCTCTCAATTGTGATCTATCTTGATAATGTGCTTGATGCTCACATAATCTAGTATTATCTACCAATACCTATGCATATTATGCCTAATAATCTATCAATCACCCCACCATGTCTTATGCTAGATCATCCATGGGATGCAACTCAAATCATCATGAAAGATCTTTACATCTCTCATATTTCTTGCTCTATAAAATGGTACATGTGGTTGCAAATACAAATAGATCCGATAAATAGGCATGCTCACCTGTTATATCATAGACATGCTCTAACATCCCCCTATCACCATGTCCTTGAGCACATTGCAAATCAATGTCCACACTGATACATCCATGATCATCATCCATTAAGCATCACCTATAATCAGTGCAAGATTTATATCAATAAATATGCACTCAACATAATAATATTTTACATCTAATTACATATAAAAATTCACACAATAATTCAATGGTCACTACCACATCCTCATCAAAGGTATATACCCCTCTTTTTACCTCACCACTTGAAGGTAGAGGTATGGCCACATCACTTATATCACTAGCTACCGCACTATCCCCTAAACCTCCCATCATAACTGTGAATAGTAATACCCATCGGGTCTTGTCCCACCACTTTTCATAGGCTCTAGTAATCCTTGCATCATCACTGTCATCAACATTATCACTATATTCATCTCATTAGTTGGTGATAACAAAACTTTTTTTAGGGTTGGGCCTACTCAAACGCCCTCTATATATGCTACATGTTTCCATCTCCTCCATAGGTATGGTGTTGGGGGAAGCTCCTGCATAATTCCAAACTACAACCCATCTCCACATCTTCCTCATACTACCCTTTAGATTCCCTATATGGCCTCCAAACAATATCTCGTGGCACTAATTTGTCTAAAAATGATTTATTTGCCATAGTATCCAACCATCACCACCCTAACATGCTCCATCTCATTGAAAATATATATGGATGAGCCCGATCAACACATGGCCCACTAATGGGCTACACAACTGCAATGTGCTCATATGTCCACCCATGCAATAATGTCCCTTCCGGTACACCAACAACATGAATCTCATATGTAAACATAAATAGATCCATGTATAAGTGGGATATTACACACCAACCCCATGCATATCATCACCTATACTCTTCTATGGCATATAAAATTTACCGCATCCTATAGGAGGTAGTTACATCTCCACCATTTATGACCACAAATGATTCTAACAACATCCCAATATATTTTTACAATTGTGGAACACTAGAAGTCACAATAGAGCTCAATTTAATAGTAGGCTCCCCAAGACCAACACGTACCACCCAAAATATTTATGTTTGTCTCATGTTATTTAGAATGTATAGTGGTTTTGCCTACATCCTATCACTTTTAATAGGTAGGTATAATATATGGTATATATCCTCTAATGTCACCGACATCTCCCATGTCGAGAGCCAAAACATGCAAGTATTGGCATTCCGTCACTCACATAAAGATGTAATCAAATGCATATTTAGGGGAACTTCCACCAATCAAACCACATTATATAATCTCACTCTATCAAGAATATCCCATCATGCATCATCTAGACCCAAAAGATATAGGGTCATCACGTGTCGACCATAATAGAACTACCATGCATTGATGTCTCTTTGTAAGCACAAATACGCAACAAAAATCATGTTAGAACATCAAAAATACTACAAAAAGCTCATCATACATCAATATAAAAGGCAAAAATCATAACCACATCACCTACAACAAACATTCACATTTTGGTCATTTCATTTATTTAAGGTCTGTACTGTACAAATCCTAGACATGACTGCACGATTTAGGGGAAAATCATACAATTCCCTATGGTCTTGACTTAATGACAAAACCAAACAATTATGTATGGTATCATCAATGCATGAAAAAATCTAACAAAATTTGTAAATTTTAGAAAATTGTAGAAGTTTACCCTATTTTATACAAAAGACAACAACATTAAATTCATTTTTCCAACTCATCTATCTGAATTACATCTCCCACGTGCAAAAATTATATTCTCACGACCTCTTTTAGCTCTCGACATCCTCAAAAAAGGAGAGCTTCTATCATACTCAATCACAATCACACAATAAAGATACCTTTAAATTTTTCAACTTACTATTTATAGCCCCTTTTATTGGTAGCATTTACATACCCTACTTTACTATCTACTCAATTTAGCCAATTAGGTTTCTAAAAATGTGTGGGCCATATCTTGAGCTCTATTTTCCTATTTTATATGTCATCTATGGTGTTTTGATTATGCTTCTCATCATCTTTATGTTGATACATCACTACTCTTATTTGCACTCATTCTCCATCTCTACACATGTATTTCTCTTATCTCAGTTGTTATTAATTATATTTGCAAACCTATAATGTATTTCCTACCATTGGATATTTTACAAAATATCGATAATTCTCATTATGCACTCTATAATTACTATCTACTGCACCATAATATATATCAATTTTGTTATATGTCTTCACTTTCACCTCAATCAATCACGTTTTATACTAGCCCTTTCATCAAAAGGGGTGAAAATATATGGGGCTGATTATGCAAGGTCACCCCTATCTCGATTAATAGCAAATCACTAAGAAAATACAATGGATTATCTATATAATTTTATCCTCTCCTACACAAACTTCATTTGAATTTAGCAAGTTGGTTATGCAAGCCCAATTTTCTTTTCCCAATGCAATATAATATCAACATCCAAGTAGTCACTAATGATTACCTAAACACACTAAGAAAAAAATTACACCGTATTTATTATGAATATAGGGGGTAATCTGTAAATATTCAAGTATAGTATAAGTAACCGTATCACAATATTCACTCGTATAATGCATGGTGGGGGATTTAAAACATCATCCCATTTCACCTTATAGGGGTTTTTAACAAATTTTGAGATCTAAATTTTTCTACAATGATTTGGTCCCATTATTGGAAGAACTATTGAGGGAAAGTTAAGTAGCCATTTGGCACTCTTAACTTGGCATAGGGATTACCCAATTCCAGTATTATTACAAAATCAATCACTTTATTAGGGATTTGATCACCCCCAACTTTACAAATCCACCAAGTTTGAATCTCCATGTTTGTAAAAGCTTCTCGCCACAACTACGATATCCCTTGTTGATGCCTATGACACACTTCTCCCTTATCTCTGCATGGCACATCTGATGAATCACGTTGTCCACCATGACTAGTTATTTTCTCTTAGCACACTTTTATGTTTTTGTATCAATTATAATTGAACATAATTAATCTAAATCTATGTTGATAATATAGACATGAAACAAAACCATATATATACAATGAATTTTTCGTATTAACTATTTATTCATGTAAATACAACCATTTTAAGGAAGAGATACAAGCTATTGAGGGTGAAATAGGGATAAGAGACACGCAGTTGATCAAGGTAAGATTCATTCTATGTCATTAAGTGATATGGGATAGAAACATAGCCTAGGAACTAGAAGAACCTTTTACTGTATTGTTGGAACCTCTGGGTAGAAACCATATAGTAATGTCAATACCATACAACACAAACTAACCCTGATGTATGGTTTTAGACATGTGCACAATAAAAATCTATAAAATTTAGTATCACCATGTGTTTATATTTGTCACATTTAAGAATCTTTAGCGTCGCATCATACCATATATTTCACAATTGTAACTACAAAATAGCCCTAACTACCCTGCAATACAATCAAGCACACATTAAATAAAAAAAAATGAGAATACACCTTGTATGTGAATCACCAATCATTGCACTACATTTAAGACTCTGATCAGTTCTCTAATTGCTTTGTGTCATTGTGCATGCAACTAATATCTTGCCCTAGTGTTTCCCTTATGTTTCCACACTGATAGTGGGATGAGATATTTCATCCCATACAAAACCTTGTGTTACTATGAAATAAATCAAAATTATTACCTCTTATGTTATGTATGCAGTATGCAACAATGTTCCTTATTTCTTCAATTTTGAATTATGGTAGATAGATAGATGCTTACTAGATAATAAAAAATTAAGATAGAATTATATATATATGAGTTTTTTGCTTTAAGATTAAGACCTTAGTGACATGAATTTCTAACCCAAAAGATAAAAAATGAAATATAAAAGAGGGAAAAATGGGCCCATAAAGGTAAAACAATAAGAAAATAAAGGGAGCCAAGACCATATAATGGGGTCAAGACCATATGTATGGTTCTAACTTTATTATATGGTTATGACTCAGGGTAAAAAATACGTAAGTAATGTAAACACAGAGCTAGAGATATCTATATCAAAGTGTTGTCATGTTAAATGTCTAGCATGCAAAATTGAAAATTTTGGCCATGACAACTAATCCCAGACTTGAAAATTTCAACTCTTGATCAATGTGAACCTTTCCTCTAGCCAACCTCTCCATAGTTTCATCCTCATTATAACTTAGATGAATGTGATAGTAATATTTTCAATTATGTTTCATGTGTAGGGATGTTTTCCTAAGGTGATTTTGTAAAGTCACTGATATTTAAGGAAGAATGACTATCCTCGGAGGCCTAGAAAAGGCCATTTTTTCCATTTTACAACATATGGATACTCTTCGAAAGATGAAAATGAAGACCTAAACCATATAGAATTTTTGAAGTAGATATATGATGTTATCCAAGGTATTTTAGTGAAGATCTATGGAGAAAAGTGATCTCAGGAATCAAACAGGGTCATTTTGAGTACAAGTAATGTTATACTCCAATTGTTGAAGTTGACTTGTTTTGATGATTCTGGGAGTTCTTGGAGGATTTAGGAGGAAAAAAATAGTCATTGAAAATACCCTAGAACCCTCTCCATGATACACACATAAATATTGTTCCAAGACTTAATAATATTTTGTGATAGCTCAAGACACTGTTGTTGCTCCTCCATGCTAAAAGGGTGAATGGTGTTGTTGTCACAAGATTGGTGTAATTTAAAAAAAATTAAAGTAATGGGTAAACCATCATGATTTGGTTATGTTTCCATCCTCTTAGTAACCCCTTTTGAGGAGGAGTTAGTCAATTTTACAAGTTTTAGATCAATCTTAGTAAAATTGGTCTTTTGTGGAACATAAGTTGTTCCTATGTTCCACCTATTCCTTGCATTCCCACCATGGCCATAATTGACAGTGTAATTGGTGAAATTGGTTAAGGACAAAACTTTCGGAACATATTCGTCAATCCCCTAGTTCCATGTGGTCCCACAATCACCAAAAATCAAAGGAAAGGGTGGCGGATCAGTTAAGTCAGCCACTATTTCGTCATTCCTTGTGTTCCCCCACATATGCATAAACTCTAAAAAGGGAAAAAGGAAAGTGATATGTCAGATATGTCGTTGTTTATGAAACTACTATAATAGTTCCCAAGTTCCAACTGTGCCCTAAAACCTTACCAAATTTGAAAACTAAGTGACAAGAAATGCATTATGGTTAATTTGGTCTTAGAAGGAACCAAAGTAACTATTATATAGTTCCCTTAGTTCCCCGCAAATCCACACTCACTGCTCAAAAGAAAATTTAACAAGAGAATCAGATATGTTATTCATGGAGGGAACAAAGGGATTTTTTTCCTCATTCCCGTAGTTACCTTATTCGCCACCTAGCCTAGAAAGTAACGGAAAAGAGCAAGTAGGTCATTAAAGGCCCAAGAGGAACTCTTCCTGCAGTTCTTTGCATCTCCGCCTAGGCAAACTATTGTGCTAATTTTCACAAAAAATTCCATATTTTTGCTAAGAAAAGGAATATAAAGGGTTATAAACTTAGGCTTTAGAATGTAATAATGGAATATTTTATTTGTTCTCAATTTAAATATATTAACTCAAGTTTAAGAGATGAAATATCACAGGTGATAAGGAAGTGAAAGGTCATGTGAGGTGAGATGAAGAGTCATATTGTAAATCTATAAATTGTAATGGCCTCTTAATTCCAAGGGTTTGGAAATTTATAATTTTTGTAATTTTTTGGATTTCTTTACTATTGTAAGCAATAAAATCTACATTTCATCTATCTCCTTATCTGCATTCCTCTATCCTCTCTACTCTCCAACTTTGCAAGCATTGTGATCTTGTACAACCAAGAAGGAAATTTGTGTTCTTGATTAATGAATCTGTAGAACTTTGTGTCTCTTGTTTTTTAGTCTTATTAGTGATTGCATGGTTGAATTATTCAAATTCAATGCGAACCTACTCTAGATAATATATGTGAATTATATAAGTCTACTCACAATATTATCCCTCTTTACCTCCCTTCACAACAAATTCCTTTCTTGTAAAATGTATAAGAACTTTGCCACAGGTTTAGTGGAGTATTCCTGTGTGATCCCTAACCTAATGGAAACCCCATAGTTTTATTTACTTTACATTAAATAATGGGAGCCTTCATATACACAAGAAAGATGGGCTTAGCCATATGACCATTGGTGAAAACCAATAATATACATTGTAACAAATTATTTCACTAATAGTTTTTTACTCACAATATTATCCCTCTTTCCCTATTTCTCCTACTCCTCTTTACCTCCCTTCACAACAAATTCCTTTCTTGTAAAATGTATAAGAACTTTGCCACAGGTTTAGTGGAGTATTCCTGTGTGATCCCTGACCTAATGGAAACCCCATAGTTTTATTTACTTTACATTAAATAATGGGAGCCTTCCTATACACAAGAAAGATGGGCTTAGCCATATGACCATTGGTGAAAACCAATAATATACATTGTAACAAATTATTTCACTAATAGTTTTTAGAGACACCACTAGGGAGGTATTTTCCCTTGTGCTCCCTTAAATATCTTTAGAAAAAAAATACATACTCTAAGAACAAAAAAAACTAGATATCAAAATAAAAATAAGATTTTAAAGATGACTCTATCATGGAACAAATCCATGTCACATTCATTTCCTGCATCACAATGATGAATTTTTGAGATTGGTATTCAACACCAAAAAGTGAAAACAACAACGAAGAAGAAGATTACAATTAAAGCTTTCAAATTTTAGATCATCCATCATTATAGACCAAATCTTACAAAAATGTTGATTTTGACACAATACAAAGGTTTCTCATTTCAACTAAAAATATGCAACCAACAAAAGGAAAGAAGGTCAATGACATTCCTCCAAAATTTATGGAGAAGATATATAGAGTGGAGAAAATTGTTGCATCTAAAGATCCTACTATCAAATCCTTGTGGCTTCAATTAAAACAAAGTGCTGGTAGAGGAAATAAATGGGGATTACATTGGATAATGATCAAGAATCGAAGTGCATGATGAGAAGAATGCAAAAAAGATATGAAATGTTGTATGAATAACATGAGGATGCATCTCTAGATGAAGTAAGCAAAGAGGAATCTCCTAAACGTAATATTTTGAATTATACATTGTTGATTGAAAAATTCAAAACATTATCTTCTTTTTTTTCTCTTCCATTGGATGTTTTTCTTGCTTATGGATATGAAGAAATGACAACCTTAAAAATAGAGAATGTGAAAATAATTTTGAAAGTTACAGAAGGAATTTTTGACACTCAAACCAATCTTGAAATTCTGAACTATGTTGTGGCTATGTAAGAAAAATATGAGCAACATGAAGCACTCCATAGTGAGGAGGAGAAAAGCCATATTTTGGAAGTAGATCCTGTTGATTCTACATACTACAAAGTTTTTATTCCAGGAAGAATCTTTAGTGCCTCTCATGACTTTCCTCTTATTGATAATTCCAATGAAATTGAACTCATAACCTTGATAGAAAATAAAGAAATCATAAAATTTTAATCTCCATACATAGTTGCACTTTGGCCTGAAGCATAATCCTTTGGAGAAGCAATGTGCACGAGAAATTAGAATTCTTGTCTTGCTAATATTTTTACCTACCATGAAGACATTCAAGATATGAATCCTGTTTCTCTACCACGGGTTCTTCAAGAGGATGATTTTGAAGTAATTATTGATTATTTCCCTTCTAATTTTGGCTCTTCATTTGATGCATGGATGCCTAATAATAAAATAGAGAAAAGAAAAGAGTTCAATTTCCCTCTTGAAACAATTTTTGATGAGCAAAGAGGACATGAAATCTTAGATGAGTTGGTTTTCCTGTTATCACTAAAGGAGTGTGATAGCAATCATAAATTTTACTATGGGGTCTTTTGTTTTCCCAGCAAAGAAGAGGAATCTCTAGTATATGTTCGAGATGGAATAAATGACTCTTTCCATGTTATAGCTATGATATTATGTCTTTTCTATCTTCATGAGGAGGATGCATCATGCGAGTCTTACCACACTAAGGATGAACTGATATGTATATACATGAATCATTTACAACAAAAAAATGAGATGCTAGAAGAATATGGTGAATGGGGAGATAATCAACTTGTTCTCGTCACTTATGAATTCCTTGCCAATTCTTGAAATGAATCAATCCTATAATTTTCACCTAAGTATGATGACTACCTTTAGGTTAAAATAAAATATTCCATTTTTGGAAACATGGAAAAATGGCTTCTTATGGTCACAAGTTATCATATAGAAACTACATAGAGAAGAACTTTCAAACAAGTAACGAAGTGGTCATTGGATGTAAATGTGTTTTTTGTGAAATATTAGTATAAGAGTGGAAAATTTATCTCTCTCCTTATTTTAAAACCATGTAGAGTCATCATAAGAGTATGCCACGAATAACTCTTTATTTTTTATCTTTGTAAGTGGTATGAATTCAACCCATTATTCTGTAATGGTATTTATTTTTCTCAACCTGTTGTTGGGTGTGTGTATATTATCCCCCCTTTGTAAATTATCATCCCATGTACCATAGTTTATGTTTCCATTGCATGCTTAATTTTTTATTTTTTATGGGTTTTCCTTTTGTGTCATGTGTGTTTTTGTATTCCCTTGAGTGTGTTCATTGCTTGTACTAGTTGGTAAAGGAATGACTCTATGGTCCAATGGACAAGGCACTGGTCTACTACCCCATTAGATACCTAAGGTTCCTAATTACCACTTATTATTCAATGTCCCCAAGTTAGAGCCAAATATTTTCATTGTAAATGTATAACATGTAAAATTAAATTTTTTGGCCATGACAACTAAGCCCACACATGAAAATTTCAGCTCCTGGTCAATGTGAACCTTTCCTCTAGCTAGTTTGTCCATAGTTTTATCATGATTATATCTTAGAGGAAAATGTTAACAATATTTTCAAGAGTGATTCATATGAAGGGATGTTTTCCTAAGCTGATTTTCGAAGTCACTGAGATTCAAGGAAGAATGACTATCCCCAAAGGCCTAGAAAGGGCCATCTTTTTCCATTTTGTAGCATATGGATACCCTCAAAAAGTTTATAAGGAGACCTTAACCATATTTAAGTTGTGAAGGAGATCCATGATGTTATCCAAGGTGTTTTAGGGAATATCTAAGGTAATAAATGATCTAAGTAATCAAGTAGGATCATCTTGAGTGCAGGGAATGGTATACTCTAATAGTGGAAGAGGAATTATACAAATGATTTTGAGAGTTCCAAGAGGAGTTGGGAGAAAAAAAATAGTCATTGGAAATCTCTTGGAACCCTCTCCATGATGGAAACATCAATTTTATTCCAATAATTAATAACCTTCCATGATATCTCAAGACATTGTTGTTTCTCCTTTGTGTTAAAAGGGTGAATGGCGTTATTGTCACAAGATCAGTGCAGTTTCAAAATTTTTGAAGTCATGGGAAAATCCTCATGCTTTGGTTATGTTTTTATCCTCTTGTTAAGAACCTTTAAGTATGAATTAGTAAAATTTGTAAGTTTTAGATAAATCTGGGAAAAATCGGTCTTTTGAGAACTATGTAGAGAGGTTCCTCTATTCCACCTGTTCCTCGCATCGCCACCATGACAACAATAGGTAATGTAATCAATGAAATCGATTAAGGATGGAATAGTTCTATCACTCCCTTAATTCCCCACAGTTCTGAAATCACTGAAAAGTGAAGGAAACAATGGTGGATCGGTTAAGTGGGCTGCTTTGGGAACCCATGAAAATATTCCGTCATTCCTTTTGTTCTCCACATACCCATAAAATCTGAAAAAATAAAATGGAAATGGATAAGTCAGATATGTCGTATTTTTTGGAACTGTTAGAATAGTCCCCGAGTTTTGAATGTTCCTCAAAACCCCACCATATTTGACAAGCAATGCATTGCAGTTAATTTAGTCTTAAAAGAACCAAAGGAACTGTTCCATCATTCCATTAGTTCCATGCAGATCCAAACTCACTACATAAAATCAAAGTTAACAAATGAATAGGATGTGTTGGCTATGGTGGGAACAAAGTGAAATGTTCCCTCATTTACTCATTTATTTGATGCAACACCTAGCCTACAAATCAAAGGAAAATTCCAAGTCGTTCATTGAAGGCTCAGGAGGAAATGTTCATCAGTTCCTTCAGTTCTTTGCATCTTCGTCTGAGCTGACTATTTTTATTATTTTTATAATAAATTCCATTTTTTTTCAAAGAAGAGGAATACGAAGGGTCCTAAACTTGAGTTTTGGAATGTAATAGTGGAATATTATTTTTGTGCCCAAATTGAATCAGGGAAAACTTTAAGGAACCCACCTGAAAAAAACTTATAGAAATTGTGGCAAATATGGTCATAACCAAATTCCTTAGGTTGGCGAATTATCTAAAATTTGTGTTCTTGGCATTAACAAAATATAACATATTTTTTAAAGGAAATTGTGGATGGAGTGGTGAATGGAGGATAATTTATTGATATGCAGGATATTTATTGCAAAAAATACATTTTAAGTCCGAATAGAGGTCTGCCACGTGTTTCCTTGATTGATACTTTGTCTTGTCTAACTGTGGACTTGAAACTTGATTAAATTGGTTCATTTTGTAGGCTTGGAGTCCATGGAATGAATTTTCCTTTAGGATTCCCAAAATCTTGCCACATTTCCACTTGATATTCAATTCCAGACATTGGGTATCCTTTTGCATACCTTTACACTCAGGTTCCCGAAATGGGCGACACTTGGCCGCTCCTCATGCACTGAGGCTTATCAAAAGTTTTAGTGGATTTCTAGGAAGTTAGTAGAGTCTTTTAAATTTGGCGAGTCTTCTAAAGGTTTAATAGATTCCAATCTAGATCTTTATGTGTGTGTGATTATATATATATAATATAATATATATGTCTATATATGATGAATTTAATCAAATTTCAAAAAGATTCATTAATATGTTGGTGAATGAGACCAAATGAACATGAAGGTTCCATAGATTTCTTAGAAATCCAAGAATGCTTTAAAACCTTGACCCATCTATCATGCGTCGATTCAATAAAAAATATATGTTGGGATTAGAGAACTATTGGATATTCACATGGGACATTTTTTTTTTTAGAATTTTTGGGTGAAACCTGGTCACTGCCATGGTCATAAAAATAGCCAAATTCATATTCTAGAATTCCTACTTTTAGTCAAATTACAAATATTAGCCGTTAAAATTTTCCTTGAATTGAATGTATTAACTAAGGTTTAGGAGATGAAAGGTCGTAGGTGACAAGGAAGTGAAAGGTCATGTGAGGTGAGATGAAGAGTCATTTTGCAAATCTATAAATTGTAATGGCCTCTCCATTCCAAGGGGTTTGCAATTGTTGATTGTTGCAAGTTTTTGGATTTCACTATTACCGCAAGCAATAAAATCTACATTTCCTCTATCTCCTTGTCTACGTTCTATTATCCTCTCTATTATCCAACTTTATAAGCATTGTGATATTGTACAACGAAAGATTTATTTTTGACCTTGATTAATGAATCTATAGAGATTTGTATCTCTAATTTATTAGTCTTACTATTGATTACATGTTTAAATTCTTCTAATTCAATATGTACCTACTCTGGCTAGTGTATGTGAATTTTTTATGTCTACTCACAACATTAATCCTCTCTCCTTATTTCTCCTAATCCTTTACCTCCCTTCACAGAAAATTCCTCCTTTGTACATTATACAATCACTTTTCCACAGGTTTAGTGGAGTATTCCTATGTGATCCCTAGCCTAGTGGTCACCCCACAGTTTTAGTTAGTTTAAATTTAATAATATGATCCTCCCCATACCTAATAAGGAGGGGCTTAACCCCATGACCATTGGTGAAAAACAATAATCTATATTTCAACAAATTATTTCACCAAAAAAAAGATTACAAGTTCAGTTAAAGTAATGAAATATTAATAGACTAAGTCCAATCAAGAAATAAAAGGTAAATAAATAAGGGATTGGTTCTAATAAAACATTGTCTCATTATTCAAAACTTATGTACATATAACTATAACAAAATCATGATGTAATATTTGTTTTGTGTAAATTTTAGTGTCTACATCCCCCCTTATGCTAGTGAATGAAATTTACTAGTGTAAAGGAGAAGAAGATAACATGTACCTAAAAGAGTGTTGAATCAAGAACCAATAGGAGTGTGCTGAGAAAACATAATCATGCATGGAGAATTCCATGAGCTGAGGATTTATGTGGATATAAGGGAGAAATGTGTCATAAGCAGCGAGAGATATTTTGTGACTATGTGAAAAGAGAAATTCAAATACACAGGAACTTTTATTGGGTGCATTTTCAAGGTTGGGGGTGATCAAATACCCAACATATTGTGTTTGTAAAGTGTAAATGTGGGACTTAGGTGTCCCAATACCAAAGGAAGAGCATCGCCATGATTCTTCTAAAAATGAGACCACACCACTGTAGATGTATCTATGTCATATTTCTATTGCGATAACCCACCCAAAGGTATTAGGGAATGACGTCTCATTTCCCCCACTGTATAACACATGGGTGTACAAAATTAGAAACTATGAAAATGTTACTTGTGTATATATCTAGATGTATTTTCTTTACACTTTTTCTTATAAAACACAATGGCATTGTGGTGTTTGTAATTGGTTCATGTATAATGTATTTATGTGATCAAATTATGGCATATTATATCATGGGATTGGGTTGCAATTGTATGACATAGAGAATAAAATTGGATTTATATGGTTGTTTTACATATATTTTTTCTTTGTGATTTGTAGATAACAAGAGATGGTCATGCATGACCAAAATATTTAGTGCTTTATTTATCAAATTCAAAGATAGAATATGTGGATGACCCTATGTGTTCGACCCTATATTTTCACCCTTTTGGTGAAAGGGAGACAAAGAAGCCATGTAACTTGAGTTTAAACAATATAAGATAGAATTCGTGTAGATGTAAGGTGCATTAGGACATGGGATTGGATAATTTTAATTCATAATAAGTTGTAATAACGAAAAGAGTCAGTAATATGGAGAGTATATTTAGAAAAACTAGATGTATCATATGGATGTGAAAATAGGTATACATACTTACACAATATGTGAGCTATAACATAATAATGAGATGGCATGTGGGTATCAAGAACTACAAATATGATGTGACATATGGCGTGTGAAATGAAATGAGGAGTCCCAAGGTATGGGTCGTACCATAATGGAGGCATTAGTGAGGAGTTGAACCTTATTCGAAGTGATGGGAATAAATTTTTATTGAATATATTTTAGTATATATAGTAAAATTGAAATGTTGAAAGTTACTTTTCATATGTCATTGTGTGATTGAGAAAAGTTCTTTGAAACGAGGATGTCGAAGGCAAAAGAGGTGATTGAGTCACAGTTTGAGAGTGTGATCGGGCCCATTTAGATGCATATGACATATGAGCTAGTAAAGTATTTAATGTATAATTTAATGTGAGAATATTGTTATTTTAATTAATTTTTACAAATTTTGAATTTTTGATGAAATATGTAAAAAACTAAAAAACAAATAAAATGGTCAAGTTTTGGACTTGGGTTAAAACTGTACAATTCCAACATGAATCTGTATGGTTTTGACCAAGGCCATATGTTTGACCTAGGCTAGGTTGTCTGTAATGAATAAGATTCTGAACATGTTGTTGATGATTTATGAGGACTATTTTTTGTGGAAGGTTGTAGATATATGTTTTTGTGTTGTTTTGTGTCTGTAGAGAGATATGCATGTGAGAGAGATTCGTGGTGGGAAACATATGGATATCCTATTTGAGATAGGCATGGATGATGTTAATTGGGATTTATTGGATGTATTAGGGATTTTTTTGGAAATTAGGAAACTAAGAGGGGGGTGAATCAGTTTCTATTAAATATTTACTTCATAAATTAATTCACTTAATTTTCATCATCAATACCAAACTAACATCCGCAAGCAGCTAAAAGGAGAGATAACACATAGAGATAGAGTTAATGTGGGAAACCCAAACTGGGAAAAAAATGGATTGAAATCAAAAACTATTATTAGAACCAAATTGTCCTATATTTGTTACATTGATTTCATGGTTGAGCTTCAACTCAACTTGGAGTTGCAACTCCAAAAATTCAACCAAGAAGCCACTCAGTATTTGAAAATATTCAACCTTTCTGGAAATTTCAACTCCCATTTTTGGTCCAGTAACAATTGACCTTTAGTGAGCTTTAAATCACATGGAAGCTACAACTCCACACATGCCAAGCTGCCACTTAGACTTGTTCAAGAATTTTGGTCACACTTAGTTTGATGTCTTATACAACTAATAATGACACCTAAATTAGATCACTTTTATTTCATCTCTAATTATTCTTCATGCAATCCCTAATCTTCATACACTAATTACCTTGTCAAATACAAGGATCATTTCACAAGGTTCATGTATCACAATCTTTGATTAGAATCTGCTTCACCGATACTCATATCCTACACATGAGCATCCTTGATCTCAAGTTCAGGCTTTTCCTTCTAATCAGCTATCTCTCACGGTAGCCTAAGGATTCTATAGGTTATCTTTAATCCTTATTGAATCTGCTCAATAGATACTTTTAATAGCCTTCAAACATGAAGGCCTAACTACTGCAGTTTCACAAATTTCTCTCAGTTCATTCACACTCACAGTAATCTGTATTCATACTCTTGTGCTTAGATCTACTTCACATCCCATTCGAGTAAGGATCATTCGTCATGCATGTCTTTGTCTTTATAAATTCAATATTCACTATTTTTTCATTTGTACCTTTGCTCAAAATTTTTAACTCAAGACTCCAAGATAGTTTTTGCATTCTTACACCTTCTCTCTATTCTATCCTAATGATCTATTATAGCTTCTAACACCTTCATATCTTGATCTTATTGAATGAACAACAACTACACACATTCTCATAGATCTTTCACATTACTTGTCTATATTCAAGACTCTTCACACATTCAAATATATTGCTTGAGCCTATCTCACTTAGAGAAAGATATTTTTAACTTCCTATACTTACTCTTCAAATTTCTCATGTCTTAGTACGTACAAGGGAATATAAAAAAATTGCCTTAGATAACATGGTTCTTCACATTTTTTAACAACTCTTCAGGTGAGGAGCAATATGAGGTCCTTTCAACTACTTGACAGAACTGATGTTCCGAAAAAAATTTCTCTCTTCCTATTCGAGAATTAGAATGCCAAATATCTAGAATTCACTTGACTGTTTAGAGTCTTATGGTGAGTGTAAGACCAATTATAGGAAACAATTAAGAGTTTGGAGATGCTTCATAACTTCTTTAGACCCTTCACCTTTCGCAAGGAATTTTTTACTTCATTTGAGCATCAAACTATGCATTGAGGACTTGGGGAGAAATCATTTTTATAAACAAAAGCCTTAAGAAACCAGGGATAATGGATTCTTCCATCCATTTATTAGAGTGCATGACTGTAGTCAAGTGAATTTAGATACAATGTTTGCTTTGAATCAACATTTCTAAGATAGTAACTAAGTTGTAATGTTTAGTCAAAATAGTCCATCTGTCATGTAGTAATACTAAGATCTTTCACTATGAATTAAAACAAATGTTGATATCACACCCCCCAACATGAATGTTCACTTTACCTTATTATTTACAATGAAGCTTTGTATGAGGGCTCAAGTCCTTAAAAACAAAGAGTAACGATGCATCAAACACCACTTGAACCTGTTTTGTAGTTAGACTAAGAAATGAGACCATGTCATGAAGATGAATTTCAAGAAGTTCTCCTCGAGAGCCTTAATGAAAATGTTTTATTCTTTTCATAATGTGACTGTGACCTCTAGTAGACAGAGGTATTTTCAAAGTTTTAAGGGATTTTCATAGCTGAAAAATTGAAGTTTGAAGAGATTTCTTCTAGCCTAAACCCTAGATTATAGAGATTGTTTAACACATGTAGACACCTAGGAGTATATTTTCATTATTTATTTTCTTATTTATATTTATTTGGGGATGTGAATTTCACCAAATATCTATGTGCATAGAATACATCTCCAATGCATTCTTGCATATTTCCTCGAATAATTGTACTTAGACTCCCACAACATCTGAATATTCCTCCCATTAGCTGACAACCATATATACCCACTTTGCTGATAGTTTAGTGACTTCAAGAGAGATTTGAGGTGCTATAGAATTTAATGAATACCATTTGATAAAATTTAATGACTTATTGGAATTCAATTGGGTTAACAAATCCTTTTTTGAGCTTCAAATTTTATATCATCACCATTTGGAGGAGATAAGCTTGTGATTGATCACTTCAAGAATATGCATGACCCACATAAACCAATTTTTAACTTGAGCTTCTTAATTACACATTTTAACTCAACTAGTTTTTCATTTTCACTTGTAACTTACAAGGAATAAGTTCAAACATGATCATTCTTCAACACCCTGAGAACCTACACAATGAGGTGGAAATCACATTTTTAATCCAAAACTCATACTCCATGACTTGAGTCCACAAGGCAGTTTAAGGGCAATGGAGAAATATGACATCATTTTACTACACTGAGGTAATATTGAGCCTTTACCAATCACCTTGGACTTGTAGCAGAATAAAAATTCTTTTTCAAGCTCAACATTTGTTCTAAACAACACCTTCATGACTATACCTTCATACATCCTAATTGTGGCCACCTAACTTGTGCACTCTGAGAGAGTTTGCACTGAACCTGACCAAATTGAAGATAGTTGACAACCCAAGGAACATGAAACAATTATTAATAAACCATGAAATTTTTGAAATTTTCTCATCCAAGTTATTTTAATTTAAACATACAACTTTTGCTATCAGTAATTCAAGAAGGTGTTTGGGAGAGAGGAAAACACGTCTAGAAAAATGACCATAACTTCTCTGTTACTTTTCCAAAGTCTCTATTTTTTTTTAAAAGACTTAGGATTGGTATCCTCTTCAAAAATTACTTCTATGATTTATCTGAAGAAGGCTCCATATTTTTTATTGGATGCTAAGAAGACATGGTTCTTAATTTTCATTCCTCAATGAACCAATTTTAGAAAAACTTGCATAACTTTCACATACCTATTCAAAACTTGATGAAATTTGACATGAAGAAGTAAAAGAAAACCATTTACACACTACCTAGGTTTATTAGAAATATATTTTCATATAAATCTTAGACCTATCTCATTTACCTTAGCGTACATTGTTAGTTCTCAAAGACAATTTTGGTGATTATTTGAATTTTTCCTCCAGGAGATAAAATAAACCTTTTGGATGCTCATACCTACCCTAGGAAATGTTCCTAGTCTACTCCCATGCTTAAGTGGCCTTTCCATTACCTACAATGAGCTCTTACACCACATTAGGATATAGAACTAGACCTAAATGGGCCAATTACAACTGTGACTACTAACATATGACATGTTGCTCATTCCAAAAGATATTTCTCATGTTAGAATAATCATGTATGAAATTCTTAACACCCATGCTAAGTTTACCAACCATTTCCATACCTCTAGTGGACTCCTACCTCACTAACTAAGCCTACATAACACTAAAACCATCCTGAAACCATCTTGAATGCTCAATACACCACTGTTAAGGTACTACCAATCATCCTTCATGCCTCTAACTGAGCTTCACTTCACCAGTCACACCTTTTATATCAATTACACTTGACATCAATGACAACACCAATGACCAAGGTTCAATATATCTATCATGTAGCACGATTGCAGATAGTGCCCCCAAATATGCACTTGATTATAGCTTTGTGTGAGCGGTGAAATGATGAAACATGTATATTATATCTACCAATAGGGGGAGATGATGGTCACTTTAAGGATGTGTATCAGATTATGAGGTTTTCATTAGTTGGAAAGAGAGAGAGAGAGAGAGTATAGGTGTTTTCTATAGATACTATGTATCATATGAGAGTTACACAGAGATATTTTATAGGTCAGGGTGGGACATGAGTGCCCTTGATTAGATTGAGAACTATTTTGATATCTCGGGTTCCATGATTATAGAAATATATTGTAGTGTTGTTGGCTTCATGTGTAGTAGTGTATGGTGGTGGGGTTTTTATATCATATAGACTGTGGTAGATTTGTCGGGATATTAAGGATCATGGGACCTAATATGTATGGGGTCGATGTATATTAGTGCACTTGTATAGATATTTGTATATATTTAATTTGGAAAGCCACAACAGTGGTGTGGAATTGACTATATTATTACATATTTGGGCATATGAGCATATTCCTTGTATGCGGCTAATAAGTGGACCACATATAGGTTGGGAACATCTAGAGATAGTGGCATTACAATGGGTTTTGTCCAATAGGAATAATTTTGATACCATGACTTATAGATATATTTTGAATAGATTTAAATCAGTGGATATTATTTACAGACCATATAGGGATTATCCAGGGTGGTCGAAGGATGTTGTAGAGATCTAGTGTATTTGGAAGACTATGTGGTTACATGATCGATTCTCCATGAACATGGAATTATATCAGTATGAGAGAGTGACCTGCCATTTTAGGATCATGTAGGAGGTTCCCCCACCAGCATATGGATGGAGGAAGTCTACACATGCAACTCATAGAAATGGAGCTTTTCCTACACCCACAATAGATGACCTTGTTAGAAATGAAAAAGGGCTGAGAGGGGGGTGAATCAATCTTGTAACAAAATCTTTCTCTTTTCTATTTCAATCAATTAATACACAACTTCATAAGATACAAACATGAATGTTTGATTATCATTATATATAGTTAATCATAAAATTCATACATGAAAAGAAAGCAAGATATACTCAGAGCCTTTCTTTATTAATATTCACTCTAGAACATGATGACTTGATCTCCTCATCAATTGTCTACAATATACAATTAAGAGCTCATAAAATAGAACTGACCTCAATATTTTGTGATAAGAGTATTCAAATACAAAAACACGAAGACAAATTCCCTTAATCATCTTTGTTTCCCTACAACCAGCTACTAACCTAGAAGAGAATTCTAGGGATTTTGAGCTAAGCCCAAGGACTTTTTCTTTGCAGCAAAGTTTTCTTCACAAGAAGAGAAGAAGGGTTTTTATCAATCACTTTGTATCTACACACCAACCCCTTTTTTTAGACAAGACAAACTCTTTACTTGAACTTTTACATCCACAAGAATCTTGAATTTTATGGCTTTTTGGACTTAGTCATTTGCTCACAATATATGATTTCCTTCAAATTTGCAATATACATGATTCCTTGACTCTTCAACTTACACCTAAAATTTCATGTCTTAGACTGATTTTCACTGTTTAACCCATATTTGACAATTTGCATTCCTTGTTCTCTCCTTCAAGAGTCAAAACACACAAACTTCTCATGCTTTTCAAATGGTATATTACATTCTCAAACAAAACAAACTTGAGTAAGCATTTCATAGACCTTTCAGCTTCCCAACTTTTGAAATTCACAATATTTTATTGAAGACCATCCTTTCACCTCCTCATACAAGCTAATAAGGGAGACAAAATTTTTTTTAACTATTTAATGACTTATGAACTTCAAAATAGAGCCAAAAAATTCAAAACAGATCAATCGTAGAGCCTTGCAATTTCTTGGAGAATAGTTCATCACTACTGTCAACTGTGACAGTGACTCTACAAAAATTTGACCACTTCCATCATTTCCTATGCAAAATTTAGCTTTCAATCCTGAGAAACCATCTCTTGAAGTTCCTTGACATGCATCTCAGATTTTCAAGTCTTTGCAAGACCAATGAGATTTTCTTCCACCATGAATTTTGTTTTGAAGAGCTTCAACCGTTCACAAGTTCAACACTGTTACAAAACTTTTGAATTTCAAAGAATTACACATGCATATTTAGACTCATTGAAACATTTACAAGCAAATTAAAGGATTGTAGTGAGATTCTTATTCTATATCTCTCAAAAAAATTCTCTCAAATAAGTTAACCAAAGACCCTGCTACTATTTTCATGAGGTTCTTAAAAACTGTCAAGGAATTATTACAACATACACAATGAAATCCAAAAATTTCTCTTGAAATGTGATCGCGATGAGAGGACATAGATTTCCTCAAAATAATTCAAAATTTGGTTGGTTGAATGGAATATTCAAGAAAAAGCTTTCTCAAAACCATAGGAACAGGGTTTGTGTCACTCTACATACCAGAACCCATATAAAAATGATTTCTTGTCCAATTTTTAATGAAAAAGAAAAATTCAAAATCATGAGGTTGTGAGGAGGTAATTTCAATAATTTCCAAACCATTTTAAAACATGATCTTCTCCAAAAAAAACTCCCAACCATCAATATTTCATTGCATAATCATTAAACAACATGATAAAGCACTTATGTGTGGTCTTCACACAAATTTTTTAAGGTCTTAAAGTTATAAAACAAATTTGAACACTTACCTACACCACCACATAGGTAATTGATAAATACACTACCATTTTCAAGAGATTTTCTAAAACTTACTACTCCAACTGTTCTTTACATTTGAACAAAAACTTCATATTCGAGACCTCTTTATTGTTGACTACACTTCAAATGAGTCAAGATGGATTCAGAAAGACTTCAAGATAAGATATCTTCAAATATACCTTTGTGCATAGCTTCCTTGGGAAGCCAACTTAGGTATAAGCACTTTTACAGGTACTTCACTCTTCACCAATGCACTTGGAGACTCTCAACATACCATTTTTCTCTTTTGGAGGAGATTAAAACTTCGTGAAAACCTTACAAAGTCATTGTATCACCTCTTTCAAAGGAATACAAGCTTGGAAAATTAATAACATGGCTACCCCAGGCCTAGCTCTACAGAATACAAGCATGCTTGTATAACATAGTCTACCTTGAAAGTGTTGGTGTAGGATATTTACCATGCATTTATTTTAAGTACATGGGATTCCTCCACATAGGTGATTCACCATGCTTAGGTGTCCTAGGGTGTCATTATGGCCTTACACGCATCATAGAGTGTCATAGGAGTTACATTTGATTGGCTATTCCGGGAATGTAACTCCCACCTCTTGACGACTAAATTTGTGGGGGAGTTACACACCCCTATACTATATGTACACCCTTTAATCTTGAGAAATACAATGGAATGGAATTGAATAGAATAGAGTATGGGATTTGAGCCGAGTTTTTCCTTAATGCATGCACATTGCTCTCATGGGTGATTTCTTGCTTCGATCTTGAATCTACATCATTTTGTGGTTGAGTGCAACGTTTTGATGTTGACGGATTCCCTCCATGATCTTCATCATTCCTTTGACATGGTATCAGCGCTTCGGGGATCGGAATCATGTTACTCACAATCGGTTGCTTACTGCTCTCCACCTCATAAGTTTCTTGTACAGGCTCTCATTCTTGTTTTGTCCTCTAGTTGGATTTTATTTAAGGGTAAAAAAAATTGGGTATATGTATTGGGTAGTGGTTTTTTGCTGGTACCTTGTGTGTACATGTCAAGAGAAAATTGTAGGTTTGTAAGTTCAAGTTTTTGGTGGTTGAAATTTTCGAGGGCTTATTTTTATGGGACCAACTTAGCATTTAGGAACTGAGTTATTACTCAACTTTCTCAACTCATCGCTTGCATTCACCAACCGGTTGGCTCGCCAACTCTGTTTTCAGCTCGTTTGAACATATTTCGACCTGTGGGCTCGTGCTTTGGTTGAAACATTGACTCATCTGCAATGTTGGGTCATATTTTGGTCTTTTCGACTGTGTGTTTTAACCTCCACTCCTTGTGATTCAGAATGTACCTGATCCCTGCATTGGACGGAATCGGTTGAGAACTCTCCTTTGCTCGTCGATTCTTACCTATGACTCGGATTTGAATTTGAATTGCTTAGGTGATTCGTATTTTGTTCTACCTACCTTGTTCTTGTGCATGTTTGGTGACTCATTGCTCAGGTACTGCACCATGTGAGTGACGCAGTTTTGACGCTCAAAACTCTCGACTCCACTCGTGGGCTACATACATTACATCGTATATATTCTTGAATGTCTTGAAACTATGCATGTGGCCTCATTGGTAGCTTCCTAGAAATATACGTAGTGTACAACTTGGTCTTGCTCCATGTTTGTTCGACTGTTATGCTGCTAAACTTAGTCATTTTAATTCACCCACCATTGGGATATCCTCCGCAGCCAAAGCTCTGCGGTCAGTTTAACCGGTTCTTAACTCTCTAACACATGAAACTCGCTCTGGCTTGGTTCACCGGCTTGTGTTATCGCATTGCACATTAGTCCACACACCAAGCTTCAAGCCCCTGCAGCACTGTTGACACGATAGATTTAGACCTACTCTACTCGACAGTTATAGCTCACAGTGCCATCCCCTCCATTCCTGTAGCACGTGGAGATTGTCTTAGACTCTTCGACTCTTTTAGTCGTTACATGTCGCAACCAATACATAGAGCTCTGCAGTCAGTGAACCCTCTGGCACGTGGCATTTCACTTGGAACTAGCTTGGTCAACTATGAACCAACTCATCTTAGGCCCATTCCTTATTAGACTTGTTTGACAGCTAAAACAATCCATTTTTTGATGTTTTAAGGATAAAAACATTCTTATGCTATGGCATAGTAATAATTTTAAGGAACTCTATGTTTGCTTGTAATTAATGTCCTTCATTCATGTGTATCGAAGACAGAAGGGCGAGGTCCATGGTTGGCAGGAGGCTAATCCCCCCTCTCAAGAAAAAAAAAACCTTCCTTAAATTTGATGTCATTTCTAATGAGTACCCACATGACATCCCATACACCCATTTCAGGTGCTATTTTAAAATCAGTTTGCAAAGTTTATTGGCATTTTCCATTAATTGTGGGAAGTCAATTTCTTGCTATAACTTTTGACTCGCTGCTCAGTTTTGAGCGCTACTTTATTCAAAGTTGCATTATTTTTTACAAATTACTTGATGAAATTATCAGTTTTTTAAATGCACTAGTTTATAAAGTGCTGCATTCTAGGGGGGGAGGGGTCACTAGTACTCTTGGCCAGGTTTTCACACATAAACACATTATCGGTTGAGTCCGACATGTCTTACATTTGTGCACCTTGCAATTTTGATTCCGCGTCATGGAGGGTGCTCTTTCCAAGACTTAAGCATTGTAGGATTGATTTTACAACCTCTGCCACTTCTTACTGGGACAGAGAACTATTTAGCATGGCGTGCTTCTATGGAACACTACTTCACCTACGAGGGTATTTCACACTTCTTGCTTGGGCCAGCTCCTGCACCCACTGATCATTGTCATCTTAATGATTTTCTCAACACTTGTGACCATGTTTTTGGTACCATGATGATGCATGTCTCTCCATCTCACTGGTTTCACATGGTAGACTTAGATCCACCCCACCGTGTCTATAGACATTATTCAGTCCCTCTATGAAGACCCTTTACATACTATTGACATTGTTGTTGCTACCGATTTAGTTGTCTCCTCTATTTCTTCATGTGATTATAGCTCCATTGAACACATACTCGCTTGGTTCTACTTCTGATGACAAGGATTGTGCACCCAGTTCTGATGTCGATAGTACTATAAAGGAACTCTTCTCCTCCTTCTCTCATTATTCTAGAGAGTGTTGACACATCCCACATCTCATCAGATATTGAGCAGTCTCCTATATAGTCTCATACAGTCATCACACCCGCCTCTTTTCCACCTTCAGTGTGTGAGGGCCCATTTCAGTCCTCTACCTTCATTAGATGACTCATACCTATCTGACATCGCTCTTCTATTTGTTGATTCCACTCATTGGGATGAGTATTTTCCTGACCTTAGTCATCTTGTCATAGAGTACACTTGTGATGTACTATAGGTTCCTCGTCCATCTAGAGGTATTTCAAAGGATTTCATCATCTCCATTGTTGGGAGTGCCCCTTATGGGACTCTTACCACTTCCACTTTTTTTGAGACCTTGATTGATCCACCCTTATTTGTGGATCCATTTTCTGTTGTGGGGTATTTTTTTCTTCCTTCACATCAGTTGGACATCCTTTCTATAGGTGTTCCCCTTCTTCACTTTGACAGTTATTCACACATGGCATTACCTTTGGTTCATTGGCACTTGTTTGCTAGACCTATATCACACTTTCATGGACCAGCCTCAGAGTTCTTCGTGTTGCTACCTTTTGTTTCCTTCATAGAGTGGGTAGACTTCCAACATGTCATTTTTGTCCTTCCTAAGGGCAGGCACATAGTTCAATGTGGATGGCTCTTCTTCAATCCAGAGGTAGAGGATCTCGTGATCAACATTATTTTAGGAGACTTCTTAGATTTGTAGAGTTCAGATCCATCCATGGCATATTCTACATTCCTCTCATCTCCCTCTTCTTCTCTCTTCTTCTTCTTTTTGAGAGATTGCCTCTTTGTACATGGGTACCTTTACAGGCTCATCTGTGGCCGGGACCCATCTTTGGCATCTTTCTTAGATTAGAGAGTGGACTTGTCTCTCTTTTGGGGGGGATTTCTTCCCATTGGGTTTTCTCATTTTACTCCACTTTTCAAGATTTTCTTATACGTGGGTACCTCATCAGGCTTGTTGTCAAGACCCACTTCTTCTTGTTTTCATCTATGTGTCCACCTAAGCTATGATTTAGGGGGGTGTTGGAGTAGGATATTTACCATGCATTTATTTTAAGTACATGGGATTCCTCTACATAGGTTATTTTCCATGCTTAGGTGTCCTAGGGTGTCATTATGGCCTTACACGCATCATAGAGCATCATAGGAGTTACATTTCACTGGTTATTCTGGGAATGTAACTCCCACCTCTTGATGACTACATTTGTGGGGGAGTTACACACCCCATTGCTATATGTACACCCTTTCATCTTGAGCAATGCAATGGAATAGAGTATGGGATTTGAGCCATTTTCCCCTTAATGCATGCACATTTCTCTCATGGGTGATTTCTTTCTTTGATCTTGAAGCTACATCATTTTGTGGTTGAGTGTAACGTTTTGATGCTCATAGATTCCCTCTAGATCTTCGTCATTCCTCGAAATAAAACAACGAGATCATCAAATTGACTTCTGTGAGGTCTCTTATGCCTAAAAGATATGTATCTAGCATGAACCAAATATTTAGAGTTGAAAGACTTACGTTTGACCACTCTTAAGAAGATGTCTTGAAGAGAGAATGAACACCAACAGAAGAAAGTGCATAAATTTATTAATACTTGTCCAAATAAGATAAAAAAATTTGAAATATTTAAAGATTAGAATCCTCTAAAAAATTCCTTCTAATATTTATTCGAAGGATGCACTATAATTTTGATTGAGTGTCAAGAAGTCAGACACCTTATTATGTAATTTCCAAAAGCCCGTTTTAGAGAAACTAGCATAAATTTCACATACCTTATCATAAATTAATGAAATTTTTCCTAGAAAAAAAAAAACAACCCCTATACATAATATATAAGCCAATTATTCATAAATATTCATGTAATTTTCCATTTCATCTCATTTACCTCAGCCTACACTGTTAGTTCTCAAGGCCACTTTTTGTGCACTTTTGAATTTTAAATCTAGGAGCTAAGTTGAGCCTGCTTTTTTTCTCACACATGATGTAAACACTACTCCTAGGATGATAAAATGATCACATGAAATCTCTATGACCTATACCGACTTCTCACACCTTATCAAGCACTAGAAATAAGCCTAAATGGGCCAGTTTCAACTACTCCTTTCACCAAATGACTTGATATACTCTATGAGATATATTTCTTATGCTTGTAACATCGTTTTTGACTTATAGACCATTTTTACTCTACATATAGTGATCAAAACTTGCTTTCCCTTCTTTGGCTTGATTGGATTTTCATATTTTCTTGATTTACACCATGTATTTGCACTAGGCTAAGGCCTAGAATGGTTGGACTTGACCCATACACTTCATGATTGGACCATACAGACATGTTACATATTCATTGACACCTCTCACTCACCTCATGGACCTTATTTTACCTTCATACCACCTTTGAGAGACTCAAGCCACACATATGCAATGTTGGAGACCCCTAGATCACCTAGCCACTGTGACATCAATAGACTTGACATCAATGACATCACAAGTGACACACACTTCCATAACTTATAGATCTATTTTAGATATATTTAAATAAGTGGATATTATCTAGAGGCCATATAGGGATTATCTAGGGTGGTTGGAGGATGTTGTAGAGCTCTGGTGTATTTGGCAGGCTATGTGGCTAAAGGATCAATTATTCATGCACATGGAATTATATCAGTATGAGAGAGTGACCCACCATTTTAGGATCATGCAAGAGGTTTCCCCACCAACATACCCATAAAGGAAGTCTACACATGCAATTCATAGAAATGGATCTTGTCCTACACCCATAATAGATGACCTTCTGCTACCCACAACAGGAGAGGTGAATTTATTTATAGCAGTGAATGATAGAGATGATTCAAGTTATACTACATCCTATACACCAATGGGTGCCTGTGTCTCTGATATTTATGGGTGTTCTAGATGGAGGTGCATCGCTTAATGGTGCATATGAGGCATAAGGTCATGAGGAGAGGGAGATGCCCCCGATGGAGATGTGGTAGTACTGGAAATATCTTAGCATAAGTATATATTATGATTGATTTATTTGTTGATGATGTATAAGTTATTGTTTATAAAGTGACACCATCAAATGCATATATTGTGATGACTGCATGTGATGCCTATTAGACCACCGTTATGGATGCCTCAGTTTATACATTTTCACAACAATGAGCTGATGGAGTGCAAAATGTAACGAAGTCTCTGAGGCCCGTCAGGGACACAGTTTGTGTTCTCAACAAGTACTCAAGTCAACATGGTAGTTTGGTACTCGGTTGAGAAAAAAAAAAAAACAAATAATTCCCATGAATCCATCACTATTAAGATTGAGACACATGTCATCTTCTCACCAAAAGTTAAGAGACAGGGTTTCGGGTCAAAATTACAAAATTGCACTCATTTGAAAGGTAGCGCAAACATTGAAAAGGACTCCCTAATCCTGCAAAGCACCAGATCAAGACACATAGATGGTCCACATTCAAATGAAGAAAGCAAGTTGGATAGCTAAAACGAAATGCATTTATGGTTGTAGTCATTAATGCATTTTCACATGACTCAAAGCATATTTTTTAGAATTTTTCAAAATTTTCATATCATTACCATTACATATGAATATCTTGGTGCCCTAGCTATGAGAATTCACAAAGGAGTAAAGAAAAGTCGACTAAGAGGTGTCAATATTGAGCTAGAGAATTCAGAATCAAGGGAGCAAGGAATAATTGCACAACACTTGCACAAAAAATGGGTAAGGCTTGTATTGCATTCATGTTTTTATTGTTTAAATTACAATTTGCAAGAAATTAAAGGGTGAAATTAGGGTATAGAAAATGAAGCCAATACATTCAGGATTTCACGTCACCTCTAGTATCACGAGTGATTTGGAAAAAATCATAGACATAATTTTGGTAAATTTTGATTTGTATGATTTCTTGGTAAGGCTCAGTATTCCAAATAAAAGTGAATTCATGACTGCAATTGAGGCCATAAACATTTCCCTAGTAGTTTTTATCCCTCCCTCAGTACATTTTCCTGAGCTAGTGAGGATTTGTGCCATGAATTAGTATCCAGAAAAAAGGGAGGTCTTGGATGGAAGTGGTGACGAAGTTCTAACTCTAACACCCAAAGCCTTTAGGGAAGTGCTAAGGTTACCAAAAGTCAAAAAACTAGTAGCCATAAGCATTGAATCAACTCTTAGGGATTTTGAGACCAAAAAGGACTATGGAAAGTTCATAAACACTAAATGGTTGTTGATGGATAAAAAAATTACCACTAGACTTCCTACAAGATTTGTTAGGTCACAATTTTTGGAGGAAGTAGAAGACATAATTGTGTTACTAAGCAGAATGGATGGACTAGACATGGATAATGAATTCAAAGAGTGGATGTGCCCATACATTTGGGTCAGTTTGGAAAATAAGGGAGGTATTTTTTGGGAAACACTCATAGTTGAATCAATTCATGCACAACTTTTTACATTGGCCACAAAAATCAACATGGGTGTCACTGATGATCTTGAATTCTATAGGATGTCATACCTAATATACAATATTGTAGTTCATAAATGTTTCCCTAGCCTCTAACCATAGGCATGTTTCAAAGAATGTAAATTCCACGAGGTTTATCCCCAGTTACACTTGAGTAATTGGAAAAGAAATGTGAGATTAGTAATGATGCATTTTTTTCACCTATAATATGTTTATTCACACCTAAGTGGAATTAGTATAGAATATCTGAAGAGGCCAAGAATGTAATATTGGAATATGGTTCCTTCTTTAACCAGCATAGATTTTTCACGTATATTAGAGCTAGCTAATTTGATGGTCAACCATGCAAACTGCCTAGATATCTAGATGATAAGATGGCCTTGTGTGAGCTTTCAAGGAAATTAACACCAGTACATAAACTGATTGTAGGAAAACATAAAAAAATATTAAATTCCCCATCAGGATTGGGAGATACTCATGCCCCTCCATTGTAAATTCTAGATTAATGGAGGAGGAGATGGGGAGATTTGGCATGGAAAATTTTGAATCAAGGTCCAATTATGACATCAGATGGGTTATTAGCACTGCCTTGGGAAGTTCATTTGAACATGAACCCCACTTTGAATATTATTAGATGAACTGAAGAGATGAGGAAGAGGTTAGACTTAGAGACTTCTAAATAATGACTCTTAGACAAATTATTGACTTCAAAATTGTTGTGGTGCCTCGGGGAATTGTAGATGATCAAAAAATAGTGATTCAATTCTATATTGACCATAGGATTGAAGGAAAACCAATTTCTCTTATAGAATGGAATGTGAAAGAGTCAGACAATCCTTAGGAAAGAATGGCCAATGAAATGAGATGGGCCTTGACTTGGTTACAAGGAAAAGGTATGGATTTTTCCATACAAAACACAAAAGTACTGAATGAGTTCAGTGATTTGAGGATTTTAAAGGGAGATCTTCCCCTTTTAAGACAAGGAGAAGATAAGATAGATCCATTGGGAGGAAAGGATCCTTAGCTGCCCATGAAGAGACCCACTACAAGCATCATTGATAAGTGGACTAGTGTTTCCAATGAAATTGGGAATTCTCTGTCTACTTTGAATTAAAAGATAGAGGAAATTCTTTTGAAGTCCATGTAGAATGCCCCTATCACTTTTGCAGTACCAATACAAGATAAAGGAATGAGTATGACTAAACTAGGAACCCCCACAAGAATATTGATAGGGGAATTCAGTTCAACCAAGAAGATGAGGGAATCTTTGTCAGATGTGGACCCAAGACCTTTAGTACAAACTGTAAAAGGAAGGGGATTCCCTAAAAACAAATTTATTGAGAGAACTGCAAAGAGAGCTAAGTTATTATTGCCTTTGGAGAGAGATGTGGGTGAATCAGCAGAAAGAGGTAGCCACCATGTAAGGAATCAAAAAATAAGAGAGCTTAAGGAGATTGATCCTTCTGCTCTAACTGAGGAACAAAAGAGAATAGTTACTTCCTTAGCTCATAAAGTAACACCATCACAAGATCAAAGAACACTTCAAGTGGATGGATTTGTACAACCAGAGTCTTTATCTTCAGTCTTGTTTCCAGGGGGAATAATGGCTGATTTGATTCAAGAATAGATGACTCATGATACACCCTTGTCTAACCAGCCAAGTAGTTTGGTGACAAAAAAAAGGGCCAGAAGAATCAGGTGCAACACAATTTGAAGGTCTGAATTTGTCTCATTCTATTCAGCCACATGAACACATAAGAAATCCAGTTGAAGTGATGGACATAGATGTATTGGGGGAGGTTCTTATACCCAAAAATTTTGGTGTGTCAGTTGAGAAATATATAGTAGAAGGTATAAGTGTTCCTTAATTGGATGAAAAAATGAAGCTTTCCAGTTACTAACTATTGAAACAAAATCCTTAGTGCAATAGGTCCCTATTAAAATCTCAACAATTTTAGGAACAAATGAATCAAGGATTCAAGGAATTGCAAGTGGAGTACCTGTGGACAAAATTATTTCAACTGAGGAGTACCCTCAAAAGGAAGCGGTAATTATTAAGGGAAATGATCCACCTCAGGTTACAGATACTACCAAGGAAGTGGTGGTGGAGACAACAAAAGAATTCACTAAAACAATATATATCAGTGATAAACAAAACGTGCATAATAATGATAAATATAAAAAACCAGTTATTGGTTTTCAGCCCACAAAACAACATGAAGAAGAACTAATGCAGCAAAGGGTTGTTAGTGTACCATCTCATGAAAGTGTCTCTACTAAAAATCAACCTCTATAGGAGGAAAATAATGTAAAAAAGGAATAACTATCCAAGGTGGAAATTCTAGCCAAAGAAACACCAAAAGTGACTAGAAAAGTGATTACTACTCCAGATGAGGATACTAACAAGTGAAAGGCACCAACTGATAGTATGATCAAAGAAAGAACTAGCCAATCCCATACTCAAGGTCAAAAGGAGGAAGAGATGGAAATAATAACAGTACAGGATGAGTCTAAAAATCCAACATTGGAGGTGGACAAGGTACAATAAGAAATACCATTAGTACAATATCCCCAAGAAACATCTAGAAAATTGATAGTTTTTTATGAGGTATCTCAACCTGCATCACAAGAAGCAAAAGTGGGAAATACTCTAACAATTGGCTTGTTGGGAGGATTGATTTCATAGGTAGAAGAGGAATTTTTCCCAAAAAAGGTCATAGACATCATAACTATAGCTTTCCCAAAGCCCAAAAAGGCCACAAAAAGGGAAAGAATCCTTACTAAGACCCATATAGACCAATCTAGATTTAGAACCTTAGAGATTGTGACCCCCCACCAAGGAAAGGCAAGGGATGACTATACAACAAGTGATTATGATATCATTTACATCCCATTGGGGAAAACTTCTAGGGAAATGATAAAGCAAGAGGTTACAGTGATGGTCGAAGGTTTTTTGCTCAAGGTTGATGAAGATAAAATATCAAAAAAGTAATTGAAATAATAGATAAAAATATTATCTTCATGCTTCCAAAAGTTGGTAGGGACTTTAGAGGAAGGTCATGAGTTGGCCAACACTGTTACTCTTGAAATTTTAGACAAAGTAGAAAGGGAAAGTGAGAAAGCTAAAGCAGTGGATAAATGGGAGGAGGATCTATCTCAGAAAGGGAGAAAAATCATTGAGAAAGCAACAAAAAGGTATGTAGAGTTGACTTATATCCTTAATTATGTGAATGATTTAAAAGAACAAAGTGAAAATGAATTATACTATTTGGAGGGAATTCTCCCCAACCTTGACACCATAAATCAGCTTGATAAAGAAACACTTGAAAAGGAAGGAATAGTGTTACCTAAAGAAAAAGGGATGCAATATGTAACAAAGGATTTAGCTAAAATAAGGGTGGAATTTATAAACCAGGTTAAAGAGAAAGTGGAGATAGAGAGAGAATGGATAGGAAAAGCTATTGACATTATAGATAACAGATTAGAAGAAGTGTTATTTGATAAACACAAGCCCACTTATGGATACCGGGAGGTTGATCTCCTCAGCTAATCTTTCGACCAATACATCGAGGATGAACGCTACTCTTATGAGGTTATCAAAAGGCTCATCTATGTGGAGAACAAGATTGTTGCATTAGCTAAGAAGTTGAAAGAATATAAACGTAGGATGGACCAATGTGTGGGGGTAATGAACATGTATAATTTGATATTCAAACACCATGTAGGACCTGATGAAGAAGAAGTGATTCAATTGTTCTAAAGATTTGATGTTTACAAGGACAAGTAGTTAAAGCAGGAAGAAGATAATGAAGAGAAATATGATTATCATATTGGATTGTTAGCAATATTAGGCTTGTTTTTTTAAAAAAAAATCTTTTTCAATTATTACTTTCACTCGTAATAGTTACATATTATTTTAAATTTTAGTTTCCTATCATGTATGCAATGTTGAACAATGTAAGTAGGATTTCCTTTCATTTTAATAGAATCTTATGTCTATTCTAACATCAAATTCATTGTAACATTTTACTTCTTTTTCATTTTTAAAAAAAGGAAAGAAGAATGGGGTTCTATTAGGGGCCCCAACCCAAGAAAATATCCACATACATTATTGATATTAGATCCGATAGAAACTAAGAGAAATTACCTAATATTCTACTGATACAAAATCCTCTCTCCAAAGAGGAGGTTTCTTCAAAATCCTATTCTTTCTAGGAACAAATTCTTCCATTCCCATCACCATTTTCACAAACACAATGTCCCCTGCTAAATTATGAGATATGCCCAAGGACATAATATCATCAATACTTTCCATAGGACCATCCATAAAACCTATCAAATCTGATCTCCTCTCTTAAGAGGAAACCCATTTAGTAAGGTCTAGACCACCTTTAGGAAAAGCCTTTTTACCGAATGCTTTGAAGGTGGAAGATAGATTAGATGTCCATGTAAAATATTGAAGTGTAATTACAACTGATTCTGGAGAAGATGGAGAAGGAATTTTGGAACTAGACTCACCCTTACATTTCTTCATGAACATTGGTGATGCCCCGAGAGGTTACGAAGACATAGTCCCTGTTGGTTTCTTTTCCAAAATTGAAACACATCGCTCTAAGTCATTCATCTTAAGAAAGAGAGTAGGCACAATATCTATTGAAATCCCTTCATAAAGCACATAATATTATGAGGGAATCTTATTCACAGTGAATCCCTCATCACAGATGAAAGGGAATGCATTTTCAGATGCACCTTTCACAGTAAGCCTACTCTTAAGCCTGAACTATTTTAACATCTTAGGAGTTTTCTGGTGCTCTAACCTGAAGAGGTGAAAATAAATCATTTGGAAGGAAAAGAACATAGGACTGATACTGATCAATATTTGTATCAATACAACTCGAATAGTGTGAGCTATCAATGGCCTACTGTAGTCTTCAAGATCTGTAATCCCAAATAGCATTCTCACGAATACTTCATCTGGTCCTGATAAATAAAAAATTGAGTGCAAGTCTTTAGAAGATATGTCTTTCAAACTAGATGCTAATGATGTTCCTTTTATATTGTAGAAAAAATCTCACCAAGCCTCTTACACTTTGGAAAAAAGATGTGAGTTTGTATCGAAAGTGATGTGAATTTCTAGGAAAGACAAGGGTGACAAGTTGAACTAAGAAAAATCATGGTGAGGTAACTCCTGAGATTTTTTGTGATACCCGCACGAAGGAAATAAACTTCAAAGGGATTGAAATCATTCAAAAAAGGGAGTGATTGGCCTAATGTGACATGATCCATGAGTAAACACTCATATTAGAAAGATATGTTAATCAATGTGTGTGTCTCAAGGAATATTCTCAATAGGTGGAAATGATTAAACATCAAATCAAACCATCAGGGAGAACTAAAAGATCATCAGAAAGTCCCATGAATTACCTAAAAAATAAATGATTAAAAAAATGATGTTGACAAGGTGACATGTCATCCTAGTCATTCTGGGAGAATGAAAAAATATAAATTATTTTTAATCCCTCCAAATGGCACCACGAAAGAAAACTATTTTCAAAGGGAATAATAAGTAGATCAAATTATGTGCCAAAAGGAATAATATTCTCTTGAAGATTCACATTTTTTGGGGGGAAAAAGAAAAGGTGAGTGAGAGATAGAGTTGTATATATATGAGAGGAATTTTCTTGTATCATAGGGGGTTACATTTTTCTAAATTCTTAGAGAAAACAGAGCAAAACTGACTATACTTTTCCTAAGAAACTTGAATCAAACCGAGAGAACGGTAAGTTGTTTTACTTTGTCCAAATATTCTCATGCCAAGATGATTATGAGTGTACAATCATTGGAAAGAATTGAAGCCATAGGTTTTATGGTCCCTTGCTAAGAAATTTGAATTTCTTGAAATTAACTGTGTTATCTCCTGAGTAATGTTATTTTTTTCTTAAGGTATAATACTTTGAATCAACTACTTGCCTCCATGTTACAATCTTATGTTGATGGTTCCTTTGAATTACACTAGATCTTGTCTTAATTAGTGGCATTTTGGAAATTGTAATTGCACTATAAATAGAGATTTCTTTCTGTGGTTTGGTAAAAAAATTTAAATTTGTGTTGCATATGTTTAGTTGAGAAGATTTTATTAAGATTTTGAGTGTATCTTGAGCATAGTTGAACAAGATCTGTTACTATTTTGTTAATATTTTAACATGAGATTTTGTGTTTAAGTTCTAGTCATCACCAAATCACAACACCCTCTGATTTCTTAGCATGTGGATGTGTTAAGGCAAGTAGTGCGACTGGGTAACATGGGCACTATCTCCAAGTTATGGGACTTGATGCTTGAGATAAGCCTCCAGAGAAGGTTGGTTCCTCTTCCTAATCTAGTGAAATTTAACTCTAATGAATTGAAACTATTGAATACTCCTAATCTATCACTTCTAAGGGACTAGGGAGAGATAAAGAGAATGAAAATAAAAGAAAAACTACACTACATAGGTGATGCACCAAGAGAAGGGTGTGAGAACAACTCTCCAATGTGTGAAAATGGAAGCAAAATGTAGATTAAAAAGGGTGATAACAACTCTCCATAATATAACAGCAACATCATAACCTAATTTCCATGTAAACAAAACAATAATTAATCTTGCAAGATCATAAGATAGACACAATACACCTATAAATGAAATGAAGAGGCAAGAAGAATGCAACAACCACATACAAGGGAAGGAACATCCACAAATTCACATTTATTGCTTCATGATATACATAGATCAATTACAAGGAAAGAGAAAGGTCTAGATCAACATGCAATACATCCATTATGAAGGCCTGTAGCACATTGGCTTCACAAAATAAAAATGGAAGATTTTTCCAAATCAAATTTTCCTCCCTTGATAAAATGAAAGTCCCTTCTATATATAGCCTAATCTAGAAAGAAAGAAAACAGAGAAGAGATAAGGGACAACTTCTCTAACTTCCAACCACCAACAGACCACATTAAAAATTTATATCAAGCACATGGGCACCTTACAGGGCCATCACCTAGTCTATTTTGTCTTGTAGAAGCAAATAGAGCCTTGCTTCATTAAGTCTAGTGGTTAAGCGACTTGATGAGACTGATGGCATGCCAAAACAGCCCTCCTCTACCTTTGAAGTCTATGTTTTCCATTTTTACCCTCAAAAATCCACCAAAATCATATTTTTATGACGCCGAATTGAATATCTCAATGAGATCTTTCCAGTGATATAAATATTTTCTGATTTGGAGCAAAGGGTCAAAAGATATGGCCATCTAAAGTTTTTTTATCGGGAGGTACAAGAAATTGACACATAGCGGCGGCCTTTTATTGGTTCAGGGATTGGCCTTTGTTACATGTGCCTGTTTCACATTTTTACAAGTGTCGTTCCCCCACTGGGTTGCAATATTGAGCTTTACTTCTCCGCTCGCCATTTGTCCTTTCTTTTCACCTTTTACGGGCATTTAAACGGTCTTCCACATTGAAAATACAGACCAATTAGACTCTACCACATTTCCTCACATTTTCATACTTTCTTTTGATTCTGTTAGTTCCCTTAACACATGGGCCAATGAAAAGGCTCCACACTCTACACATTTCAGACCCTGTTAAACTTAAGAACCACGAGCCAATAAGAAATCTATGTGTTTCTTTGCATTTTCCCCTCGACTGACAATTGTTAAATGTGAGCCAATAAGGAATCTCCACACCTTTACACTTGTCAGTATTTTCTTCGAGCCCCTATTGACATCTGAGAAATGTAAACTAATGAGAAGGCTCCATGCTTTCACAGTGTCAGAGCTTGTTAGTCTGTCTTTTTGGTGTTTGGGTCTTATTGGATGAGCCTTCACATTTGTCAGTCTGCAAAATGAGGGCTAATAAGATGTCGCCACGTAGCTCTTGCTTTGAAATTTCTAAGTCCGGGACTTAGAAAATTTTGGCTTTAAAGTTGGATGTTAGTTGTTAGTCTTTCACTGGCTGCAGCTTTTCAATAGGATCCTGCAAATTCCTTAAGACTTAGTATCCGGTGGGGTTTCAAATGCCAATGGCCAGCGGTTTTGAGCTCAGAAATTTGATAGTCAAATGAACATCAGTCAACCTTTTTATCATTACCCACTAATAAGAAGCCAAGCCACATGGTTTTTTTGAATGCCAACAACTAGGGATTTTAGGAAATATATTTTGATGGCCATATGACCATCACAGACTTGTAAAAAATGGCTAAGTCCATTTTCAAACTTGTTAAAGCCAAAATTAACCCGAGGGGGTAATTTTGGATAACAATTTGGTGAACTCCCAAGCTAATCTACTTCCTATATTTTTACTAGTAGCTTTAAAGAAATCCATTAGGCATGGAGTCGAGCCAAAAAACTAAAAAAATTGATCTGCAACATTGAAATCTCTTACCCTGGGGCCGTGTGGAGCTCGAATGGGCACAACAAGAGCTGCAATTGTCTGGACTTGATCTTTGGGCTTTGAAGGAAGCTTCAAAGCTACCCAACTATCTAATTTCACAATCAACACTACTTAAGGTCAAGTTGGTCTACTCTTCAGGATGATTCCTCTGGAATTTGATGTAGAACATAACAAACTATTCCTGAGCACTTTTTTTTACCAAGAAAGAGACACCATGTGTCAGCCTGATTAGAAATGATCTTTGGGGCTGAGTGATTCATCTTTTAAGACTGTCCCAAATATGATTTCACCATGAACACTACCATCTACTACAAGATTCCTGAAACTAATCTTCTTGATTTGGTGGAGGGAAAGAGAAACCTAGTCGTTGATTCGGAGAAGCAAAAAGTGGAAATTTTTGAAATCTACCTCTTGATGATTTATTTTCTCTGCATTTGAATTTTCTTAAGGATAACAACTATTGACTACAACTTTGAATTTATTTATTGCAATTTCTCCTTCCGGAAGCTTGATGAACCAAGCAAGAACACACACTAGAATCAATGGAACATTTTCACCAGAACTTAGGGAAATTAAAATCTATCTAACAATAATACAATGTGCACAAGCACTTGGAGGAATTTGAAAGTTCTAAACTACTATGTACAAGGGTGAGAAATTTTCCTTCTAGTAGCAATGTTTGAGGTAGATTCCATTAACTAGAATATGAATTTCTTCTCCATCCAAAGTAGATAAGTGGAAGGTGTTGCTACTTTTACATACTATGACCATATAGGGGCCACTCCATGTGGCTTCAAACTTGGAATGCCTACATGGTTTTTCTCGATCTGCATCAGAATTCAGAACTAGGTCCTCTTGTTAGAAGGTCTTAGCTTTAGCTTTATTTTCAAATGACCTCTTGACAAAAGCTTGATCTTTCTCCATTTATTGTATTGCACATTCTCTTATTTCTTCCAACTCCATCAAATCTGGATACCTTGCTTCCAAAGGTTCAAACTCAACTAGTTCCAGTTGCTTCATGAGTTCCAATACTGGAAAATCAAATGATATAGGTAACACTACTTCTTTTCCATATACTAGTTTGTATGGAGAACTACCTATTGACCTCTTTGGTGTAATTATATTAGCCCAAAAGGCTGATTTGAACTTTGTATTCCAGGTCCTCTAATTTTTATCAAGAATTATTCTTATGATTCTTAGCAAGTTCTTGTTTGTAGACTCTTCTTGCCCATTACTAGGGGGGTAATAGTTAGAAGAAGTGCTTAGATATATTCCATTCTTGACAGCCCACTCAGTGATTTTTTTTTCCAAGGAAATCCAATGCATTATCTGATATGATAGTGGCAGGTACACCGAATCTGGTTACTATCCCCTTGTAGAATTCTGAGATGCTGGATTCATTTGCTTCCTTGAGTGTCATTACTTCAGTCCATATGGTGAAATAGTCTGTTGCTGTTAGTATCCATTTGTGGCCTTGGATTGAGTTTGAATTGATAACTCCAATGAAGTCCAATCCCCACTGCATGAATGGATGATCAACTAAAATGGGTTAGAGGGGCAATGCTGCTAACTTTTCTTTTCCTGTAAAGAAGGCACATTTCTTACACTTCTTGATCCAAGCATAACAATCACTAAATATTGTAGGCCAATAGTAACCAACTTTCATGATCTTAAGAGTCATTACTTGTGGAGAAAAGTAACCTCCCGCTTATCCATCATGGAACTCGTGAAACACTTTGTCAACCTGGTTTGAAAGGACACATCTTAGAAGAACTCCATTTACATACTTCTTAAAAATATGTCATCAATGAGCCCATAATGAATAGAATGTAATCTGAAATATCTTCTCTTATATTTGTTCCATTCTGGAGGACATAGACCTATTTGGAGATAATGCACCATGTCTTAGGTCCAACATAGAATGGGTGCACCATCAGCTGGCTACTCTTTCTCATTTTGTAACACTAGGACAACCTATTCTTTATCACTTAACTCGGCATGTTGTTTAGAAGCAAGTTTCTCACACAATCCCTTGCCACAGACCAACTTGGTTACTTTGATGTCTATATCATACTCCATTACCTGAGTGATCTGACCTTCCCTCTTCTCATTCAAATCTTTGTTTATAAGAAAATCATTAACCCTAACATTAGACACTAACAGTTGAATCTTATTATTTAAGACAAAATTTATGAACTTTTTCAAACTTATAATCACACCAAGGACATGTTTTTCAATAAAATAATACCTCACTTCATAATCTTCCAAGATTTGGTTAAATAATGCTACGGGATGTTCTGAACCTTCTTTATTTAGCTGTACCAAAATAGCTGACATTGTATCTGAACCTCCAAAAGGGTACACCATGAAGTCCTTGGAGAAATATAGGTTGATAAGAGTAGGAACTTGAGATATATCATGTTTTATAGCCTCAAAACTCTCTTTATCTTCTGTTTTCCACATTAATTCAAGGTTATTTTTTAACATCATATTCAAAGGCTTCACCAAGGTGGAAAAATTAGGCACAAATCTGTAGAAAAAGTTTATTCTTCCCAAGAAACTTTAGAGAGCCTTCTTGTGACTTGGCAATGGCAGATTTTAGATAACTTCCACTCTTTCAAGATAAGCAGTAAGTCCCTCATTTGAAATAATGTGACCCAAGAGCTTTCCTTCATGTTCCAAGAATATACACTTTTTCAGATTCAATGACACTCTTAACCTTCTACACATTTGAAACACTTTCCTGAGGTGAAAGAGGTTGTCTACCACATTTTTAGAGAAGATGGTGATATCATCAAGCTAAACAATAACTATCTTATTGATCAGACCTTTAATTGCCATATTCATTGTTCATTGAAACGTTGCTCTAATATTTAACAATCCAAATGGCATCTTTATATAAGCATATGTGCCCCATTTTTTAGTGAAGGTTATCTTGAACTGATCTTCCTCTTTGACCATTATCTAATTGTAGCCTGAGTAGCCATCCAATAATGATAATCTATCTGAACCAGCTACTACTTGCAATATCTGCTCCATTGAAGGGAGTGGATAATGATCCTTGAGAGAAGCTTTATTTAGATCCCGGAAGTCCACACATAATTTGATCTCTCTATTTCTTTTCCTTACCGGCACCAAGGTTGTAACCCAACTTGAATGTTTGATAGGAAAGATGATGCTGACCTCTATCAACTTATTCAACTCTTTTCTCATGAGAGGTTCAATGTGAGGATTCACTAGCCTTTGTTTTTACCTGATGGGCTTGGATTTTGGATCCAATTCAATCGTATGTTGTGCTATTTTTGGATTGAATCCTATCAAATCTTTATAATTCCAAGAAAATACATCATGAAACTCTTGAAAATTTATGATGAATTCAGATTTCTCTTGTGGATTACTTACCCTGCCAATTTGTAACATCTTACCTTCTCCAACCGAAATAGGCTTTGAATCTTCACCTTTGAATTGAATATTTTCCTTCTCTTTCCAACCCTAATCATTGCGGTTGAAGATTTATTCTAAAGTCACCAAACCATTTAGTAATTTTTTAGTTCTCAACTACATCACTTGGTCACCATACTACTGCTCTAGTTTGTCTTAGTTTCTAGTGGATAACTCATCCTCTTCTTGTAGAAAATTGATGATTTGTTGACTATCGAAGACTTTCCAACTTGTATTGTTTTCAGGAACAACTGGTTTTATAACCACTATGATATGAGGCTGGGTTTGATTACTTTTGATACTTTCCACAACATCAAACATGCCCCGATTGCTAAAATTTTGTTTGTTGCATCATTCTTCTTCCTCATGATGGAATTGATGCTAAAAGCTTCAAAATATTCAATAAGATCCCATACCTGATTCTTGTGCTTCTTCAAGAGATCATTCTTATCTGCATTTTTCCCTCTTACTTGGTTCACAATTAGCTCACTATCTCCAAATGCCTGTAAGTTATTGATAGCTCTCCTTTTTTCCCAATATAATCCATGATTCAAAGCTTCATACTCAGCTGTGTTATTTGAACAACTGAACTGAAAGCAGAAGGCTAAGTAATATTTTTCACCTTGAGGTGAAACCATCATAGATCCTCCAGCACCTTGCCTACTTCTTGAGTCATCAAAGAATAATTTCCATATCTTATTATCATCTTTTTTTCCGTCTTAGTGATGCTGGGGAGAGGTGGGTTTTCTTCGTGTAAGAAATAGATGCCTAACTCAGCTTCTTCCATCTCCTTATAAGGATCGAATGCATGTCTCTTATTTTTTAATTCATCAAGAGTTAAGTCTGGAATGTTTCCCACCTTAGTATCTACTTCATAAATTCCTAGGAAATCATCTTGGTCAAAAGATGAACAATTTTCATTGATTAGATTTGGATTATGAGGTTCAATATGGAATTTTGCAATAGGTTTAGACCTAATCTTAGCTTTAGCTCCATACCTTGTTTTGAATAACATATGTGACCATTCAACCAATAAGTAGCCTCCAATTTTAGCTGTGAAATACCTTTATAAGTAAAATACAAAGAGTGGTGGTAAGTCAATCACTAATACATCTTACAATATCGTGACATTGGGACATGCGTGTAATGTGAGGCTTAATCCTTTGATTACTTCAAATGTTGTCACTGTTGTCCCATCTAATTGCACCAAACCTTTACAAATGACTTCATATCAAAGGCCTATCTGGTCAGCTATTTGTTTTGGCATCACAAAGCTACTTTATCCCAAATCAATCATCTAATTGTGCACAAAATTGTTCCCAATGATTAGAGATATATAAAATAGAGGAGGCTTCATGTTTTTACCTAGTTGACCTCCTTGATTGCTTTTTTTCTTAGTTGCATTTGTGAGCACCTTCTCTTGATCTTTGGATGAATGATTTGATGTGGACTAGTTTTCCATGACAGCTTGCAATAGACCTCTTTGGCATGGGATAGCTAATGACTCCCACATTGAAATGTTCACATTTGTTTTCTTCATTTGTTCTGTGATATTGAATGGGGATGAGTTTTCCTTATGTTTCCCTTTTCTCTATGCAACCTTCTCTTGCACATGGGCTATTAGAATTGGTATATGAGCTGGTCTAGAAGATGGCTTGGACTAACTTTGCACATTTGGGGCTGCACTTTGATTGATAATTACTTGTAGAGTGATAGAGGGCTGAGAAGCACTTAGATTAGATGATTTTCCTTTCTTAATATTCCTCTTCTTAGAATGTGTATTGTCTACCATGCTTTGAGAAGGAGCCTAATCAATACACAAAAATATTCAGCCTACCAATTGATAAGTGTGGTCTCACTTGGAGGTGCCTCTAGTACACTATCCTACTACTAATTTTCTTCTCGATTTATCTCTTTTTCCACACCCATCATTGTCACTATTAGAGCTTGATTCAAGGAACCATTGAAACATGTTGATTGGTTATGAGGTTGATTACATAGGAAGCACCAATCATATCCTTGAGCCATGTTATTTTATATAGGTACCAAAGATGCACCATTAGGATTATAAGGATGAAATGGATTACTAGAAAAAGGTTTTACTTGGTTATGATTTTTAGCTTGAGCAGGTGGTATATTAGGCTAATAGGGAGGCCTATTGGGTTGGTCTTGAGGTTAATATAATTTAAAATTTTGAGCTTGTTTTCTTTTAATTATCACCAACTCATTGCCTAATTTTTGCAACTGCTTCATGAATTATTGGAGCTCATTTGAGGTGCTAGAAGAAGGACTAGGAGCTTCACTAGAACTCTAACTTTTTAGGGAAGGGATGGGAGCTAATGTAGGTGCTTGGATTCCCCAATTATAGATAAAGAGACATATGTGGCCTTGGTGCAAGTTTATGAGCTTGAATCAAACAATTTTCAGCTCTAATAGCAATATTATAAGTTGTGGGTAAATTTGTACCTCCCATAGATTGTATCATCATGGAAATGTCAAAATTTAAATATTTTAGAAATTAAATGAAAGCACCTTAAGTTGTTGACCTCACGACAAGTGGAATCCTATCCCATGTCCTTTGAAATCTGAAGTTGAAATCATCAATCTACTCGTTTGGTGCTCTCTTGATTGTGGTCAACTTCTCAAATAGAGATAGGAGGTGTAGATAGTGTTCTATTCAGTGGAGATGGATACCTTTGAGCTCTTCTTCCGCTTCTTCCTCTGCCTGGAGATAACTGCAAGTATTCAAAAAGACCTTCTTCTCTAGTTCTTTACCTTGTTTGAATCCTTCTCATAAATTGGATAAGCTTGGACTACTAAAAATAATGAATTCTTCCTTTTTGGAGTCATCAGATGTGTTGTTACAAGGCCTCTTAAACACTTGAATTTACAACAAGAGCACACCAAACTTGCTACAATAAAATGAAGACTTCCTTGTGGTCTCACTAGGCGTTCCAAAACTATTATCACCAAATTACAGCACCCTCTGATTTCTTAGCACGTGGATGTGTTAAGGAAAGCATTGTGACTAGGTAACATGGGTACTATCTCCAAGTTATGGGACTTGTTTCTTGAGATAGACCTCCAGAGAAGGTTGGTTCCTCTTCCTAATATAGTGCAAGTCAACTCTAATGAATGAAAACAATTGACTAATCCTAATCTATCACTTCCAAGGGACTATGGAGAGAGAAAGAGCATAAAAATAAATTAAAAACTACACTACATAGGTGATGCACCAACAGAAGGGTGTGAGAACAACTCTATAGTGTGTGAAAATGGAAGAAAAATGCATATTAGAAAGGGTGATAACAACTCTCTATAATCTAAAAACAACATCACAGACTCATTTCCATGTAAAAAAAACAATAATGAACCTTGCAAGATTATAAGATAGACACAATACACATGCAACTGAAATGAAGAGGCAAGAAGAATGTAACAAACACATACACGTGAAGGAACATCCAAAACTTTGTATCTATTGCTTCATGATATGCACAGATCAATTACAAGGAAATAGAAAGGCTTGGATTAACATGCAAGATGTCTTGTAGCACATTGGATTCAAAAAACAAAAATGAAATATTTTTTCTACTCAAATTATCCTCCCTTGAAAAAATGAAAGTCCCTTCTATATAGTCTAAGCTAGAAAGAAAGAAGACAAAGAAGAGAGAAGGAAAAACTTCTCTAACTTCCAACCACCAACAGACCACATTAAAAAAATTTGTCAAGCACATGGGCACCTTGCAGGGCTATCACCTAGTGTATTTTATATTATCCAAGCAAATAGAGCCACACTTCATCTAGTCTGGTGGTTGAGTAACTTGATTAGATTGATGGCATGCCAAAACAACTCTCCCCTTCCTCTGAAAGTCTTATTTTCCATTTTGACCCACCAAAATCATATTTTTTATGATGTCAAATTGAATATTTCAATGATATCTTTCTAGTGATATAAATTTTGTCTGATTTCGAGCTTGGGGCCAAAAGATATGGCCATCTGAAGTTTTTCCTGTCGAGAGGCATAGGAAATTGACATGTGGTAGCATTTGATTGGTTTGGGGATTAGCCTCTATTACGTGTGTATGATTCACCTTTTTCCAATTGTCATTCCTCCACTGGGTTGTAATATTGAGCTTTACTTCTTCACTTGCCATCTGTCCTTTCTTTTCACCTTTTCCAGGCATTTAAATGTTCTGTTGCATTGAAAATATAGACCAATTAGACTCTGCCATGTTTCCTCACATTCTCATACTATCTTTTTCTTCTGTCAATTCCCTTGACATATGGGCAATAAAAATGCTCCACACTCTTCGCATTTCAGACCGCATCAAACTTAAGAACCACAAGCCAATAAGAAATCTCCACATTTCTTTGCATTTTCCCCTCGACTGACAATTGTGAAATACGAGCCAATAAGAAAGCTCCATGCCTTCACACTTTTTAGTTTTTTCTTTGATACCCTACTAACATATGTAAAATTCAAACCAATGAGAAGGCTCCATGCTTTCGCAGTGTTATAGCTTTTTAGTCTATCTTTTTGGTGTTTGGGTCTGATTGGATAAGCCTTCACATTTGTCATTTTATGAAATGAGGGCTAATAAGATGTCTCCATATAGCTCTTGCTTCACAGTTTCTAAGTCTAGGACTTAGAAACTTTTGTCTTTGAATTTGGATGCCAGTTGTTGGTCTTTCACTGGTTGCATTTTTTCTTTGGAATGCGTATTTTCAATAGGAACTCGCCAATGCCTTAAGACTTAGTCTCCCACAAGTTTTCAAATGCCAATGGCTGGTGGTTTTGAGCTCATGAATTTGATGGTCAATTTAATGTCAATCGGCATTTTTTATCATAAACCGCTAATAAGAAGCAAAGCCACATGGATTTTTTGAATTCCAACGGCTAGGGTTTTTAGGAAAGACAATTTGACGGCTGTATGACCATCACAAACTTGTAAAAAATGGCTAAGTCCATTTTTAATCTTGTTAAAGCCAAAATTAACCCAAGAGGATAAATTTGGATAGCAGTTCTCAAAGGGTGTGTGAAATATTGTACTCTTGGGCTTCCATGAGTGTAAACCTTCTAGTTAAAGGGTTGTTGTTAATTGTGTAATGTGGTTTTCTTGCCTCAGGGAAATTTCCAAACATTTGTAAGGTTTTCTTGTGGGATTTGTATAATCAACTTTATCCTGCTTTAATTTCCCATTCATACACAAAAATTATGACCTAAAATTGTTAAATCCATTTGAATTACCCATGTTTTCCCTACTTATAAACATTTTTCAAGGGACTTTTCCATTTCTATGCTCCCTTTCCATAAATATGCAGAACTAAGAAAAGATCCACACTATCTAGAGTAACAGGAGGTCCTATTTTGAAAGACATCTGCATTTTTTAGTGTGACAACTTGTGAGAGTTAAATGATGCTTGCATTGACCATTTCTATTTAGGACTATCATTCATATTTCCAAGAAAGAGCTTAGAGACTGCAATATTATCCACTTCTTCACAATAACAGGTTACAAAATGGGTCCTCTCACCCTGGTTAAAGGAAAAACCTAAAGTAGTAGGGAAGGTCATCCCCTTTGTGAGTGCAATCCAATCTATCCCAAGTCAAGTTCCAAAGATTCTTTCAGATACGTCCCTGGATACAAACGACTAAATCTTTGGTCTCTCTGTCTCTAAGCATCCAACTCAGAATGTAAATACTTCTTGGCTCACAAGGTGGTGTTGATTTGGGTACCAACACATTGCTCCATAATATTATGTGGGACCTTGTCACCGGTGGATTTTTAAAGAGATCAAATGATATTGTAGGTGAACATGCCTATTTATTTGACCTAGTAATATTTTTTGTTGCCACTTGTGTGGTTTTATAGTTCTAGAGGGATGAGAGTTGTGCCAAGATATCAAGACTTCCTATAGGCCAGCTTAAGGGTGATTTTTTAGAGATTTTATTAGTGATACTGGTAGAGTCATATGCATAATATGTCGAGGTGTTAGTAGATAATGTGAAATTACGAGATAAATTATCACAAAACCAAGCTAGGTCACAATCTATAGGATGTGAAGACCTAGGAGGAGCCTTTAGATTGCAAGATATAGTGGATGTATATACTGAGAGTGTAGATTATTAGTATTATGTGCATTAAGAGATACACTCTTTGCAATATTGTTGTATAACATTTTTTATGTGACCTACATATTGATATTTTGGATTCTATTGCATTGTGTATGATGTATGTTATATTTTTTGTGTTGCATTTGATGGATATATATTTGATTAGGTTACTAGTGTACATATTAAATGTAGTGGATATGTCGATATATACCATGATGTATATTGCATATATTTAGTGATGACATGTGATGTCTTGTGATTTATTGTAGCATTGATTTTTCTATAATGTATAGATTAAAGGAATGCATATAATAGAGTTCAACTTGGCACAACCTAAATAGAAAATGGACTGATGTGATGATATCATGTGGAAAATAAAATATGACTAATGTGATCGTGTGATAACAGAAGGTAGGTATGACCCCATCCTAGTCCTCTTCGGAATATGAAATGAGGAAAATTATTCATAAAAATTAGGGAAGGGTGGTCCTTAGGGGTTCCCATAAGAGACCAAGTATGAGGCTCGAGAAGAAGAGGTGGAAAATGCTAGGTAAAATAAGTATATCATATGGATGTAGTGTGTATAATTCAAAAGACACCCTAGAGAGGCTACACAAAAATATCCAACTTGATGGGACAAATGGTGGATATCACTAAATGGTCTTCCAAAGTCACATGTGCAACTCTGGATATAAACCCTTTCTCCTTGCTAACCCACTTGTAGATAGTATATGATTTCTCTTATGTAGGAATAGTGTCAATGTGAGAAATATGACTAGGAGTAGAAACATGCTCATCAAGTGTAAAAATTCCTACATGCCTGTGCTACATAGTAGGTGAAGTAGATCTATTTACATTCTATGATGTATAAGCAATGATACCTTTGTCCTCTAATAACGTAATCCTATTATCTAATGCATAACAATAATTTTCATGATGCCCATTAATACAATAGAATCACAAAATGGTTGACCCTTCTCATGCTCAAGGAGATGAGGGATATGATCATTAGCTGACAAATAAATCATCCTATTATGAATTAATGTAAGTAATATTTCATGGTTCCTATCACGATATTTTCAAAATATATGGTATTCTTCCTAGGAGGGGATGGTTGTCGTAATTATGGCTAAGGGGTAGGATGTGAAGAAGTATTACCACGATGTAAAACATTGACCATATTATTGTTGTGAGTATTGTGATCATCTGCAATAGAAGGGGTTATAACATTCAAATCTAAAGGCTTGGGCTTGTGTCCTAGCATAATATATTCTTCTAAATGAAAGAAACATGCACAAATATTATAAAATCAATGAAAATTATCATAATGTAACTTTTTTTGAGGAATGGTACAAAAATCTTACAAAAGATGAATTACATTTATAAATCACTAGGTTTATAAACAAGCCAATGTATGTTGGTCTTAAAGTGTAAAATATAATTAGAAATAGATTCATGTTCATATTAATGCAAAGAAAATGCCTTTGAACATGATTAAGGAATTGATAATTTGAAGCTAGCATGGATTTAATGGGCTTAATCGTGTGACTAGGCTCTTAAGGGACATAAGCATCAATAATAGGCAATCTATTCACACTAGAAGATCTATCAACGTATGTACTATGTGAAACCATAGAAATATAAACATGATCTTATTTGTTATTAACATCATTATATACATTAACATCTACAAGTGGAAGATAATAATTACTAATAATAACATCACATTTTCTTGTAGGAGGAGAAGGAGAAACAAAATGTGCATCATTCATAGCATGATCTAGATCAACATTTTTGCATGTAGGATAAATGGAAGGAATATCACAAGAAATATCATTCCTTTTACATTAAAATGGAATAATAGAAGTACAATGGTTATTAGAAATGCTACATTCAAGCTCATTATTTTTTCATTTAAGAGGATTAGAAACACAATAATTATAAGAGCATGCATTGGAACAAGGAACATCATATATTTCATTATCATGGCTATTTATTGAATGCATAATTTCCTCCTTAGAAACATAAGGGATAATATCAATCAATGTATAAATAGATGGAACGTCATTGATATTTTCACTAGAAACACTAAAATTATCACCGGATTTTATAGCAGTTATAGGATTGGGCTCCTGATAACTATTCCAACATGTAAGACCATCCTTAGGGTCTTCATGAGTGAAATAAGGTGGGAAATGAGTGGGGTCATCCATAAAGGTATCTCAAAGAGTAGTGGTAGGAGGTGATGTGTGGAGAGAGGAGGATGATAACTAAATGGTTGACAAATAGGATCTAAATCACCATCAAATACTACATCACCTCTAAGGGAATGTGAAAATGAAGTAGCATGCTTGGAATTCTCATAAGTGGTATGGACCTGGTTAAAGGTATAGTAACAACTATGCCTCTCCAAAGCTTGAAAACAAGTCATATCACACACAAGTACAAAATACACACACACCAAACACTTCTACACACAAAGACAACACTAGGGTTAATTAAATCAGAAGGCCTATCCTATGGAAGCCTAGGTAAGATCCTAGGACAAGTTAAGGATTCAATCAAAGTGGGTTCACAAAAATGTATCAACCCTAATTGAATTCTATCAATCTAAATGTAGGTTGAAAAGATAAACATGAAACAACACCATATATATATATATATATATATATATATATATATACAATGAATGTTTTAGATTAGTTATTTATTCATGTAAATGAAACAACCATTAGGATTAAATACAAACTATTAAGGGTGAATCAAGGATAAAATTATTCACCTAACTGATCCAGGTAAGCTTCAAACTATGTAATTGAGTGATATGGGAAAAAAACTCCTAGGAACTTGAGAAACCTTTCACTATATTGTTAGAACCTCTAGGTAAAAACCGTATAGTACGATCAATACTGTACAGCACAAACTGACACTAATGTATAGTTTTTAACCTGTGTATAGTCATAATCTACAAAATTTAGTGTCTTTGCATCCTTGTAGCAATAAACCTAGCTACCCTAGATTTCACATATGCACCCACGCAATAAACCTAGCTACCCTACAATACACTCAACCACACATTAGATAGAAAAAAAATACAAATTCTTGATTCATACTAACGTCAACGGTCACCTCGTATGTGAATCATCGATCACTACACTAAATTTCAAACTCCATGTACTTCTCCTTGTGATTTATGCCATTCTGCATGTAACTAATCCCTTTCCCTATTGTTTACCTTATTTTTCCACATTGATAGTGGGATAAGCTATTTCATCCCATTCAAACCCTTGTGTGCTAATGAAATAAATATGAATTATGCCTTCCTATGTTGTGTATGAATTATATAACATTGCTCCTTGTTTCTTCAATTTTTTATTGTGGTAGATAGATAGATGTTTGCTAGATATTAAATGTTTAATATAGTATTTTATATATATATATATTGCTTCAATATTAAGACCTTATTGGCAGAAAAGACCAACCCAAAATATGTAAAATGAAATATAAAAGAGTGACAAATGGGCCCATGAAGATAAAACTGTCAGAAAATAAAGAGGGCCAAGACCATACAATGGGGCCAGGACCAAATGTATGGTCTTGACCCTAATGTACGGTTCTAACCTAGGGTCAAAAAACAATAAATAAAGAAAATAAGGAGCTAGATATCTTTGTATAAAAGATTGTAAGTTCAGTTAAAGAAGGTAAATATCAATAGAATAATTCCATTCAAGAAATAAAAGTCAAATCAATAAGGGATTGATACTACTAATACCTTGTCTCATTGTTAAAAACTCATATACATATAGTTGTAACAAAAGTATGATGTAATAGTGGTTTTGGTAAAATTTTAGTGACTACAGTTTCTTACTTCAACACTCTCACAAGTACGACCCTCTTTTCCTTTATACTAATAAATCTCATTCGTTAGCATGTAGGGGGAATGTAGACACCAAAATATACACAAAATCATTATTACATCATACTATTGTTAGTTTTTTATGTACGAGAATTTTGAACAATGAAACAAGATCTTAGTGGCATCATTCCTTTTTTATTTTCTCTTTATTACTTGATTAAACTCAACATCTTGTAATTTTTCCTCTTTGAGTTGATTTTAATAATTATTACAGAGACCTCTGGTACCCTGATTTTACTATTTAATGTTATCTAAGCCTAGTCCAAGACCATACAACAAGGTCAGGATTGTACATATGGTCTTGACCATTGTGTACAGTCTTGACCCCTTTGGTTTTTCACATGTTTTCTCTTTATGGTCCCATTTTCAATATTTTATCTTTCAATTTATATATTTTGGGTCATCTTTTCTCATCACTAAGCTTCTAATTTCAAAGTAAGAACTCATACATATACATGTCTAACCTAAGAATTCATCCAAAAGGTTATTTTTTTAGACTATATTTCCTTAAAGAGCTCATGGAATAAATGCATATGTTAATTATTTATCAGAGATTGCAATAAGAGGGATTTTATATAAACAAGAGCCTTATGAACTCCTCTTCATATTATCTCTCTATTTTCTAAGTTTAAAATGAAAATAGTTCCCTTCTTCATGATCGGAGTGATTTCTAGTTCCTTACAAATCTTTAAATATATGGAAGTGTCTTGCCATAACTGCTAAAGCTCCTCCATATCCATATAATTTCCATGCACAGTAGTAAAGGTAAGAAAAGGTTTACTATGTTTCTACTGGTAAAAACCTTTATGACTATATTGGACATGCAACATAATGAATAAGGGAATGTTTAATGTATTGGGAAGGTCTATGAAGCTCTTCTAGTGTTTTTATAACATTCATGGAGGTAATAAACCCATTTTTGTGGATTTCTATCAATTGAGGATTATTTGAATTCTGGTACCTTAACAGACTCAAAACCTTGTCATCTCCTTCATATCATCTCTTTTCTTCATTTTGTAAGCTTTTAGAGATTCTAAAATTTTAGCAACATGATACAAGACTATTTATGCTTTGAAACATAAAAATATTCCTTCATGGGAGGTGTTTCTATTATGACAACCACATATAATAGCTTCAAGGGATTTAAAGTTTCACTCTTTCCTTCATATCATACTCTCTACTTGTTGATGACTATTAAAACCCCCTAGAGGTATTATTCTTGTGGAAGAGAACCCATATTTATCCTTGGAAGGGCTACAAAATTGTTACAACAATGGAAAATCCTTCTCTAAGTACGTATATAATCTTCTTAAATCGTGTATCATGTTACTATATGTGTGTTTAGATTCTCTTTCACTTGGAGACTGATTTTAAGAGGTCTTTTTCCCTTATAGGCTTCTACATGTTTGAAACTACCTCAATGAAACCTTAAAGTTACTGAAATACTCCTGATAGGTTTTAAATTTCTTCCTCATGCCAAGTTTTAATCTAATAGACCTATCCTCACTCTTCAAACCATAATATTCCCTCAAATACAAAATTTATAGACCTCATGGATTATAAAGCTCTTAAACCCCTGAAACCACCTTTATACACCCTTATCCATGTTTATATTATTCATTAGGGTACTTTTGGTTAGAATGTATCTAGAATAGTAACCTATAATGTACACATTAGAGGAGGAAGCAACCGAGGATATAATAAACCACAAGAAGATGAGTGCAGTAGTATGTAGACATCATCCTAGAATAGTGCATGGAGTAATGAAGTGTTGAAAACTTTAAGAGGACATGGGATATTTCTTCAAGGAAGGGGAAGAGGATGCTCTGGAACATGTTATAATTTTAGATTCTCCATACATCATGCATTTGAAAGTCTAAACATATAAGAAAAAGTTACGAGTAGGTGTACATAAACTGGAGCACATTTGACACATGGATATGTAGAATCAATGGGGTATACAAAAAATTCTGAGATACTACAGCATGGAGAAACCTTGATGATGAGGAAGGTGTTGTTGAAGACATCACTGAGATAATATGAACCTGTGCATAGAAATAACTTCTTTAGAACCATTTGTAAATCAGGAGGAAAATTGTGTAGAGTAATTATAAACAGAGGAGGCATGGAAAATCTTATTTCTTTAGAAATTTTGTATATGTTAGGTATGAAGAATATTATGCATCCAAACCCCTACAAAGTGTGATGGTTGAAAAAGGGACACTAAATTTTAATAAATGAGAAAATTGTTGTCAAATTAATTATTGGGAATTATTGCGACAAAGTATTATGTGATGTGATGCCCATGGATGTTGTTTACTACTATTGGGAAGGCCTTAGCAGTATGATATGAAGTTTTTTCTTGATGCGCACAGTAATATGGTTTTCATCAAGAAGGATGGGTGTGAGTTTAACCTATCACCAGTAAAAGAAGAGGAGAAAGGAGTACACCGTGAATTTTATGAAACAATATTGCTAGTATTGAGAAAGGAATTATTTTAAGAGGTGGATAAAGGAGAGGCATATTATATGTTAGTCCCTATAGAAGTACAAAAATATTTCACAAGAGAAGAATTTCCTAAAGAAGTACACAATATATTGGAATAATTTTCAAAAAGTGTGAATGAAAAATTTCCGCAAGGATTTATGTCAATGTGTAGTATCAGTCACCAAATAGACTTGATATCAAGAGCAATTTTTACAAACAAGGACCCATATAGAATGATCCCAAAATAAAATGAATAAGTGTGTAAAGAAGTGTAATAATTTCTTGATAGAGGGTTAATAAGTGAAAGTTTGATTCCATGTACATTACGAGCAATGCTAGCACCAAAAAATGAGGAGAATGGTGCATGTGTGTTGATTCCAGAGCCATCAACAAGATTACTATTAAGTATAGGTTCCCACCACCCAGGATGGACAACTTGATGGATTGTTTTAGTGGAATGTGGTATTTTTTCAAGATCGACATAAAGAGTGGTTATCACCAGATCTACATCAAGGAAGGAGATGAGTGGAAGACCGTATTTAAGATAAAGGATCACTTTTATGAGTGGTTATTCATGCCCTTTAGGTTAACCAATACTCCGGGTACTTTTATGATACTGATGAATGAGGCGTTGAAGTCATTCTTAGGAAAATTTATGATTATATATTGGGATGATATACTGGTATTCAACAAGATGAAGGAAGAACACCTTAAACACCTGTACAAGGTAGTGAAGTTCTTGCAAGAAGAAAATTTTCTAATAAACATAAATAAGTGTAGCTTTATGCACAAGGAATTTGTATACTTTAGTTTAGTAATATCCCAAGAATGTTTTTGAATGGAACCAGAAAAGGTACGTGTAATTATAGAGCGGCCTTCACCAAGAAATGTGACTGAAGCATGAATCCTTCATGGTTTAGTATTTTTTTATAGGAGATTCATAAGGAACTTCAGTGGGATATGTGCAGAGATCACAGAGACCATGAAAGGAGATCACAAGGAGTTTTTGTGGAATGAAAAAGCATAGCAAAACTTCAAGGAATTAAAGAGAAGGATTATGGCATACCAATTATTAGAGTTACCAAGTTTTGAGAAGGTATTCCAGGTGGAATGTGATGCGAGTGGAACAGCCATTGGTGTAGTAATAAGCCAAGAAAGGAGGCCCATAGTTTATTTTAGTGAAAATCTAAATAATTCCAAAAGTATGTACTTGACATATGATCAAGAGTTCTATGTAATAATATAGAAATTGAAGAAATGGAGACATTATTTTTCATCGAACAAGTTTTTCTTGTACACTGACCATCAAGTGTTACCATTTTTCAATAGCCAAGAAAATTTGAACCAAAGGAATATGAAGTGGGTAGAGTTCCTAGAAATTTTCTCATTTGTATTGAAGCACTGCAATGGAAAATATATCAAGGTCATGGATGCGTTGAGTAGGAGAGTGACGATAATTTTAGAAATACATAATGAAGTTATGGGATTTGAAACCCTAAAGGATCTATTTGCACTAGACAAGGATTTCATGGAAGCATGAGAAGTATGCAAAGGTCCATCTTATATGGATAGAATTCCTTGGTTAGATTATTTTATCCAAGAAGGGATATTGTTTTGAGGAATGTAGTTGTGTATACCACAAGGATCAATATGGGATAATTTGATTAGATAAATTCAAAGTGGAGGACTTGGAGGACACTTTTAAGGAAACAAAACTTTGGTACAACTAGAAGAGAAATACTATTGGCCAAAGATGAGTACATATGTGTGCAAGTCTATGCAAATATGCATGTTTTTTGAGTTAGCCAAGGGGTGCAAAAAAAACACAGGGTTATATCAAATTTTACTTATGCCAAAAGGGACATGGGAGGACATTAGCATGGATTTTGTACTAGGGTTTCCTAGAACTTAGAGAGGAAAATACTTCATTTTTATGGTAGTCGATATATTTTCAAAGATGGCACATTTTATTGCATGCAAAAAGACTAATGATGTGTCATGTATCGCACATTTATTTTTCAAAGAAGTACTGTCATTAAATGGGTTACTAATGAGTATAGTGTTAGACATAGATACCAAGTTCCTGGGGAAATCTTGAGAACTTTTTACAAGAAGTTAGGAGTAAGGTTAACTTATAGTTCATCCTACCATCCATAAACTGATGGGCAGATAGAAGTGGTAAACAAAAGCTTAGGAAATGTGTTACGCAACTTAATAAAGGTAGACCAGTCCAATGGGACACAATATTAGTTCAAGCATAATTTTCCTACAATATTTTAGTTAATAGGAGCACATGGATAACTCCGTTTCATATTATCTATGGAAAAATTTCAAGAGGATTCATACAATTGAATAATATTATAGACAGTTTAATTACGAAAGCAGAAGAATATACAAAGTATATACACGAGCTACATTAGGAAGTGCATGAAATGTTGGAGAGAAATAATCAAGGTTAAAAAGAACACAGATAAAAGATGTTGATCCAAGGAATTCGAAGAAGGAGATCAGGTAATGGAACATTTTTAGAAATAAATATTTCCCATAGGAACTTATAATAAGTTAAAATTGAATAAAATTGGACCCTGTAAGGTAGTGTAAAATATTGGGCCAAATGCGTACAAGTTAGAGTTTCCTAAAGGATTAGATATCTCTCCAATATTCAATGTTTCAAATTTATATGAGTTTAATAAAAGAGGCACCGATAAATAGGAGGAAGAGTAGCATGTAGAGGAAGTAGGATATGATGCACTAGAAATTGAAAATAATGTATACTTGAAAAGAGGGTGATAAGGAAGATACAATGAAAATAATACGATGAATACCTAATGAAGTGGAAATAACACGTAGAATAAGATGTAACATGGATAAACATGAAATAGATTGGTCAGCTAGACCATACTCTAAATATCAGCTCGTGAGATGGAGTTCACTTTTATTTTATCTAAGGTGTTAGATGCAAGAGCATCATTGGAGACTCAAGTAACTACATATGATTTTGGCTAAGCAAGGTAGTTAAAGGCTTGACAAGATTGGTAAAATTTGGAACAAACCTTATGAAAAAGTTAATTCTTCCTAAGAATATTTGGAGTGCTTTCTTATGGCTTGGAAATGGAAATGCAAGGATGGCATTCACTCTCTCTAGATCAATTCTTAATCCCTCTTTAGAAAAAATGTGTCCAAGGAGATTACCTTCATGAGCTAGAAATATACATTTCTTAGGATTGAGAGAAACTCTAAACTCCCTACACCTTTCAAATACATGTCTCAGATGGAAAATATGATCAGTTGTATTCTTAGATAACATTTTATGTCATCAAGGTACACAAGAATAATTTTTTTTATTAGCCCCCTGAATGCCATATCCATGGCTCTTTAGAATGTTGCTCTAGCATTTGATAGACCAAATGACATTTTTATATAACCATAGGTTCCCCTTTTTTTTATTAAATTCTTTCTTGGACCGATCTTCCTTCTTTAACATGATTTTATTTTACCCTAAGTATCCATCTGGAAGAGAAAACCTCTCAAAACCTGATACCATTTATAATATTTGTTCCATGGAGGGCAGTGGGTAATGGTCTTTTAGGGAATCCTTGTTTAGATCTCTAAAGTCCACACACAGCCTGATTTCTCCATTCCTTTTCCACACTGGGACTAGATTAGCCACCCATGAGGAGTGATTGATTGGAAAAATAATGTTTTCTTCAATCAACTTGTTCAATTTTTTCTTCACCAGAGGCTCTATATGTGTATTAACATGCGTATGTTTCTGTATGACAATTTTGGTAGTTTGGTCCAACTCAATGGTGTGTTAAGCTAAACTAGGATTGAAACCTCTACGGTTTTTATAACTTCATGCAAAGATTTCATCATATTCTTGACAAAGTTGTATAAAATCATGTTTTTCTTTTGAAGTGCTCACCTTGAAAATATGAAGAAATTCGTCTTCACCAACTGCGACGGGCTTTGAATCTTCACCTTTGAATATTATATTTACCTTTTATTTTCTAATTGGTGATGTTTTCTGGTATAGAAAATCTCACTATCACCCTAATATGTAGTTGTAATTTTTCCCTTTTGATGTTTTTAGCAACGTCAAACCTTTCTCTAATTGCAACAAGTCTGTCAGTTGTTTCATTTTCTTTTCTTGGAATGTCTTGGATTTTGAAGGCTTCAAAATATTCAAGGAGGTCTCATACCCTCTTCTTGTAAGCTTTTAGCAAGTCATCCTAGCTGCATTTGATCCTCTAGCCTGATTCATAATCAGCTCACTATCTCTAAGGGTCTATAATTTCTTGATATTCCTCTTCCTTGTGTATTGATGACCAAGGATAAGGGAATCATACTCTTTTGTGTTGTTTAAATAGCTAAACTAAAATTTGAATCAAGATTAATACTTGATACTTTAGGAGATATAAGGAATACACCTCCTCCCGCACCTTATCTACTTCTTGATCCGTCAAATAATTTTTTTCATATGTCATTATCTTCTTCATCAGTTGAATTGATAACACTAGGTAGGGATGTATTCATCTCATGTAAATAGTAAATACATAGGCCAGCCTCTTTAATCTCCTGATATGGATCAGAGTTATAGTGCTTATGTGCTCACTCAACAAGTAGTAAGTCAGGAATGTCTTCAATTTGACTATCTCCTTCTTTGGTGCTTGTACAATATTCTTGATCCAAGATAGTACAATTTGTATTGATGGGGCTAGGTACATAAGGTTTTAAATGATAAGAAAATATAGGCTTGGATCGTATGGTAAATCTTGTACCATATCTAGTTCTCAAGATCATATGAGACCAATTTTAATATAAATATTCAACTACTTTTGTAGTGAAGTCTCTTGATAAGAAAATGAAAAACATGGGAGGAAATAAATTACTGATATATCATGAGTTACGGTTATGCTCAGACAAGTATGAAGGATTAACTCAAGATATTTTATCATTCCTAAGACACCAATGGTTGAACGGTCACGTTGTAGAACACCTTTAGAAACAGGGATATACTTGAGACCTAGGATATCAATAATATTTTTGGAAATTATAGAGGTACTAGCCCCTTAATCAATCATACAATTATGAACGAGATGTTTTCCCACAATTAAGGACGTATAAAACGGTGGGGTGTTTACAACTTTGCTTACTTTTTCTTCCTTTTCTTGGTACAAGTTGATAGCAGCATAGGTCTTTTGAACAACCAAATCAGCTTGAGGAATTTTCTTGAGAGATTCATGTAAGAGATCTAGTTATGATGGAATAGCTAGAGCATCCCACATAGTCACATTAACATTTTTCTTCTTTATAAACTCAACAATGTTGAAAGGAATACCCATAGACTTGTGTATTTGAGGAACAATACTCTCCACCCTTGATTACTGTAATGTTAGGATAGACATCTTTGGTTGAGAAGAAAATTCTTGGTCTAAAATAGGTCTACTATGAACCTTAAAACTACTCTTACTTGCATCTTCCCCGACATTCTTTTCCTTGTTGATATTGTTGCCTTAATCAAAAGAATATGAAGTTTGAGAATAAAACATTATCTTCTTAAACCTTGTATTATCAACAACATGAGTTTGAGGCCTGTTGGAACTACCCACTACTTGATTCATTGCATAGAAATCATTAGTACCGAAGAACACAAGATTAGTATTTGGAGTAACTTGTTAAACTCCTTCCACAGTAGGATTGGTTGCTTCCATATATGGCTCTTATTGATTGGAGGAATTTTTAATAATAAATGCATGAGCTTGAAATGCATTTGTACAAAAATATTGGTTATGTAGCTGGTTGTATGGGAAGCACCATTCTATTTCTTGTATTGCATTATTTTTCATTGGAACCAATGCTTGACTTACACTAACAACAGGAAGTGGATGAGTAGGAGTAATTGTTTAAAGTGGAAGAGGTGAATTTTGACCTTGCCACCTATTATTTTGTTGATTCTACCCATATATTTTGTTAGAGTATTGGTTTTTATAGGGATGGTAACCTTGGTTGAACCCTTGGTTAAAATAATGTCCTTAATTAGAATAATTTATATAAGATCGGGCCTGTTGTTTTTCCAAGGTTATAACTTTGTTAGACAAATTTCTAATCAAGGACTTCATTTCATCATCCTCCTTTTATTTCTAAGGAGAATAGGATGTGGAAGAAGTATATTGGGGAATTTACTCAGGTATAGGAGCAATGGTAGGCTGTGGGGCTTGAGGAAATTTAGGGTATAAAGGCATATGCATCCTAGGGTCTATTTTCTAGGCTTGCATGAGAAAATTCTTAGCTCTAATAGTTATTGCATAGGCATCAGGAAATTCTTCCCCCCCATAGACTGAATCATGATAGTAATATCAAATTTTAATGCCCTTAAGAAGTATAGAAAGGAACCTTCTGGAGTTGGTCTTATGAGAATTGGAATTCTATCCCATTTCTTCTAAAATGTGAAATTGAAGTCTGCTATGAGTTCATTAATATCCCTCTTTATAGTTTTCAGTTGTTCTAACAAGGAGATATTATCCACCTTTTCTCCAAATTGATTGCAAATGGTTTTTCTAAGATCAACCCAATTAGTAGGTGTCCCTGATCCTAAACTCCTAAACCATTGAAGATATTTTCCCTTGAATGAATAATTTATCAACTTAACAACTACATCTTGTTCAATAACTTGATGAAGTACACAAACATTAGCAATATCTTTAATATGATCAGCCGGGGTAGTATGATTTTCCCAAGTGAAGAAAGGATTACTTTTTAAGGTTGTCACTGGAATATCTTGTTGTGCATTAAGAGCAAGAGGGATACTACTAATTAAGTTGACAAATGGTAAATTCCTTTGTTGTGCCATGATAATAGGTCTCATAACTCTAATAGATAGCAAAAAGGTCCTACCAAGAGGTGGAGTAGAAAGATTCCTATTTGGTGGTGAAGGTGACCTCTAAAATATTCTTCCTCTTATTATTCTTCCTAGTGATAAATGCAGGTACTCAAAAAATCATTCCATTGTTCTAAACCTTGTTTGAATTATTATCATGAACTCGAGGCACTCTGACTGCTGAAACCATTTGATTTGATGCTTGGAGATGCCAAATGTGTTGCTAAAAATCCTCCAAAGGCTAAAATTTTACAAAGATACACACCCAAACTTGGAAAAAATAGAAATATTAACTTTTATAGTCCCACTGGGCATGCCATAGCTGTTATCACAAAAAAACACCCTCTAATTTGCATGAATGTGTGGATGAGAAATCATTATTTTTTGGTAACATGGGATTGTCTCTCAAGTTGTGGGACTTGCTACTTTAGAAAAACCTCTAGAGAAGGTTGGTTCCTCTACCTAATCCTAATGTTAAACTACTTCTAAGGAAGGAAATGCATCTATATAATCCTACTCTAACAATCCAAGGGAATAGGGTGAGAGAAAGATGCATAAAAATGGAAATCCTAAGCTAACAGAGGTGATAACACCAAGAAAAGGGTGGAGAGATAATCTTAAATGATGTAAAATGGAAGAAAAATGATAAAGGAGAGGGCAGACATGAGTGCCACAGTATGAAACAACCTTAAAACCTCCATTTTCAAGGACCACAATAGGTTTATATCCTACAAGGATAACAAAAAAATGCACAAAATACCTAAAAATATAATTAAAGACAATAAATTTCAATAAAACACAAGCTAGGATAGATTAATAGCCAAAAAACAAGTATTTATTGCTTTAAAAGGATGCACAATACATTACTATGAAGGTGAAAGGAAAGATTCACCATGGAGAAACCCAAATTTGAAGTTTGTAGCTCATACACACATGTGCAACACTTGAAAAAGAAGTCACAATCATTACAAGAATGTCCAACCACTACAATGAGTCTCTTATTACAATTTATAGAAGAATGGGAGAGAAAGAAGAGGGAAACCTAGAATTTTTCCTCTACCCACCAACAATATGCGTTAATTCTCTGACAAAGAGTATGGGTGGTCAGCCACATCCATTTCCCTATGGTCCTTCTCTTTTGGAAGAAGAAATGGGCACCATAGCTCATTAGATTTGGTTGTTCAGCTACATGGAACTGCATTCATTAATACTAAGGATTTTTTCTTATTTTTCTCCCACGTACTCTCACATAAATCAAGATTTTTTGGTTCTATGATGAAGATCATAAAAATACCTTTCTAGTGATATAATTTTTATGAAATTTGGACACCCAACGCAAAAATTATGCCCATATGGATCCAAGGGGTGTCGTGAGGAACACAAGTTCTATGTACCTTATTGCGGTCGGCAGTTAAAATTTCCTTTTCTTTTTCCTTTTGTGTGGATAAATCAAGTTTTCGGGGAACACAAGAAATTGGGGAACTAGGCCTTATGTTCTCATATTACCCGCCTTTTCCACATTTCTTAGGGTTTTGTGTGTTGTGGGTTATTCAGAGTATCGAGTCTCGGGTGGAACTTGGGAATTGTTCCACCCGAGGTTTTGGTTCCCATAGTGCATGGTTCTACCGCACTTCAGATACTCCACAACACTAACTTCTTCTTTCCTTTGCCTTAAGGGTCACCTTCCTTTATGGGGAATATGTTCCCCACGACCCTGTTCTCTCCACACTCCAAAACTCTGCAATACTCTCTGGCACCCACTCTTTTGTTCATCAGCCAAAAGACCTTTACGGAGAACTTACCCCATGACGGAACATTCCTTGAGTTCCAAATTCTACCACTCTTCCTGCAACACATCAAATCCTTTTCCCCTTGCCCTTTGTTATAGCTCTAACCTCAGTGTGAGGAACTAGTTTTCTCATTCCTCCAAACATCTGTATACCCACATAACACTGACTTCTCCCGAACTCCTTTGTATTATGGCCCAAATGGCATTGTGGGGAATACAAGGGACTTAATAACCATTCTTGTTGTTCCTCTCAGACCTGCAAAACCTGAAATACACTGGAAATGACCCTTTTTCCATTTTTTCTTGATTTTTCTAAGTCTTTTGGCCAAGTAGAGAGTTGAGGAGCTAGGAAAAAGAGAGTAGAGTACCTCTAAAGCCAATTTTCTCCATTTTTTCCTTTTTCCTCAATTTTTGGCTAAGTATGGATCTTTATAACTTTGTAAAGGAAAGGGGAAGCCTTATAACACTTCAAGTCTCCCTTTTTACTTAATTTAATCCTTGTTCAAGGCCAAATAAATCAATACAAGTTATCAAAATACCTGGAAGGGGAATTTTGGATAACAAAAATATAGAAGGACAAGTGGTTGACTTAAGGAAAACATTGAGTTACGTGGCATCTTATTACGTGTTATCCACTTGTTATCTTGTAGTTACTGAACAACAGAAAAAGGAACTTGATTCCATTGAATTAACATTCCTTAAGGTATCTATAGAATATAAAATCAAAGAATATGAGGATGGAGTTGAGTGGTTGAGGGTGTCAAAATTGGGAGATGAATATAGAAAGAAGAATTTTTCTACAATGTAGACAATTAATGATATGGATGAGTATGACAGCATGTTGAGAACAAAATTTAAAAAGTTGTAGAATCAAGAACATGAATTAGAATTTGAAATCAGGTTAATTACATTTAAACCAATTTCACTGGAGTTTACATAATTAATTGTCTACAATTCATAATTGGTCTAGATATAATAGATTTTTTTCACACAAATCGTCACTTCGAAGGAGTTTGAGATGTAGTTAAAACCAGATTTGGCAAGTATATGTAGAATTTATGTTTTTTTTTATTGAACTTTTACTACAATTTTTTACATTAATTTAATAGAATAGGGAATTGGAGTGTGTTTATGTATTATGGCTATAATCTGAAGTTTTGAATAATGTACTATTTGTTTTATTACATATAAATAAAGAAGAAGATTTAGAGGAGGAATTATTGTGTTTGGGGTCACTTCACTTGCAATTTTGGAATGGTATGAATGTGAATCAACAACCCTAATTAAATTTTCTATTTATTATTGTGTTAGAATGTTTATGTGTAATCTATTATAATGTCATCTATGTACGTTAGCTCTATAAGAACAAAATAATATTAATATCCTAGGGGCGGTTATCTGATTTTGTCCCTTGGGGAAAAATCGGAAAACGAGGTCTTGTTAAACTTTGGGATTGAAGAAGGTGTTCATGGGAGGACTTGGGGCCTATAGGAAAAATTCTGTGTTTGGGGAACACATTCATATGACATGAGAAAAAATGATCAGAATTGATAAATTATGTTTAAAAGTATTATTGTGTTCCTATTGCCTCTTCAGCTTTAATAAATAATCATGAAGTTTAAAATTAAGGGCAGTGGTAATAGCTCAGCTTATTGATCCATGGAATGTATTCGGAGTTTAGGTAGAGTAGTTTGAGTCGAATTAAAGCACCATCGAGCTAGAAGGTGTTCACAAAAATATTACACAAATCGGTGAACTCATAAAAGAGTTCAATGGGAACTAAGGTGGATGTCAGCACAACATCGGGTTGGATATTTTTAATACGTTCATGAAAAAAGGACTCAGAGTGAGTTCTAACCTAAGTTGATTCATCATGGTGATGAGCTAAGTTTCGAGTTGAGGGAATCAATGCCGAGCTAGTGAATTTGATCACAGGGAACTAAATTGAGATGTTTGATGGAGAAAAATGGCTTAGGCTATAATGAGATTATGTAAACGAAAGAACTTAGAAGAAGATTTCCATGAAACACAGTGTACGAATTGTTAAAATGTAGATGTGAATATTTTCGTATAATGCCATGTTAGGGGATTGGTTGGATTTGGAATTCCTGGACACCTTGTTGGTTGACGGAGATGTGAAACTTAGGCAGTCAAGGTGTGAGCATGGATCGATAAGGTGTGTCAGGACTCAACTTGGCTCGGTGGATCATGAATAGTTGAATGCATCGTAGATGTAAGCTCATGGACTAAGTTGTAGGTAACTCGAGAGCTCAGACTGAGTGAGTGAATTTAGAGATTAATGCCATAATGGAACTGAGCAGGTGATATTTTCAAATGGGTCACTCATGTATTACAAATGAGAGATTGATGGTTTCAGGTGAGTCAGAGTTTTTGCTTGAAATTTGATTAAGCTGGATTAAATCCAGTGAAGAGGTTCACGATTAGCTCAACGTAAAGCTCGCTAGTCTAGCATGACTCGAGATAAGCTCGAATACCATGAATAGTTCGATCCGAGATGCTGGAGAAAATATCATGGGAATATTTTGGAAATATTTATGGTGGAAGTTAACACAACAAAGGAGCTTGTTTGGTTTATATGGTAAGTTAGTTGAGTCTAGCTCATGTCGATTGGTTATAGAGTACTCAACAGATGGGATGAGTGAATGGCTCACCGATATATCCGAGATGTTTGATACAAATCCAAATTCCAACCAAGTATCATGAAGCTGAGGAAGCATGGAGAGCTTTGTGTATAGAGAAGGAAAAAAGCATTGGTGGTAAGTCACTCGCCAAGAAAAGAGGAGGAATATCTTGGGCCCATTTAGGGAAAACATTAGATGGTAGGCTCACAGCTTGTCATGAAAACATTGAAGAAATGAGCAGTAAGCTCAGGATTGAGCTCTATTATAGCCATACAAGATAAGTTGTAGTGATATCACGCAAGGGGTGTCCCAGTTTGAGTTCATTAACAAACAGATGAGCTCAGATTGAGCTAACTATGATGGAAAACTAGTTTGAATCAGGCATGCACGTTCAGCTCGGCAAGCCTAACTACTTGGATACATAGCAAAAGATTGATGTGTTGGTGAAAGATGAGCTAATGGATAGCTCAAAGTTTTGAGCCCATCAGATCACACATGGAAAATTAGCATTGGGTGGAGTTAATGGAACATAGAGCTTAAACTCAGTTGAGAATAGTTGTCAGCAGAGTACTATCCATTAAGGTTTAAGGTCACGGTCACAATGAGGAAACTCAATGGATAATTCACTAAGATCATAATGAACTGGTTGAAGGCAGGGAATTCATGGAATAACTCAGTCGTTGTCATAGATTTGAACTACTCTAAGGCGTGTATGAAAAATGGAAGAGTCAAACATCGAGCAACTTGTCTCGGTTGAATCAGAATTTCTAGGAGAGGAGCATGAAAAAAAATCTGATTCATTTGGTAATCCCACATACTAGTGGAAAAGTGGAGATCGAGATCCAATTCGCAGAGGTGGTGTATGGGCAATATGGCATCAAGTTTCCAGTTTTGCCGCTTTGAATCATCAGATTTTTTTTCTAAGGAAGCCATGGCATGTTTGGCATGGGAAAAAAATTAGTCATGATCCCAAGCCATAACAGCCAATGTGGAAATATCATCGCATGAAAAACAAGGGATTTGATCTCCAAGTTGGCCAATCCAATGGGTTAGGTCTACTAAGGAGTTTTGGAAAGGAGTGATTTGTGGGGTTGGTGCCCGAGTCATCTGGTGAGTTAATGAACTGGTCGGGTGCAATATGTGGTGATCATTGGATCAACCACCGAACTGATAATGGAGAAGGTTAAAACATGGCAATCTCCAAATCGGTGGGTGCATTCAAGATGAAGACTGAGTCAGGCACTCAATTAAGATGTAAAGGCCAATATGAGTCATTTTTGGAGGGCATTAAAATGCATTCCGATTCAACAAAAGTGAAGTGAATGCCTTGTTTAGGGTTTTTAAACACTAAATCCACTTAAATGCTAGACTCACTAACTAATGCAATAGGTGTCAATCAAATACTCGATGGTAGAAGTGAAACATGGAGCTCGACCAAGTTATAGTCAATAACCTCTGGTGCAACAATGAAAGGGCGGTTGATGTAATAAATGAAGAGCTTGTTGAATAATGCAAAAAATGTGTCGGGGAGAATATGGCATGACTCGCTGAGTCATTTTCAATGTAGAGCGAAGCGACCTACTAATGGCTCGATGGAGGATATAAGGGGACAACCACACCATATAAACCAAAGGGCTCATCAAGTTATCCAGTGAGTTGGTTGGTCAATCAACTTTAAAATCCCATCCAAAACAAATTTTACCAAGGGGGTCCACCAAAGGCATATGATTTTTTTATTAAAAAAAAAATTAAATATGGATAAATTCAAATTTTTGAATTTATGGGGCGTAATGAGTGGGTGTAATTAAACATGTAGGTCATCATGTACTGCATTTTGGCCCAAAATTTAGTATTTCTCTTCTCTTCTCTTCAAGGGGATTTTCTTTAAGTGTAAATGAAAAACTCATTTCAAGGGGTTAGAAAGTTAGACATTTTCCAGTTCCTTTCTATTTATGTAAGCTAGTCCATTGTGGATTGTGGGAACTTTCAAGCCTCTTTTCTAATATTGTAATGGCAAAATTTGCCTCTCCCTCATGTAATGATGCATTGTGCATGTGATTGGAGTAATAAAATTGTGTTATGTGACTGATTATTGGTCCTTTTGTAACATCTCTGACATGGTTGTTAATGTGATGACTTCCACTCTTGACATTGCAAACGTTGACATGTGATTTGTTTTAGGAAAGTGTACTCTTATGACTTTTAGAAATCATGTTTGCAATGGAATATTCATTACTTGTTGAAAAGGTTCACTATGTTGTGATTTCTACTTACTTGAAAATGAGTCCATTCATCTCTTTGTACATCTTAAATTCAATCTTAAAATATAATGAACTTGTATTGTTTTTTTCCTAACTTATCTTGTGTTAACAGAAAAACCTTGGATTAATTCCATTGATCAAAGGTATGCTTCAGTTCTTCTTACCTATTCATTTTTTTGTCTTGGCATTTGGAAATGAAAGATGAATCTAGATTGGGCCTTGTTTTGTTTACAATTGTGAAGAACTCTTATTCAGGGATCCATGTTTAGCAACAAGCTTTCAGTGATAGGAATGGGTCTTCTTGCTGATGTTAAAACATTGAGTAGTGTATAGGGACCTTGAATATATTACTAAAACACTAAGGTTGACCCTAGTATAAGGGTATATCTAACCTTAGGGAGTGTTATGTTTATTTAAATGAAATACAACCTAAGGTAACTATAGACTTACCTAGGAACTAAGGTTGATTTTCTAACCTAATAATAATCTAACCTAAATTATTGCTAACCTAGAGGGTACATATGGACTACTTGGCAATTGGCATAGTTGGTGGCATCAATTTTCAAGGCATTAAATGGAATTTATTTTGGTTTTATTGCTACGGACTACCACTTTTGTCTAAGGCATAGGAAGTTTAGTGGATGCCTAGTTGGCATCACCACTAAATGGAAACTGCATGACAATTTGAAATTAAAGGTATCCCCAAACATGGATGGCAATGGCATGGAGAAATAGGAGGTAATTGTTGTCCTTTACATTTATTGATTTTGTTTTTGATGAAGAAACCACCTCAGAAAAATGCATGGTGGGTTTTGGTATTGTAGTTTTGATCTTTAGTTCATTTTGAGTTTTGGCTCTGCATGGGATTTTTCGGTTCTTCGAACTAGCAGTTCTATTTTGGATATTACTGTTATTTTTACATTCTTGAGCTATTTTGGACTCTATGGAAGTATAAGAAGTAGTGGAAGAGTTGATGTAGTTGACGTTGCGTGGAGAAAAACAAGTTGTTGAGGCTTGTCTTGGAAATCTTTAGCAAATCAGGAAGAATCTATATCATGCATGATAAGCTCTACCCATCAAGTTGTTCTGCTTTTTCTTAAATGTCTTCATAAAAAGAACTATGCTCTTGGGGAACAAATGATTTTTATATGATGTTTGATCTTGCTTTTGATGCTTGTATTTTCACTGTATTTTTTTGTATGGATTTACTCTTATGATGAAAATATGTTCTAGGTTTTGTTTCCTTTGTTGCAAAAATTATTGAATCATGCTTAAATTTTGTTTGAACTTAAGATGAAGTTTATTCTTTTTGTAAACATGTTAAGTTGTGATAAAACTTATTAGTAACTCGTCTGAGGTTGACCTTGAACGAATTACCTCGAATACAATCTTTCGTTTTGGCATGGTTAATAATTTAACCCTTCTTGTGTGATCTGTGGAATGGTTTATTGAATTCAGTTCCATCTTCTCTGGTGTGAGGAAAGAGTGTTCTAGGTTTTGTCTTCTCGATCTGAATTGTTGTGTATTTCTTGCTCTCTTGTTACTTTAATCAGAAATGTATTTGTTATTATAGGATCTCATAGTAATTAAGGTTAAACTGTAGAGTAACTCAAATCTTGTCTAAATCTGAATGAGCACTTGATGGAAAATAGACTATGGCATTTTTGGGTTTAGAATTTCTTCTAAGCTCGACTTCGTACATAAAACTTGTGGTCGTGTTGACATTTTGTTTGTCTCCCTTTTGAGTTATGAATCTGGTTGGGTTTTATTCTTCCTGTTCCAGTTGTCTGTTTCTGAGATTATTGTGAAGATACATGGATATGAGTTTGCTTGAATGGAAGTTTTGACTGTAAGTCTTGCCCTCACCTTTTTGTTCACCATCAATGTATGGGTAAGTGTATTGTGTTATCTCCTTGAAAAGGAAATCGTTGCTCAAAAAAGGGTAAATTATTTAAATGTTACTCTATCTTCTTTATTTGGGAAACTAGGATAACTTCTTGAATTGATGCAATTATTATTTAGAAGGAATATCATTTTCAGTTAGTAGTTTTTGTGCTACATTTGTTGTTATCGATTGTAAGTTTGAATAGTTCATTGGACTTCAATGATTGTTTGGAGTTAAATGTTTTCTTTTCCTTGGGCCATCAAATCTATCTCAGTTATTTTTCAATCTTAGCAGGAGTACCTATGTTTAAATAATGAGTATTGAGACCTCCTCTTTACCATTATTCTGTTATCTCTTCTTTCTATTCTAAGTTAAGAAAAATAGGTAGACTTACTCCTTGGCTATTCATTTATGTTTTCTGTTGTATCTGTTAGGAGATGGTTACTTGTATTTTGGAGAGTTAAGGTATTTATAATACTACCCTCCTTGAATTCTGAAAGTTAGATGTATGTGGTTCTTTGTTCTCTCTATTTCAGGACAGCTATCATCTAACCCAAGCCTAATCTAGCCTCTATTGGGCTTTAAAATGGAAAATAGTAGAGACCGGACTTGTCTATTATATCCATGCTTGGATTTAGAGTGAACAATATCTTTCTCTCTTTCCTTTCATCTTTCACCTGTATCACTCATAAGGAGGGAGTTGACCTGTTAGTTTTGTAATATATTAAAGGATTGCAAGATCTGTAGTTGATTGATAAATCCCTCCATTCTTCTCTTTGAATTTTACATTTGTAATGATGTACTCATTTTTGATGTGTGATTAGTTCCAAGAGCATGTCAAATTGAATTCATCCTTGATCAAATCTATTTAATGTTGATCCTAGACTTAGGTTGGTTTTTTACTATGAATTTAGGATATAGATTCTTAAATAAGAAACTCTTTCCTAAAGGTGTTGTTGGTTCATCCTAAATTTATCCTAATGATTGGTTGAGCTTGGCATGTTATATTTTAGGATGAAGTTAAGTGAGATAATGCTAAGATAAAGGTATTATTGTTCCATCTAATGTAGACCTATTCCTAAGAGATGTTAATGTTAGTATCTTCTCAGGTTAGATGGAATTAATTTAGATGTGAATCATAAAAATCAGTAAATGAAAAGTATTTTGTGATTTTGGTGAAATATTATTTATCTGGATTAATGTTTTAAATTATTTCTATGAAATCGTTAGTTGAAAGTTGAATCTGATTATATCATAATCTTTTCTTAATGATGATATGGGTTATCACTTTATTTCTCTCTCTTTTATGACTGGTATTTCTTTATTATATGTATTTATGTAATGATTTAATTGTTTCATAAAATTAGAGTTCTCTTTATGAAATAGTTATTTAAAAGCACATCATTTTAATGCTTTGTGCTTATCATGCTCAGTTCAATGAACTGACCCGTGCTAGCAATTGTTGAAGATGGACTTCGTAAGTGGTAAAAGGAGAAAAGATATTTTATGATGTTACTTTTGTTTACCAAAGATAATGGATCTTTTATGATGAAATATGAATCATTATTGAAATTTATTTGTTGGAAAGGGAACTTGTATTTTTAATTGATCTTATTGATGTTGTTTAACACTAAAGATGTCTGAAGTGTTTAGACTTATAATGTGTGAATTCCACTTTGATGAATGGAAAAGTTGTGGGTTTATTTGTACTTAATGTGTCATCTTTTTGTATATTCTGTGAATGGCAATGATAATTTTATCTCTATTATTTTATTTATATATCTGTAATGAACCCTCTCGAGTTGATTTAAAATAAAGGATAAGGGTACTAAATATACTACCCTCTTATTCAATATAGCTTATTAAAGTTGGCATTCATGATTGGTCATTCAATTAAATCACTATGGTTTACTACAATGATGTTAGTGGATAAATGAAACCATTATGATAACTTGTAAAATGTTAAGGGGTTACAAATGAACCTTAATTATTATTTAGTAAAGGGAAGGCAACTATTCTACAATGTTTTGCAGTCTGTTTTAAGACCTTTTGGAATTAAATCCTAATGTTATCTTAGAAAGAGGAAGATGTGCTTCCTCTTGATTAACTCCTTAATCTGAATAAAAAAAATGAAAATAATATATTTATAGAAGTAGACTTCATCCCAATGAAATCTATCATAAAAAGATCTGATTCAGAACTTAAACAAGCTAAGACTTGGATAAGCTAATTAAGTTAACATCTCTGCTAGTATGTTGAATCTATTTGTGAAATGAATCATAAATTAGAATGTTAATGAATTAAAATCAAATCATCAGGAAGGGATTTGGAGGCAAATATATCTGGATAATAAATTCAATTACAGTTATTTCTTATAACCCTAATGGTTAATAAAACTAGTGGTTCCGTAGGGATGTTGTAATTAAACTTTAAATAAGGAAAATAATTAAGTCATTAACTTATTTCTTAGGTATGTACATCCAGATGAGATGAACTCAGTCGGATGTTGGCACATGCCAACTGCAGTACCGTACCTTTTTGAATATTTGGGTCTTCATGAGGATACTGTGTTGCAGTTGACATGTTATAACACCCTTTAGAGTTTAATCATCTAGATCTACATAAACTCAGACTTGATCATATTTATGCCCTAGGTTAAGCTAGAAGCCTAATCTAGTGTCAGGGGAAACTCATGATGACTAAGGATAACTAGACACATGCAATTGACTTAGGTCGATTGAGTATTTCTATGTACCTTTAGTCACCATGAGTAGTCATCTACACTAAACTATGTTGCTATCCTTGGTTAGGGTTAAACCTTGAACAAGTGGGCTGACATGAGTTGGTGAAGACCATTCTAGATAACAGATGAAGTGGGGTGAAGGACATATTTTGTTTGACAATTATGTCATTTAGAAATATAAACATGAACAATATGTTGAAAATATTTGGCCAAAGTATCGCAAGTTGTTGGTTGTGTTGTCCTATGTCACCTAGTTTAAGAAGTGGGATTTCAAATTAATATTGGTAATAGATATTCAGATAGGCATCTTAAACAAAACACTTAAATACCCCAAAAATGGTAAGAGAACCAAGTATAATTAGTATACAAATCATTAAGTTAACATGAGAGATCAGTATGATACCGATTCATGAAATGAGAGATCGATGTTCCACCGAGCCATTATAGTTGCATATGGTTATCTGTTATGATATTGATTGGAATGGAATGGGTGTTCTAAATTGTGATTATTTAAAACAGATAACATTATTCAAAAAAAAAATCCCTCGTTTGTAATGTCTTAAAATGGTAATGTTACACCTTTCATCATTCTATCTACTTCTTTATGTCTTTCTCATGTATGTAGGTATAATGTGTAACTTTAAGTTTCCATCACAGGTTTTGGGAGTTTTGTGCTTATCTGAGAGTGAATTTTTGTATGTGGTTGAGTTGTGGTTCTTATTAATCCTTCTCATTTTTTATCTTTCATCACTGGAAAACTGAAAACTTTTCTATCAACACCCTTTATTGGTGCATCACCACTTCTAGTATATATTTTATTCCTTGCAAATCACTCTCCCTAAATCCCATGAAAATATTAGTATAGATCTAGTTAGTTGTTTTATTGCATTAGAAGTAGTGTTATGTTTAGTTTAGGAAAAGGAAGCTGACCTTCTCTAGAGGTTCACCTCAATCCCAAGTCCCACAGCTTAAGAGGTTATCCCGTGTTATCCAATCATACCGAATGCCCTATCCATCACTTGATCATTCAGAGGGTGCAATGATTTTGTGATAACATAGGATAAATTACCCTATATAGGGTTCAATCTTCATTTTTTAGTTTTTTACATGTAAGAAACATGATGATAATGATGATGTCAAACCTATTCAGTAGTAACAGTTCGCAATATAAACCTATGTACGTCCTAGATCCTAAATCTTGTATATTACATTCATAATAGGTGATATCAATTTAATTATTAAACATCACATCATCTCATATATTTTTCCTAGGAAGAACTCATCCCATTAATAGTTTCCCAACATTCCATAAGTGTAAGAAAAAGTAAACAATACAATTAAATGCTTTATGACCAAAATAATGATCATGTGTAAAATCCAAAAAATATGTCTATTGAACATGTCCTTGGGTCTTCATTTTTTGGTGTCTTCCATGTCGCCATGTAAATTATTAAGTACTAATTGGTAATGTTTGAGTTTTTAAAAATGTGTCCCAATTATGATTCAAAGTTTTTCCACATGAGCGTATGATTCCAAGAAAATTTGATAAAAAACAACTTTGACACATGAAATATTTCTATAATTGCATAAGATTAAGGTGCACAATGGCCTAATCTACTGCTTTAGCAGTTAAAATAATCAATGAATCAAGATTTGATTCCAGGAAATTCTACATGGAAAGTTTGTAAGACATGAGAGTTGGATGAAATGATTATGATGTTGACATGTGGCATGATTCTATGTTTATTTAGATGAAATGGTTTCCAAGCATGATATTTGGCTAGAAATCGCTAGGCATTTGGTCATGGTTTTAGACTAATATGATTAGAATTGGAGAGTGTAAAATCAAATTAAAAACATCACTTGTTTGAAATTACTTTAATTAAATTGATTACATATCACTTTTACACCTAAAATTTGAATTATAAAATAGGCAATAATTACAAGTCACATCAAGTCCCCTCACATCAAACAAATTATCCGCTCAAGAATCCAGATATTTAAATACTTTCCACATGTGACATAATTTAAATTCTCCAAATAAAATTGGTATATTAATAAATTCATAATATATTAAAGGGTATTTTTAATAATTATATCAATATGGTGCTTAGGTCACTCTATGCACCCCTTAAATTAGGGTTCACATTGCATATTCAAATTTCAATATATAATTTTGATGTCAATTACTCATTCTACCTTTTAAATTTTTTAGTGTTTAGGGTGTCTTTCTTGTGTTATTTAGGGTGGCCCATTCATGTCCAGGGTGTCCTAATTATGTTATTTTAGGTGACCCATTAGTATTTAGGTTTTCATATGAGAGTTTAGGGTGTTGTTTTATTGTATTTGATATCACATGAGTGTTTAGGGTTTTAAGTTTGCATTTACCATTAAGGGTTTAAGGATTTAGTATATAATGGTTTAAAATTTAGGATTTCGTATGTGTTTAACGTTACTTAGGGTGACCCATTTTTGTTTGTGTTAATTAGGAGTTAGGACACCCTAAACACTAATATGAGTCATGATGCCCCTAAAAAATATGACATTAATCCATAATGTGACAACTCAAAACACTAATGAAACACCCTAAACACTCATACAACACTGTAAATAATACTATTAGGACACCCTAAAATATAACGTGATTCAAGAATCCTAAATAACACAATGTTTTACTATTATTTTGGTTGATTCTAGAATCCAATTTGGATGTGAGATATTATGTGTAAATATTAGTATAAATTACATCATTTATTTATGTTGTGAATATATGATAGCAATTTTAAATACCATTATGAATTTCATTTTGAGTGACTGATATGAAACCACAAACACCACAAGAGGGAAACATTGAGGTCCTAAAAACAAATGTGACATTGAAAATATAACACCTTAATGGGTAAATTTTATTGATTTGAAATTAAAATTTAATTTGGAATATTTAATGAGAACTTCAGTTTAGGATGTTACATTTGTGTTTAGGAATAGGGTGTCCTACTTATGTTGTTTAGCATGTCCCATTCATGTTTAGAGTCACATTGATGTTTAGGCCATAGGATGTTGAAGTTATTGTATAGGCTATCTGTATGGGAACCTATGGTGATCAGATATTTCTTGTTTGACTTCCCCGTATAACCTAAACACAAGTGGGGACACCATAAAATTAAGTGCAATACCATAAACACTATTACGACTCCCTAAAAATCATAAATGGAACACCCTAAACACCAATATGACACCCTAACAATCTAATGTGTCACCCTAAACACTAATGGGATACACGTTAAAAACTAATCTAACATTGTAAAAAATCATAAGGAAGATATTATATTTTTTGAATAAAATATCAAAAGGTATAATATTGGGTACACAAACCTCTTGAATTGCCCATGTGAGTCATTAGATTGGTTTGTATCATCTATGGTTAATATTTGTTTTAATAATTATTTAGATTGTATTACATGTATTTAACACTTTTTCTTAAAGTTCAACCGTCAAAATGGAATAGCGATAATGTGTTGAGGTTGGAAAGCAACAAATGTAAAAAACTATAAATTCCAGTTGCAAGCAAGAAAAGTGTAAAGTGTTATAATTATAACTTGTCCATTGCATTCTAGAAGTGATAATAAACCTAGAAGGATGAATAACGGTTTTATGGTGTGGAAAATTCATTATATTAAATTTTTCTGAGTAAGTATTATGTAAAATCCTATTATCCTACATATTTTCTATATTGTATCAACCTTCAATTTTAGATTTTTCAATATTGGGGTTTACAGGTCAAGGGTTAACAAAAATGTCTACCACTAAAGAAGCCAAAAATAAAACCTATTACACCTTAACTTCTTTAAAACATGGGTTTCACTTATGAATACCATTATATTTATGATTACTGAGTGCCTGATAAATTCACCTCAAACCTTAGATACGTGTAAGAGAGCAAGGTGAATAATACTAGGTTTTTTAATAATAATAGGTGGTTGGATTGGGATGAATGATGTTCCATGAGGTTTTCCCTTACCCAAATTTTGTCATGGTATGTTCCCAGAACTACGATGAAAAATAAAATTAGTTGTTAGGAAGGGCAATGGAACTGAAGAGAACATATTTTCCATTATTGATGTAGTGCCCACTTCCCTTTGACACCTTTTAGATACTGATCTTGATACTGTTGATCTTATTATGGACACTATTATGTTTTGTTTAAGTATGATAGTTAGATGCATATCAGGGATTATTATTGATCTGGATTCAGTTATTATGCATGATGATTACTAGAGACATTATATAAATATATATGGATGATGATATACCGTTTGACATGGACATGTTATAGATGTTGATTTGGACATGTGATATTAGATATTGTGAATAGAACTAGCATGATAATTAATTGATAATGATAGAGTTGATTAATTAAGCTGAAAATGATAATGTTGATTTCTTGATGTTGTTGTGATTCATATGAATAGATGGTTTTGTTAGTATATTTATATCATTTTGTATGTTCTGATGTGGCCATGAGGCCGAAGGAGGTATCTATGTTTTGTAGGTTAAAATTAGCACAACAATGTTGGGGGACTGGAGACTAACCATATTGGAATTCTGGGTGAATTCAACAAGGTAACCATGGCAACTGTTTTTGTGTGTATGTGTTGTTTTGTGTTAGGGATTCCCATGGGGGGGAATAACCTTTATATGTGACCATGGGTTTGTGTATTTATTAATGTGGTTTCTTTATTAATGTTGGGAAATGTATTATATTTTGTGATATGTTACCCCTTTCTTTAGTTATTATTATGTTGTGTTAATGTTGTTGAATAATCATGTGTTAAAATAAATAAATCAATATGTCATAGGAATGTAATAAATAAAGTTGTTACTCTTAAATGTAATATTGTAAGAGTGTGTAAGAAAGGTTGTAAGAATGTGTAAGAAATATGTAAGATAGATTTGGAGAGTGAAAACACTTCATCCTATTGGGAAATTCGAATTTTTCATTAGAGGTTATATTTGGAGGCTTGTGGGACAAGTTAAACTTGTCCCACACCTCTTAAAAATTATTCACCAACCATACCTATGGTTTGGAGGTTAAATTTAGACCTTTTTAATGAATTTTGAAATGACTAATTGTAAGTTTTAATTTCACTTCTCTTACATGTTTTAAATTTAGTCCTTTTGGGGTATGGGTTATTTTGGAGTGTTTAAGTTAATTTGTCAATTTATTTATTGTGTTTAGGTGAATGATGTTGACTTTGTTCTTTGGGTTGAGGAAGAATGATGTGGCATCCCACATGGATCAACATCATCCTCTTCTCTTCCCTCTCCTTTAAAATTTGAACCCCTTTCTTGTTTGTGGTTGTTGAAACTTTACTTATTCCTCTTGGGGGCGAATTTTGTTTGTTGTTTTGGAACTTTCTTGTGGGTGGAGTTGGGATTCATTTGCATGCTGGTGTGTTGCTAACTTTGGACTACATTTTGGCATTTGGGAAGCTTGTTGATCTTGGAACAAAACTCCATTATGGAGAGGTAGAAACTTGAGCCTTTTTAAAATGCTTTCTTTCTCTTACATGCATGTTTGAAATGGTGAATGTTGCTATGTGTGTGTTGGCTGGTTGGGTAGACTGCTTAGGACGTGGTGTAGGAGAAGGCTACGGGGATTTCATATGGGGGGGTCATAAGGGAATGCCAATGGCATCAGTTTTATTGTGGAGGGAGTTTGGGATTGGGATCCACTTTAGAAAAGAAATAGCTTGCATTTCTTACTCTTGGGGGGGCATAAGGGAGAAAAATTGGGGGGCGGGGGCATAAGGAGGGGTTGGGAGGCATAAGGTTTATGGGATATGATATGTTATATTGGTGGTATGATTATTGGTGGATGCCCAATTCCCAATTGGGAGGCATAAGTAGCTTCCCCTATAGATCCTTGCTCTTGTTGGCTTTCTTGAAAGATGCCTCAATCTTGTTTGCATATATATAATGTAGTGGTGAACCTACATCCTTATTGAACTGTGTTGTTTAAATGTGAAAATACTGCTTGTATGTTTTGTGGAAGCCTTGTTTCCATGAGTTGAATCTCATCTCTTATTTCAATATGGTTGGGGCTCGGGGGGCAATGAGGAAGGATGGCTTCTCCCTTCTCATTGGAAGTCTTAGTTGGGTGGAGAGCGTTTCCTTTCCCCCTTCCTTGTTGTGATCAAGATGAAAAGATGAAGGAATGGAGCATGTTACTATTTTGAAGTCAAGAAATGTACAGTTTGACAGTCCCTTCTTGTGAGAAAGTTCATTGTAATCCTTCCCACTTTGGAGTGGATGAATTTTTTAGCAAATTTGTAATGTGAAGATATTTGTATTGACAATGGAAGATTGAAATTGGAATGTGAAATGTAAAGGAGTTATATGCTACTCTCTGTTTTTGAAAAAGAATGTTGTATATTTTGTAAGTTACATTTTGTATTTAGAAATCAAATGGAAAAGATAAAATTGTAAATTTTTATTGGAAATGAATAAAGGATTGCATTAGTTATCAAAATTTTATTGTGTATTGGATTTGATTTGCTGTTAAAGAATGAGATTTCTGTTTGTAAAGGAAGAATGCGTGTGAAGAAAAGACAACGTTGTATTCCTTTTAAAATGTATATTAGAATTGAAATCAGGACTGCAATTTAACTTGGAATTGAATGGTTGATTTAAAAAAATCAAATGTATTAGACTGGTTTAGAATCTATATATGCATTTAAATGATAAAATTGATATTCAGATTTAGAAGAAACAGATCTATGCTATAAATGTTATACTGGCAATTAGTTTTTAATAAAAATGTACAATCCAGACCTGCACTTAATAATAAACTTAAAAATGTCATGGACTAGCATGCTAAGACACTAAGGAACTCAATTTGACAAAGAAAACTTAAGAAAACAACTCGACCATTGCTAATTTGAATACAATCCCTCTAATAGTCATTTTCCTGTCATTTGACAGAAAAAATACAAACTTGAATCAATTAGACAAATTAACCTTCCAAAAACACTCTAAACCCTCCCTAGATCAATTCTCCATGTCTGTTTGTCATGTTGAGTGAAGGAGGAAACCGAATTTAATCAAAATTTAAAAGTTGAAAATTGCTAGTTTGACAATTAAAAGCTTACAGATCGTTTTTACAAAATTTACCCTTTAAATTACTTCAAAAATTAAATTTTATGGTTTCTATGCAAAGAGAGCATCGAGAGATTTCCGAAAAGTCCTCGTTTTCCAAAAACTGAGATTTCTAGCTCAAGTTATGGCCATTTGAAGTTTTACTTCAATTTGGCATTCAAAAATTAAAATAAATCTAACTGTTAACTTTAATTTTTGACTTTGGAAAAATTTCCACAAAAATTCCGCAGCCCTGCCATCCCTTAACCAATCGGGACCTGTCATGTGGCACCTCAGAGGGGCGAACCAAAGTTTTAAACTTATCTTTTTGAAAATTTTACCTTGGGAAATTTTTCCTATTTTCCCCCGCATCTTCACAGACTGGCAGCCAATCACGTGTTGACACGTGGCTAGGAAAAAGCGCAGGAGGTTTTAGGACTTAGCGTCTTTTGTTTCCCTTTTGCAAATATTCCATTTTGCCTTCATGGCCGCGCTCCCGCACCCTACCTTGGAATTATTCTTTTTCGTGAACACGCGGGCCCGCACATGCCTTTTTGACTTTTATTCCTTTTTTGGCGTTATGCCTTAGGTTTTTCTGCCGCCCTATCTCCTGCACCAATCAATGTGTGACACGTGGCACCATGTCTACCTTCAGCAGAGGTGCATATGAAATTTCCCCTTGATTGTTTAACCCCAAATTCCTAAATCTTCCGCCACCCCCACTCATTCTTTTTCCCCACGCCAATCCCTGAGCGACACGTGGCTCCCTCACCGAGCTTGCAGGTGCATGAAGGTGACTTGCACTTTTGCGTCAAAGAAAGGAAAATGTGCCTAAAAACCCATGTTGCTCTGCCAACCCCTCACCTTTTCCCACTTTGAACCTGGACTTGACACGTGTCCATCGGGGACCCGTGGAGGTGCGGGAGAAACTTGGATTTTTTGCCCATGCAATGGAAAATTTCCTTGGGCCACCCCATGACCCACCAACCCGCCAAAAGGCCTTCCTCTCCTCTTGACACGTGTCCCCCCAGGGGAAAGTTTGACCTAAAAACTCCGCCCAACCATATCTTAAGAAATATAAGGAGTTAGGAGGACTTCTTTATATCACCGGAAAGGTGAGAAAAATTTCCTACCCAATGGGAATGGTTTAGGGAAATTTTGGAGGCATTAAGTATGAGAAAATTCCTGTTGAAACTATGAGGCTACTAGAGAGCAGGCATGAGGGTAAATTACTCCCTGAACCTAACTAAAACATCTAACCCTAAAATTTGAACCTTGTGAAGTTGATATTAGTTAATGAAGGAAAATATATGTTGTAGTACATTGGTCTTGTTCTGGAAGCTGCTATTGAAAACTGATGTCTTACAACCTGGTTGTAGACACTTCAAACAAAAAAAAATTATCCCATAATTTTCTAGCTAACCCTAGGTTTCTTTCTTGGGTCTCAAGTGATTTTTTTAAATGGGAACTACAATTGAGTATAATGTTTGTGCCACGTTGGGGTTTAAACATGAATAATTTGGAACCATCCACATTAACATAAAAGAAATTGCTAATGATTATCATTCAGTCAGTCAAAGTTTCAAAGTAGTATTTTTTCAAAAAATTATATTTGATGATAATGTACCCAAAGACAAGTCCCCTTATTCAATTGGGATCTTTAAATCATGGGTTAAGGATACCATTTATATTCTTATAATTTTCCTTAGATTATATAATGATGAGTAAGTGGATGGAACACACCTTGAAATGGTATACACTATTCATTATAGTAACTAACTTGTTACATACATATTTTTTATCATGTTGTAGAATCCATACATAAAATAGTTTAATAATCAAAGGAGGTTCCAAAAATAATACCTTTAGGTTCACAATTTACTTTTTTTATTTATTTCTATGAAAATTTAGTGAATGGTTTTAAACCAGCAAGTTTCAAATTCAGCCCTACTTTGATGTCCATAGGATAAAAGTGTTTGTTCCATTAACTGAATGGACCCATAAGATAATAATGCATGATCATAGAAGGAACTAAAATCATTTTGTGGACTAATTTTTGCCTCCACTTTATCATGCAATTACAAATACTCCAATTCCTAGATTTACTATTTCTTGTATAGATTGTATTCAATTGGGATCAAAAATAAAATTGGCTGATTGGTACTTCATGGAGGAATATACTATGCAAAGATTTTATGGATCAATAGGAAATCCCCACAAACTTCCAATACATGGGTCGAAATATATTTTTGATTTGGAAATATATACAATAGATAAAAAACACAAATCAACTTTATTTTGTTAGTTAGAAAAAGAAGAGCATATTTCCTTCCTTACCTTTTTCATGTGGACCATTCACATTCAATAGAAAAACATTCATTGTGGCACATGAAATTTTATAATTTCTCAATTTTAATGTTGAATATCATTGGTTGTATGACCCATGTGAGGTTATTAAAGCAAGGGTAGTGGCGACCATGAACTTAGTGAGTAAAATTTAATATGAAAGTAAACCCCTGCTAAAAATATTGTAAAACAAGAACTCTTGGGATGATGTGAAAAACTTAATGGAGGAAATTACTATTGAGAAAGGAATTAGTTTTGAATAATTGTCAACATAAATTTTGGGATTTCATTCACATTAATAGGTAGAGACAAGTACGAAAAAATAAAGTGATTAAGATATGACAATTTTCATACAAAATTTGCTAATAAATCTTCTTATAAAATCATACCACATGATCTAAAAGAATTTTTTGAATAATTTGTTTAGACAAGTCCATAAGGAAGGACCTATGTGATCTAAGAACTACTTCATAATTAGAGTATATTGATGAAGATGTAGAGTTTAGCAGATTTTGGAATGAAAATCATCCCTCCAAGGAAATAAGTGATGATTCTAATGATGAACATGAGGAAAAACTATTGCCTCTCCTTGCACGTGGATATTACTCATATAAACCTAGTGTAATTGAAAGCATAAAACAAACATATGGTATAGAGTAGGTATAGCGCCAAAAATGGGTTATGAGGGTGATGGTTTGGGTTCAAAAGGATAAGGAAATTTTAAGGCATTAAAGGTACAACCTAGATGATCTATGATTACACTAGCCATTGGAGTTGGGAAGAAAGGCCAACTTCATACAAGTGGTAGTCTAATTCAATTTTTCAGCTTCATGTCCACAGAATAAGTTACAGGTTAAATATTCAAGTGGTAGACGAGATGGAAATAAATAGGAGGATACTAGAGGTGGTAGTATAGGTATTAGTATTAGTGATCAAGAATTTCCACAGCAACAGAGTATTCAAAATAGGTCAATAAAGATAAGTGTTACATCCCAACAAGGCCATGATAAGAGGGAAATGACAATGACAAATACAAGTAATATTGTGCCTAGTATATTCACCTCAAAGGAATTATTTACATCAAGAAGTGACATCGCTCCTACTATAATTGTGGGTGAGACAACTGAAAAATGGTTCATCATGATCATGAAGAAAATGTCCCCAAAACTCCAATTTTTCTTTCTCAATTCAAGCAATGGATTGCTCTAACAACCCCATGTTTTGATTACCAAGTTTTGTTTGCAAATAAATTAGAAAGAGTTAAAAGAAAAAATAAATATATGTTACAACTAGAGCTTACAACCACCATGGTATTTCCTACATATAACATAGGTATAGATACTATGGATTTTATACATGTTGTGCCCAAAGTTAACAAATTTTAGGATCAAATGATTTGCACTGACTATGAAGTAAGAAACCTTTCATTAGATTTTAGTACAATGAAAATATATGAAAAAATAAATGTATCAAAAAGGAACAATGATGTGGTATACACATCATTGCTAAAGGAAAATATGGGGAAATAAGTTAAATAATAAAATATAAAATTTAGAGGCATACCTGAAAAAATGAGAATGTAAGTAGGAAAGTGGTAGTTAACAAGACTAGTGATTTGGAGAAGAGGATAAAATTATTTACCCTCTATATCTACGATTACTATGAATAAACAAGAAGAAGTGGAACTTGAAGAAGTGAAGAAAATGTTAGAGGAAACCACAAATAACTATAGTAATTCACAATAAATTTTGGATAAAGAGAAAAAGAATGTGGAGGATAAAGAAAAGGAAACAAATTGGGAACAAAATTGGAGGAAGAGAAAAAATGCAATGGAAGATTTCAAAAGGAAGAGAAATAACACAAGGAAATTTTAAAAAGGGGCTAACGAAAGAGGAAAATTAATTACTATATTACAAAAACAAACTATCTAAATTTTATAATTCATATTAAAGATAATGTTTAGGGGGAATAAACCAAAAATTTGATGATTTTATTAAAATATTTGAATTCATGGATGGTCTATAAGATCACTCTTTCAAGCTTCAAAAATACGTAACTAAAACCATAAAAGTGATTACTTCAAGAGAGGATCTGTTCGTGTACAGGATATTTATTTTCCTTGTATTTATTTATTTACTTGGATATTTCATACACTCATGGGATATGCTTGCTTAGTTGTACCAATTATGTTGAGTTAGCTTACCAGTTGTGTTGAGACAACTTAGTAGTTGTGTGGAGTCAACTCTACTTCTAGTATTAGTTAGTGAGATTTATTCCGCACTCATCTAGGAGGATGTTACACATTTTCCTCCTATATGTACATGACTTGCATCAGTATATCCTATGGAGATATGGAGCATTGAGCATTGAGTTGATTTGGAGCCATTCATGCCTCGTGAGTTTTGATCATATTGCATCTTATTGTTAGTTATTTTGATTTCTGCAATTGTTCATGCATTTATTTTTCATCAAAGATATAAAAAATCTAATATGGTATCAGAGCAATTCTGGTGATACGTTTTTCATTACTGAGTTATTTACAATTTTTAAATACTTCATTTGTGAAACTAACAGTTCATGTGAGAATAGATTTGACTCTGACTTGGTTCAGTACGGTTGTGAGTTTTGGTGTTTGCAGATTAATAAGTTGAAGGTTTATAAATTTTGGGGTTCAAAAATCACAAAATTTGTAGGATTCTTAAATCCCTTGATTTCCTAAAGCAACTAAAATTTTTTTTGTGGGGACCTTTCTAGGATTTTTGTAGCTAAAGTAGATACATGTGTCTAACTCTGGTGAAACCACTATATTTACTGGACTGTGTGGGTGTGTGCTTCAGGTTGAGTGCCTTAAATGTTTTTTCACTGCCCAGCTAGCTACATTGGCTGTGGTGACTCAGCTCTCCGAACTTGGAATTGGTCCTTGATGACTCATCTTGCATGCTACAATAATCCTCTTCATATGTCCAACCCAACCTCGATTCCACATCTAGCTCAGATACAGCTCCCATTGTGGTTTCAGACCTTGTGCAATATTTTTTGTTTCTAAGTGACATTTAGCCAACCCATATTGGGCATGCAGGCCCTTAGGAGGTTAAAACATGCTTAAGATTCCCATAAAGGCTTAAAATCAATCATTTATTATCTAATACATGATAGATATGAGTATTGGATGCCACGTTTTTGTTTTTTTGTAGCTAGGATGTCCTCTCCCAGCTTAGATGCCTAAAATATCACAATTCATAAAAAAATCCACCTGCATTTCTTTTTTCTTTGGTTTGGACTGCTAAATTTGGGATTTAAAACATATTGCACATTATTTACACCTTTATTTAGACATTGTTCATAGTTTGGATGCCCCATGAGCTTGCCATAGTCAATCTCTATTTTTTCCAGACCTATAAAGGTTATTGGATGGTTTATCCAGCTCTTTTGGGAAGTTTCAATGGCTTAGACAACCCTTGCATAAACCAAAGACATCCTTGGAAGGTTTTGTCAGACGTTTTTCCATGTTGTGCATTATTCAAAATTTCCATTATGCTCCTTTCATCACTTTACAAGTGTGCAAAGTACCTTTTGTGCCCTCGTTATGCCTCAATTACTCCCTATTGTACTATATTGCAGTCATGGTGGCACAAAACAGTCTCCAATATCAAAGGTTAACACATTTTTTAGGTTTTACAACCCTAAAATATTCTCAACACATTCTCCTTCCATTTGGACTCCATGTTTAAGGAGTAAATTGCATTAATTTTATCATTCTAAATTTTTCTTATATTCACATTTTATGCTTTTGAAATATAAGTCGATCTGAGTTCATGTATTAAGGGAGAAATAAGTGTTTTTTAAACTTGTATCTTCGCCTAATGAATATGAAGGGTGAGGCCTGGGTTGGTAGGAGGTCAATTCCCCTTCATTAATTAAAACACTACATTCTTCATTATTTTTTGGTTCCAACTAGTATACACACAACCCCCTTTCCCGTTATTTCTGACATTTTTTTATCAGTTTGCAAAATTTTAATTAAATAAGCCATTATTTACGAGAAAAAATTTTGCTATAACTTTTGATCGGTAGCTTAGATTTGAACACTGTTTTGGTCAAAAGTGCATTTTTTATTGTGCTCTACATGATGGTTTCATTTATTTTGTAAACGCACTACTTCATAAAATACCACTTTTTTGGGGGGGTTCTTGCAAAACTCACTAGGGACTTGTACTTTTCACACTAAGTTATAGAGTGCCACCTGAGATATTTTTGGGGTTTTATCTGCATTATGGATTTTCACATTTTTTTATGCTCGACTCTGAGAATTTTTTGTCTTGGAAGGTAGGCATTCTCAATGATTTCACTATGCACGATTTGTTGCCCTACCTCCATGGTCTTGTTCCTGATCCTAATGAGCCTCTACATAAGAATGAGTGGTTTAACCAAAATGATGAGGTATATGGCCTTCTTAGTCTTACTATTTCTAAGAATACATTGTGTTTTTTTAAGCACACTGAGTGCTCTTTTACTGCCTTGACCATTATCCAACATTTATATCTCATTTGAGAACGACGCTTCCCTGGACCACTCTAGTGCCTCCATAGATTATCCCCTTATCACATCCCTTTAATTTCTAAGTGTTCCTCTGCACCTTTTTCTACTCATGAGTCCCATGTTAATCATTTGCCACAAGATCTTGCCAGTGATCACACTCTCCCTATTGTTGCCTCCACAGAGTTCATTATCACCCATGTTTATGCTTCCATTCACTCTTTACAGTAGTGTTATATTGGAGAACCTTCATCTAAGATAGATGTGACCATTTCCTCTTGTGCTCCATTGTATTTGATTGCTCAGTTGACAACACTTCACTTACACTACTTACTACCTTTGAGTGTAGTGTTGCTTCAACTTGGACTTCCAGTAGCTCTTCGCAGCAATCTTCTCCTCCTACTTCATGTTGTGATTCTAATACATGTTTTTCATACATTTCTATCATTGAGAAACCCCATTGGGGTGAGTGTCTTCCCAACTCAAGTTGTCTATTTACATATTCCTCATTTTTTTCATTACAAAAATATGCTCTGATTGAGCCATCACACATTCTAGAGGAACCATTCATCTCTCTTGTTGGGAGTGCCCACCTTGGGACATTTGTCATTTGTACTATTCCATATATGTTTCATGATCCACCTCCTCTTGTGGATCCCTTTATGAGGGTTATTGGGCCCTATCATCTTCTTTCTCAAACATGTATACTACAGTGGCATTACCATTGTCTTTTGTGCACACATTTTCTAGACCTATGCCACCTTTCAATAGTAGAATAGATGCAGAGATAAGAGTACTTCAGATTTCTTCCTTTATGGAGTGGGCCAACTTTTAGTGCTCCTTTATTTCCTTCCCAAGGGTAAGGATATTTTTCAATGTAGGTGTATTCTCTTCAGTATTTACGCAGAGGACCACATCATTGGCACTCTTCTTAGGGGACATTTTCCTCACTTATTTCTCTCTTTACTATGGAGGATGATCATTGTACGTGGGTACCTTATCAGATTGAGTTACCAAGACCCACTACTTCTTCTTCTTCTCTAGTTTTCTTGACTGAGTTTTGTGTCTCTCTTTTTGGGGGGGTTTCTTCTCACTAGGTTTTCTCCTTTTTCTCCACTTTATGAGATATTTTCATTGTACATGGGTACCTCATTAGGCCTTGTTTCTAGGACCCAATTTCCTTTTCCACTTCCCACGTAAGATATGCTTATGGGGGGTGTTAGTGTAGGATATTTATTTTCCTTGTATTTTTCATTTACTTGAATCTTTCTTACACTCATGGGATATGCTTTCTTAGGTGTACCAATTATGTTGAGTTAGCTTACCATTTTTTTTAGATAGCTTAGTAGTTGTGTGGAGTCATATCTACTTCTAGTATCAATTAGGGAGATATATTCCCCACTAATCTAAGAGGAGGTTGCACATTCACATCCTATATGTACATGACTAGAATCAGTCTATCCTATGGAGATATGGAGAATGGAGCATTGATTTTATTTTGAGCCGTTCGTTCCTTGTGATTTTTGATCATATTGCATCTTATTGTTAGTTATTTTGATTTTGTAAATTTCTCATGCATTCATTTTTCATGAGAGATCCAGAAACTCTAATAGGATCCAACAAGGAAAATTTAGGAAACTGTCTACAAAATCAATGAAAATAAACTAGAATCCAAAATAATTCACAACTAGAGTGATTCTTCAATAACGGTATCATATATCATTCAAAATTGTGTGATGCTAGTTGAAGCACATGAATTTTTGAATAAGTTTCAAACAATGTTACGAAAGTTGTGTGGAAAAGTGGAAGAGCTCAAAAATCTTAGTTTTCCAATGCCTTTTGACAAAATAGTGAAATTCATTACAAAGGATGATTTCTTGAGGAATATGAAGGAGAAAATGATGCAAGATAAGAACTGATTTCTTGAGGAGATCTACAAGTTTGATATCATTGTTAGTGAGTGTATATAATACAATAAAGGAAAGCTCTGCTCTCAATAATGAATTTTTGAAAATTTCGTAACATGTAAGTCAATATGAGTTACAAAAAAATTCAATTCCAACAGATGAAGAGCGGAACAAGCTACAAAAGATTATTAGCGAGGCTATCAGCAACTGAATAGAGAAAATGTATAATTCAATTAAGAGTAATTTATTATTAAAAATTGGTGTACTTGTACTTTTCACTTTGTTAGATACATGAGGTGTCTCAAGAAATATTAATGAGTAATCATGTTATATTTGATTTCAAGCTAATGGTTCACAAGATAAACTAGCATGTTTATGTTTTGTATGTGTAAGAGAAGCATAAGTGTATTTTAATCAATGCATCTCTATTTTTCACTGTAGTCCATATTGGTGGGAGTATTGTAAATTCTTAATTAATTATAATTGTGGCATATTGTTTTAAACACATCTTGCATGGATATTTGATTAATAGAATCAGTATATTAACATCAATTTTAATGATTTTCCCTCAATTGGGAGTTACACTTGTTAAATATATTATGAAGTAAATATTTAAATGTAAGCATTATGACTAGTAGATGGCATAGAGTTAAGAGTTGCATAATATTAATTAGTCTACTTTTTAGAATAAGAGGAATTAATCTAGGTTTGAAGAGAGGAATCATTCGAAAACTATGAATAAGTACTAATTGTCTATCAATGCACAGAGAGAAATACATTCTCTCTTTTACTCAGTGCACACAACTAGAAAAAATTGAAAAATATCAAAATATCCACATAATACAAGTTTTCATTCATTTCATGTTCCAAATCCTTCAATTTTCCATTCAAAAGATTCTACAAATTTATTCAAGGGTTTAAAAAGACTTCTATTGTGTGTTTTGAATCAATATAAATTAAGATTCAAGAAGAAGCTATTATCTTAACAATGAAATGATTGTTTTAAGATATTATATGAACATATATATCACATGTCAACAAATGAAAGCTTATAATATGTTGATGTTGGAAAATCTATGTCATTTTCTTGACTATTTGTATTACTTTGTTAGCATTAAAATGGTGTAATAGATTCATCTTTGTTTTTAATAGTGTCAATTAATGCGTTTATGATATTATTATCATCCCCTCTCCTTTCATTAATTGACTTCCATATTTCCAAATCCCTATTATAAAGAAAGTTATTCAATTCGTACCGTGATGTGTAAATTCTCAAACATTTTTCCAAAAAAAAAATCAAACTTGTTTTGTAATTTTGAATTTACAAAATTCATTAAAAAATATCTCATCAACTAAACCCAAAAATAATTATATGACATAGATTAGCTAGTGAAAAAAACTCAATCATGGTTTCCTGCAAAATATTGCTAAACCAAAAGTAGGTTATTTCTTCACACTCAAATGGATAATCCAAATTTTTGAATTGATCAAGAATTGTATAGGAAAATTATTAGGATTTATCATACAAAATAGTTTTGTTTAAAATACCTTAAATATTCATTTCATTTATATCAACTAGGTTATAAAATTTTTGAATCAATGTAGTCAATCTTTTATAGTAGTCATCATATAAAGTTCCATTTTATGCACTATTACGGTAGGAAGGATTTACTACAGACATTACTTAAAGCATATCATCCATGATAATATTTTCCCTTATTTATCCTAGTAGGGAAGTTTAAATTTCTCTTAACCTTATCCTTGTTGATGATACAATCTAATCAAAGAGCGTCCTTATGACATTTACCCTTTCAATGTTACCATTGTCTACTCTTTGAAAGGTGTATATAGGTATCTCATATCCATGTATAGAAGGACATAATTCTCCCCAAAAAATATGTATGAATTTACTTTGACTTATAATATTTATCAAAGTATTTCGAATCTCAAACTTTGGACCTGAAAACAGAGTTTCATTCACAAATAAATTTTCTATAGCCAGAAAATGCTTTTCCTCAAATTTTTAAAATAAAAAATATATATAGTTCTTTCTTTGGATTGTTTAATTAAATGATGTATTTCATCCAACATAGGAAGGAGACCACACAAAATCACTATTGTCTCTTCATCAGTTAAATGGCGTATCAAATATTGATCTTTATCCACTCCCATGTGATATTGCCACATTACACCCAATAAGGATGGATACTCATTGTACACCCTACGAACTAGTTGATATAATGAACCCACCTAATGTTGACATATTTTAATAGTTCATGCCCATTTATTATTCCTTATACAATTTTTTGGAATTCCATGAATCTTTTAGGACTATGACATAAATAAGAACACACCTCTCATACAAGTTATTCCATTTTTGTTACCTGTTTAAATTTTTTGACTATTTTGTATGTTAAATTCATTCTATGAGCCATAAAATGAATGGAAATTATATACGAAAAATGATAAATTTAGAGTCTTACACATAGACTAATATGATTACCTTATGTTATAGATTCCCCATCTTCCCCAACACATACCAGATTTGTTACAATTGAAGAATCATCCATACCATTGATCTCCTTCAAATTTCTTATTACAAGTTCACAAAGGTTTTCAGCATTGAATTTTTATTGCATCTTGTAAATGGAAAGTAAGTGAGGTTGTCTCACATGATTTTCAATAATATAAACACGCATAAATACCTAGGAAATATTATCTATGGTTATAACCTCATCAATACACAATGACACATACCATGAATAATTAAGTTTCTCTTTCAAGTCTTCTTTCTCAACCATAGCTAGACATTTCGCCCAATCCCAACCAATACTTTCAAACAAGTGAGAATGAAAAAAGTGTGGGACACTAAGAAAATAGAGCATCTTTTCATTTTCAGGAAAATATGTTATAGGATGACCTCTTTTTAGAGTTTGAAAAGTAATAGCTAGCTGAATTGTGTTACCTAAAATATTGTTTTAAATGACCTTGTTAAAGTGAAATATAATTTTCATCTATTTTCAACAAGTACATTCTTCTATTTCTAATGTTCTCCTTATAATATTTTCCATACCTCATATGTAAATAGTCATCTGCAGTTTTTCATCTCACAACATTTTTCACAATGACATCTACAATTTTCTTCTCATATATATTTCCTATATGGTTCTCAATAGTATCCAATTTAAGTTGTATTGTCTTTTCCCTTCCCAATTTCCAGCTAAAAATTGTACATTAACATCTCATAGGAGTTTCATTTTCATTTTCAATAGGTAAAATAAATGGAAACTTGAAAACCCACTCTAACCTAAAAATATTTACTAGGTCCAATTTTCTTTGCTTCTTCTTTATTTCAGAAAGAGGTTTCCATGGAGTATTTGGCATTGTGCAATTTCATTGATTTCCAAAATTCCCACTTCCATAATTAAATTGAGTAGAAATTGGCATCCTAGCACTATAATTTGAATGTAGTTCTTCCAATGATACTGATTCAAGTTCATCAAATGTGGCATCTTCAAGGGGAGGCATTTAATGGTCGTCGTCATTGATAGTGTCAGTGTCAGTCATGAAATTATCAATGAACTCATTCTAATTTTCATTTCGAATGGTTTCATGATCCCTTAATAGTGGTGGATATAGATGAGCTTTCATATATGGTTTCTCAAAATAATATGCAATGGTTCGTCTATTAGAACTAGAAGGTGTTGAACTTACTGTATTTCCTAAGGTTTCCTTTTTACAAGCCATTTTCATGTAAGGATAGTTTTTGGGCTACTATTAGAGTAGAACAGAGATAAGGATAACATCACATGGGGAATAGTATATGGAATAAAAAAATTAAAAATCATGGTGAAAATAATGGATCTTTGTAGTGTATTGATATTTTAAATTGAACATCGACATTGAGGGGCATGTCAAAATATTTTTTAATGGTGTATGATAGACCTTCACAACATGGTTAAGTGCCATAGTGTGAGGACCTCATATATCGTACCATGCATAACATAGGAAATGGTTGCAGTGAAATGAAAATCAACCAAGGCATTGTGGTGTCATGTGGCATGGAAATAATAAAGTAGGGATGGCCGCATAAAGAGTAGTAAATGGAATATGAAATTGGTGATGTCACACCTATATTGGTGGTACTCCAAATTAAGAAAAGATAATTTAAAAAGCATCTCAATTTTACTATTTTCTCGAACTCATAAAAGTAGAACCAATGCAACATCACATGATCACAAACATGTTATAAATTGTAAAATGGATCATTTATCAACTGATTTACTAATTATCTATAGGCTACTACACTATAAACTTGAACATTGCAGCTTGCAAGATCTTTGTTTATCTAAGTTTTATAGATAATAAATAATAGGTTATTATTGATTCCTTTTCTATTTGGATCAATGCCGAAGTCGTAAATTCGTAATTGGAAAAATATAAATAAAATAATTTTCTTTCAAGTAAATGTAATATATGTACATGGTGAATTTTATTAAATTTGAAAATTTCCCTCTACAATGTCACTATTTGTGATCCAAGGGCCCATATAATCTATGGTGATGCAAACATTTTTCCCAATATTGGACCATGGATTTGAAGACCATCTGTAAAAAAACTTGTTGTGACTATAAATCATTTTTTCATGCAAATGGGAAATAGTAACAATTGTGATATTTTGTGGCAATGTTGGGGGGAGGTATACAATGACTAAATAAAAAAATCAAATTTATGAAATCCATACTATTCACCTAATTATTACTATTTTATGTATTAATTTTTGATAAATATAAGACAAAGTATAATATATGTAACACTCTCTAAGCATAAGTAGAGAATGTGAAGAGCCTCTTTTGAAAATAAATTTAAGAAGGGGTTGGTAAGCCAACAAGTAGCTTGAATTGTATAAAACCATGTAAGCGCACTGTGTATAAGGTTGATCTTAATTCCACTCAGAACTTAGGTATAATTTCTTGTTTTAGTAATATAATTTTAGTCTATTATTACATCTTTTTGTCTCTTATTTATATTTTTCTTAATTTGTTTTTGATATGTAGTTATTACGCTTGTGTATGGTAATCTTTATTTTGTCAATTGTGAACTATTCTGAGAATACTAATGTGATAGTTTTTATTTATCCTATAATACTAATGGAATTGTAAATATGACATAGCCTACTTCATGGTGCAATAATCAAGATATAATTCTGGGAGTATTAAAAAAGTGTAAACTTGTCCATCAGTACAACACAAGAGTTTTTTTACAATGTGGAACTTTCTCAACAAGTTTTAGACACCTCAGGAAGAGTTAGGAGCCTAAAAAAAGTTAAAAATGGATTAAATTTGACTCTCCTCATGGTACATGTGTTGGAATTTTTCATACCCATTTTGGACTCTAGTGGAAACTCCGTTTACTAGCGCACGCACATAGGAAAAAGTGGAAAATGGACTGAAAAGGAAAATTTCAAGTTGAATCGTGTCTTTAAAATGTTGGGATTGAACTCATTGGGTCCTTTGTAGTCAAAATCATATAATTTTGGCTCTATAAACTCCATGTATTTCTCTCATACCTGAAAAGCCACTCCTTAGTCTATTTTCACATTGAGTTTGATGACATCATCATAGCCAATCATCTTTGAGTGGAATTTTGGATCATGGATGTCCCTTTCCCATTTTTCCCTTGGTTTAAGGGGACATGGGGAACACCAAAATTCACTCCCCTATGGAGGAGTTGGTTACGTCACTTAAAGTGAAAACTTAAGTGGTTAGAAGATGTTATAACTCGCCTAACTTGATGTTTGACCACTTTTCATGACATCTAGACCCATGATGGCCTTTTGGAGGATTTATGTACCTTTTTCCCTATGACCTAAAAGCTAAGGGGACATGGAGGACACAAAAATGTGCTCCCCCTATGGTAGAAACTTTTTCGTCACTCAAAATAATGACTTAAGGTGTTAAAAAAGTGTTATCAACTCACCAATTTCACAAAATTTGACCCCCTCCTCAAGAGAGCCTCACCCATGGCACATTTTGGAGAGTTTGTTGTCCCTTTTTCCTTTTTATCCTATTTTTTAGGGTGAAACCACTCCTCCACCAAACCTTGGTTAGCTAGCTTTAGTTTAAGGTGAGTTAAACGAAGCTAGTGAGAAGGAAAAAAAATAAAAGAGGTATAACTTCATACTTAGCCATTTTTTGTGTGTCATTTTGATTTTAGCTTCCCCCATTGTTTTTGTAATGTTTTTATGCTAAAAAAATTTCTTCAAACATCCTCCATGACAAACCTTTTTTCTCATATCTCTCAAACCCCATGTCTATTTGCCATGATATTTTAACAATAACTCCTCAAAAAAACCTTTGAAATGAATCCAACATTGCATCTAGTGGTCTTCTACATTATTTTTAATGGCTAGACAAAGTTTCCCAAAAAAATCATTTTTTAGATCTACGGAGTTATGGTCATTGAAATCCACCAAAATTTGGAGCAAAACATCCTTATGAAATAACAAAAAAATTGAGACCATTGTCATTCCATTCCAACACTGGGAAGACCCACTTCTAAAATTTGTAGGCCTTCTTAAGCCTCATTGTTATAAATAGTAATTACTGCAAATAGTTCAATTTTTAGAGTTTTCATTACCTTTTGAACATCAGGGAAATTTAAAAGTGCCAAATTAAGCAATTGATAGCTAAAATTAACTTCTCAAAATAAGGCTTACTAAAAATAGTAAGTGTTAGGATATTGGTTAAGAAACAGGGATGTTAATCCTATCATGTTAAACAAAGATCACCTGGATAAGTTTGAAATAGTTTCAAAAAATATCTCTGGTAAATGACAGTCTAATTCTAACAATCCTCATTCTGAATGGTCTTTCTCAATGCTTACAAATCCCCACCTATAACAATGTGGTGATCACCTCTCAGGAGCTTGCCTTGTAGGAATGGACATGGGAAATTTCATACTTGTAAAGGATTGAAAATTGAATTGTGGCTCAGGTAGAAGGGATTGATCGAAATTTGGAAGCATTCTTCATTCAATCTCTCTCCTTAATCCATCTCAAATCAGAGGATTTGGTCTTGTAATTCATTGTGTCTCGCAGGTCACTATGGTCATTTGGTGACAGGATCACCAAGATCACCCTGTGCAAGAAATTTTTCTCATTGTGCACACTAAGTGCATCAAATGTAAGAAAGATCATAGATACATGGAAATTTTTCAAAGATTGAAAGGATAATTCAAGTGGAAGAAGGATTTTCTCTTGGTTTCTATGGTCTACTAATCATAGGATTCTCACTCCTTCTCTCAGGGTACCTGATGGGGATACAAAATTTGATCATTCAGAGGAGTCCCTAAAGATGAGGTTTGTGAAATAATGAGTGCACTAGAAGGATTCATCAAGTTTGGGAAGTGGTCAAAGGATTAGGAGTTCACTAGAGTGCATCTCTACAAATTAACTTAGATCTTCTTCATCCTTCTTCATTCTACATCTCCTCTCTCTATTCTCTCTCTTTACTTTATAATTCTCCATTGTAAATTATACTTGATGGCTCTTTCATCCTATTCACTTAAGTTACCATTGTAATTATTCATTGTAGAATTCCCATTTTCATTAATAGGAAACAGGATTATTTTTCTTTCCTAGAGGAATATGAAAGGACACAAGTGGTGGGACTATGAAAGATCATGTGGAGGTAGATGAAGAGATATATTGTAATGTAATAAATTAGAATGGATTATCCATTCCAAAGGGTGATTCTTTATTCCTTGATAGCTCCCATTATCTTACTACAAGTAAGAGACTACAATTCTTCTATCTCCTTTCCCTATGTTTTCCTATCCATCTAAACTTTACTCCATGAGCATGGTTAATTGTGCAATATAATGCAATTGGATTTATTTTTGTTTTTTTCCTCTTTCCTTGACATGGTTTCTTCTCATTGTTAACTTGAAAATATTTTGGTTTTATGTCAATAATTTAAGAGTGTTATTTTTTGAGTAAAATCCCCTTCTCACTTTCTCCTCTCTCTCCATACACACGCATTTCCTCCACCTCCTTTTTACACATGGGTTTAGTGGATTATTCCCATGTGATCCCCGATTGAAAGTCTACCCACAATGATTATATTAGTGCATATATTTCTTGTTTTCAATAAATGAAGCTACCACATTCCTAAAAAGAGGGACCTAGCCCCATAACATTGGTGAAAACTCCCAATTTTCCCTTGTGAAAAATTGTTTCACCAACACATACAAATTAACCAAATCAATGTTTAGAGATACACATTCAAGGATGATTTTACGCATGTAAGACACAAAAAAATGAGACAAAATGGTAGATCCATATCTTTCTAGAAACACTCACTTAATTTCCTAAGGCATGGTATCTTCACCACGAATTGAGAAGAGAAACATGTACTTGGAGGAAGGTAGAAGATTAGTTTATCCGAGCATTCACATTCAAATATAAATATCATATGGTGAATCTAGCCTTGCAAAGATCAAAACATTCCTCTGTTGTGGAACTATAAATACAAAAGGAGGAGTTGAGTTTAGAGACCCATAAGGAACAAGGAAGGGGGTAGTGTAGCCATAACCAATAAGAATGAATGAACTAGAAAATTCATTAACCATAAGATAAAAGTATCCCATGAAGTTGGAGATAGAAAAGAAGAGGGAGACAACTCAAATAGTGAAGCTGATATGGAATTTGAAGACATTTTTTAGGCATAGCATATTGAGTCACTTCCTGTAGGAAAAGAATTGCACCATGAATAATAAAAACATCTTTACAATTTAAATATAGAAGAAAAAGAAAATCAAAGAAAAATTTAGACACTAGAGAAAAACAGAGAGAAAATATGTGACAAACCTATGCTCAAAAGGGTGGAAGACACTATACCCTTATGAAGGTTAAGTTAGGCACTATTGGGGACTATTGGATAGAATAGGATATGTCTGAAATTATTTACCTATTGTGGTATTATGAGCATATTTTCCCGAATAAGTTCAGTGAAATGAAAGTGGTATACCCATCTCTAGTAAAAATTCAAATTGAATTACAAGAAGGTGCAAAACTATTAAAAAGGGGAAATTTAGGCTAAATCCCAATATAAAATCCAAGGTTAAAGTTGAGCTAGATCATATGATAAAAGAAAGATTGATATACCCCATAGAGAAATAATATTGGGTGATTCTAATAGTTACTCAACCAAAAAAATGGGAGAAATATGGATATGTTCAACTTATAGGGCACTCAATGATGCTTGCATGAATGATCCCTTTCCTACTCCATTCACAGATGAAACTATGGAGTCACTAGTAGGACAGAAAATTTATTCATTCGTAGATAAATTTATTGGCTATCATCATATTCCAATTGTGCTAGAAGGTCAATCTAAAATTATGTTTTTTATAGAATGGGTAAGCTTTGCTTACCAAGTAATGTCATTTGGATTAGATAATGCACCCACAGTATTTTTTTGATTAGTAGTGACTGCAATCAAAGATTCCATCCATGATTTTCTTGAATTTTACCTTGAGGACTGGGTAATTTTCTCTCTATTCAAGGAGCATATTTCTAAGGTATTCTTAATGTTATAAATATGTAGAGAATTTTTCATTGCATTAAACTCAGATAAATATTTTTTTTGTGCCCTTTAGAATATTGTTTGGACATGTTGTTTATAAGTATGGGACCCCTGTAGGCCAAGTAGATATTGTGGTAATAATAAGGCTCAAACCTCCCTTAAATTGAATTAAATTACATGCATTTTTGGTAAATATAAGATAATATAGGAAATCCATCAGGGGATATGCTAATATTGTACAATCAATGGAACAATTGTTGATAAAAAGGGATATGTTTGAATGAACACCAGAATGCCAAAATTTATTCATACATCTTAAACAAAAGATAGTTACTCTACTGATATTGGTATGTTTTTATTAGAGTAAAATATTTCATGTGCATGTAGATGCATCATGTAGCATAATCAGGTAAATCCTTGTGGAATATGAGAATGGGGTATTGATAACCTAATACATTTTTCAAGAATCAAATTTTCACCCATAGAAAGGAACTATACAACCAAAAAAAGAGAGGCATTAGAAATGGTCTTCACACTTCAAAGATTTAGACAATACTTATTAGCAACACCTTTTGAGTTCTTCACTAATCCTTGAGCATTGTGATACCTTGTAATCAAGCCATTTTTAGGAGGAAGGATATCTAGATGGTTGTTGTTGTTTCAATAATATAGGTTTAAAATTAATGTAAAACTAGGAAGAGAACATGTTGGGATGGATTATTTAAGTATAATTAATATGGGAGAAGAAATAGAAGAATTAAATGAAGATTCTCTAGATGTGAACTTATTTAAGGTTATCACAGTTCCATAACTATTATAATATATTGCACAATTCCTACAATATAGAGTTCTTCCGAACTGATATACATAAAATAGAAAAATTAGCTTGTTGTTAATGCCTTTTCATACACAATCATTAATAGAATATTACACAAATTCAGAAAGTGTTAAGTATTATGTAGAGTAGATTTGGAACATGAAAGGGATGTCATACTTAAGGAAACATGTGTAAGAATAGTAGATAGCCACTTTACGGGAGAATTGACTAAGAAAATGATACTACATAACTGAATTTTGTGGCAGAACATGTTTCAGGATGTGCACCACATTATGAAGAACTATGATGTTTTACAAAGGATTGAAAAACCAAATCAAATGTATGATATGTTGTTAAACCTAGTAATAGATGTGCATCCATTTGAAAAATGGGGCATAGACATTGTAATATCCACCCACCTTTTAGGAGGTATAAAGCTAGATACACAATTATTGTGATATACTATCTTAGTAAATGGGTAGAAATTGTTGTGAAACTTAATTACGCAATGAGGGATACAACCAATTTTTTATGAAAAATTCATCATAAGGTATGAATTCACACATAAATTATTACATGATTAAGTAACCCACTTTATTAATAATTAAATCAAGGTCATTAGATATGACTTCATGATTTCACACCACCAAAGCACACCATATCATCCAAAATAAAATTAGAAAGCAAAAGGAACAAACAAGGTATTGGAAAGGATACTTAAAATTTGTAATGTGTAAAGATACAAATAGGAAGATGGATTATTAGTAGTATTATGGGCCTACTTTATGAACAATAAAAGTAGCACAAGGAAAACTCCTATCCAAATAGTATATGGAATTGAAACAATTATGTCGATGGAATACATTATACCAAGTTTTTATATTGTTATAACAACGAGGCTATGGGATAAACAATCCATATAAAACATACTACTCAACTGGAAAAAAATGGAGGGAAATAGGATGATTGCATAGTGAATCCATGAAGTACATTAGTAAATCCAAAAGCTTGGAAAGACATAAATTTATGCACCAAGGAATTCAAAATAGATAAATTGGTATTAGTGTATGAAATCATGTTTAAAATACATCAAAGAAAATTATGTACAATCAATGGAAAGGGCCCTATGTTATACACACTATAATAAAACAAGGAAAAATAGTATTGTGGGATTTACAAGGTAATGTGCTACCAAGAAATATTAATGGTTCTTGGCTTAAGGCCTATAATATGTGATTATACAAGAGTATAAAAATAAATAAGTGCCTTCGTCACAAAGTTAGAATAATATTTTCCAATTCTTGTAATGTGTGGTAGTTATATTTTTTGTACATATTGATAAGTTCATGGCTAAGTGTGTGTAGGAGTAGGAAGACCAACCAATCAATTAGGAAAAATTTAATCAAATGGATAAGTTTGTGAATGTGAGAAAAAAAAATGAAGAAGCCAAACAAATTGAATAAGTCTGGCAAAATTACACAGAAGGTAAGAAAAATGATGAGGAAAAAAGAATAAAATAATTCAAAAAGGTGATAGCTTACCAACTCAAATATTTTGTATGTATGGACCATAAAATAAAGAATATTTTTTGTTAAGTGAAATGAAGAGGAAATTAAATGGATAAAAAAGTAAATCCCCAATGGATAATTACAATTAATATGGTAGATCAGGCCATAAGTGGACAAAAAATAAACACATCTCACCACCTGAAGATACAAAAGGAAGATAGATGCTATAATCTTAAGCATTGTGTCAAGTGAGAAGCCATAACATAAGGAAAATTGGAGTTCAAAATTATAAGTTCTCCAGAGTTGTATTTCCAAACACATATAATTAAAAAATCTAAACAAAAGTGAAATATCCCTTCACTCACCCAATCGATCCAGAATTTTAGGGCACGATAGAGGATTAGATGATAAATTTATTAACACTAAGTGATGCAAAAAATGAAGATATGGGCATTAGCACAATGCTCTGATATAAAAATGGATTATCTCCCCCACCACAAGCTCCTAGAGAGGGTTGAGAAATATTGGGGAGTAGAGTGACCCATAGTAAATGATGATTCAATGGGAGGGAAACTCGTAGTTAAATACCAATTATTGGGAAAAAACATATAGAGACTCGTAAATTTTCCATAGTTCCATACTATACGAAAGAAAATAGACACGCAACCTTCAATTGTACTTGACCTCCCGAGGTCATGCCGGGACAGCCGATGTGGAAATGTATGGATGGTTGAATGTAGCAAATATATGGAATATGGAGAAAATGGAAGAAAATACATGAAAGGGGTGAATAAGCCATCGAGGCAAAACAATGTCCTCAACACGTAATATTGGGATTTGTTTTTCAAGGGAAATGAAGGCTCTTATAACCTGAACTAGTCTGATGGATAAGTCAGAAGGAATAGTGACACAGAGATTCCAATCGATATCAAGATCTGCGGAAATTCCTTCTAGTGGTTGTGGGATGAGTGGAAAACCGATGGGCACCTCGTAATGATTTCCAGACAAGGTCATGGAATAAGTGAGAGAGATGTGGATCTGTTAGCTCTATGGGTGAGTGGCAGGTTCGGTCAAAAATGTGAGGGATTGATGAGATTATTCATTTAGGACATTCAATTGGCTAATGATTTCGAGAGGAAGTGGAGATGTTCTAAAGACCAATTCTCATAATCCAGTGTCTATGTATAATTTTCCTTTAGTCCCATTTGGTTGGGGGACCATTGGATCACAACCGTAAATTTTCTCTGGTCATAGTCCCTGTATGGTCATGCATAAGATCTAGACTCTATTGTAAGGGACAGTCTAGTAATCATAATCCTTATCAGCTTCAATGTTTAAAACATTTAATTGTTTTATTTTCTCAATGTATCATGTTGTTATTTTAAGTACAAGAAGAAAGAGTCTCATATCTATGTCTGTGAGTAAATCGGGACCATTCGGTTTTGGTACCTATGGGTCACTTACATATGTGTGTTCTTATTAAGGACCATTGATGGTCATGTATTGCAAAGATCTAAATTAATTAAGCAAATAACAACTAATCTAGTTGGATTAAAACTACTCTATGTTTTTCATATTTTTCAAAATAAAAATGCAATAAAACAATACAAATATGCTACTCTATTAAAATAAATGTTTTTGGGCTATTCTAGATTTTATAGAAGAAATGAGGAAATTAAAGCTTCTACTCTAATTAATAAATCCTAAAACAAACAAACAAATGGAAGTAGTTGTTTATCTATGCAAAAGAAATCTATTCTATTTTTTAAAAATGAAATCTTCACTTTAAACTATGGATGCAAATCTAACCCTCTACTTCACCTCATAAGCAGAGGAAGAAATCAGAGCTTCTCAAAAGCTTTTCTTCCTTGCAACCTCCCTGACAAGAGTAAAGAAAACTTCTATTGAGGATTTCCTATATGAATTGATTTATTGTATCTATTGAATGATTGCAATAATGGAAATTCTTCTTTTCTAATCTATTTGATATATATGTATGTGTATGATTCAAAAACAATAATAGGAAGAAAATTAAGAAACTAACATTAACCCTAACCTGGAAATACAGAGCAATGGCAAGTCCAGTTGTGTTATGCTTTGTCCCCTCAGCTTGTCTTTTCAATCTCCTCTATTCACATGATTCCAAGGGATTGGGAATGTAGTAGAAGCAATAGTGAGAAGGTGTTGGATCAATGGCAACTTGAATGGTAGTTTGATAACAATGCAGGTGGAAGAGAGATAACACAAGTGAACAAAGCTTGGCTATGTAATTTCTAGCAAGAATGAGGCAGCTCAACAATACAAGAATACACAAAATAATATCCAAACCTTTGATTCATAACAAATGATGAATTTATAGAAGGTTGGTTGGGTTGTGCACAATCACACTTGGTAGCTTGGGGAGCCACATCAACAATAAAGGGGCAGTTTGAACAATCAATCATGATCAATTACAAATAACAAGTGAAGAAGAGAATGCCACAAGGCATTCAGGCTTGAAATCAGCTGAAATGGTTCACAAATGTGCATTAAAAGTGAACTTGAGTGGGGTAACATGCGTCTTAATTGACGTTGGAATATTCTCAAAATTTCACACAAGACAGCTGCCCTGCGAAGGGCAGTGGTTACAGGACCGCTGCCCAGGCAAGGCAGCGATTTTGTAAGTAAAAGCCAAAACAGTGACAAAATATAGTGGGAAGGTGCATAAAAGCAATAAGTGGCTAAGTAAGGAAATATAGGCTACAAATATAAGTTGTAAGGAGGTTTAGAAACTCAAACACCTTTGGAAAAGACATGAATCATCATTGGGGACCTTTTATACTATTTTTTTTAATATAGCACATGTAATTTTGGGTGCATACATATTTCCTGCTTAGAGAATCATTTTATCCATGAAGAGCCATAAAATGTAGAGTTCGAGTATGGTGTTCCCAAAATGGGGAGCTATAAGCTATACCTGACACACCCGTGTGTCGAAATGTCATCATCCAAGCTCTCGTTACCTATAAGATGAAAGCAATACTCAAGTGCGGATAGATATGATATCAAAAAAGAAATTATAAATCAAAATGATAAGAGGACTTACCATTTACATGGGGATAGAAATATACATGTGTCAATGCTCAATCCCTGTGTGTACATACACTAAAAACGAAGTTAAAACAAAGCATATATATATCAAAATAACTCATTTTCCAATTCATTTGCACATATCCTATTGGTGATTATTATTATTTTTTTAGATATGGGCCCATAGTGACCATTTCAAATGAGAGTGCAATCAAAATGATCAGTGTGATGATGTGATCATGGCCACAAGACTGAGAGATCCAACGGTGAGGACAAAGGTTAGTATATTACAATTGTTTATTTGAAACCTAAATATGTAAAATGTTGAAAATCTTCACCTAGGGGGGTATTTTTGAAATTTCTTGTTTTAGAATGATCCCTAGGGGTAATTCAAGTGGGTTAGCCTTTTGTTTTGTTAAAATGGGCTATTTTTGTCTTTTTACAGCACGTCGATTTTGGACAGGACCACCGCCCTGTTGGGCCCCTATTATAGCTTCCAAATCTTAAGGGCACATAGGCGCGCATGGACGAAGGAAGTTCGCAAGTGAAGGCATGCAAGGTAGTATTCAAAAGGCTTCTTGGAGAACCCAGGGCACACGCACCGCACAAAGAACAATTCAGGACTTAGCCTCTTTTGGCCTTTTGGGTAGAACACATGAAGAACGTGTTCTATTTGGATAAGGTTCCAGCCTGGCAACAAGGTGTCCTGGAAGGAATATACCTTGCGATAGAAATATCCAAAAATTTAATCATGACATGGAGAGGCATGCGCCTGGGGCGACCCACACCTTGACACTTGGGGCCAGATATGAGGTTGGAGAGGAGTTTGTTAGAGCTCATATGCCTATTTATATGCACGCCCTTGGCAAAGAACGGGAGACAGAAGTGAGATAGCGGAGCTCTGTAGAATTACTGCGAGAACTAAGGGATGAAAATGGGTAAAGGATTCCAGTAAGGATGTAATGGGGAAATGGGGAATGAAATTTTTGTTTTGTGAGAATACATGTATGAATCCAAACATGGCGCATGACTGTAGTCTTCCCCTCTATGATACTTTGTAGCAAGACTATGAATAAATATGATAAGGTTACTATCATGGTTACATTAAGATATCCTTTTGTATTATATGCATGTGTTTACTCTACTTTTGATCTTGTATAATCATGGACCTTTCTTGAATGATTAAGTATATTTGTGGATTTACAAACTCTTGGTTCTATTATTTCCATTGCGCGCTTTGTTTCTTTTATGATTGAAGGGGTGTAGAATCCGTCCTGAGCTCTATAGCTTCTTCATGTCTGTTAAATCACTAAGTCAGATTCATGAACTATGCTTTCCACTAGACTCACATAAAAGAGAGACTTGGCTCCTTCTCACGCGCCTCAAGTGAGTGCCCAGTGCCCGCTAGGTGATAGGCTAGCGCGTATGAGGTTCCCTTGTTCTTGGTGGGGTGCAAAAATGACTACATCTTGGTTCCGTTGCCGGGACCCTCTTTTTGAAGTTGTAGTGGAACATGGCATACATCATGATCTATGCAAAAAGTGATGGCGGAGTGATTAACACTTGAAGGTGTTGAAGATTTGTTTAAAAGTACGGAGGACAAATTCACTCAGATATTTAGTACCAGATCTAGGTTTGATACGCGAACATGGGTGGAAGACACTCTTTATCATGAGTTATACGAAACCTTCTTCTGTTGTTTCCCAGTAGAATTATTCGAATGGCTCTCGACTTATACATCTAGATCAGGGTGGTATTATAAGTCACACCCTTGGACCCAAGAAACATATCAGAACTTGCAAGATGCTAATCTAACATGGACCCGTGCTACAGATCATTGGTGGAAGGGAGTATTGACTAGATACACTCTGGAATACGCCATTTCCACATATTCCTGCCCAGAAGTTGCTGAGTTTGAGTTCTTACAAGAGCCCAAGGGATCATTTTTGTGTGTTATTCCCCTTGCGATCAAAATCTTGATGGTAACCATGGGTTTAGAGGCATTTCCTATGGCTGGCTAAACCACCCTGAGCACTAGGTGAGGAAGCCAGGTTGGGGAAGGATGGATGATCTGACGACTATAACAAAGCACGTGAATAGGAGACCAATAGACAGTGCGGGATTACAAGAGGGTTATGGAGCTAGACATGGTGGAAAGGAGTTGAGGTTCATGCAGAGGATGTGGAACCCAAACAGTCTATGGTACCCCATCTTGGTAAGCACAGGAGAGAAAACCTTACGGCTTTTGATGAGAGTCCATCAGGTAGATAAAGAAGAGTCATTGGTGTGCATCTGACCCCACCTAGCGACCAAAGCTTGCCGATTGGTTTTTTTGAACGAGGAAAAAGTATAGTTGATCCATTTGATATCAGTGGAAGCAACTGATTGGCACCTAAAAGATACAACTTTTCGTTTGGGACTTCAATGGCTTCACACACTATTCCTGTATTTGGTGGAATGTTTGGACAAGGCATGTATACAGCTGGTTTTGGAAGCGCGTTAGGAAGTGGTGGAGGAAATACGACTGGGAGTGGTACTAGTTCACAAACTATCAGCGCACAATTTAGTGGGACAACAGGAGCATTTGTCATGAAAAACACAGGCCTTATACCTAACACAGAAGGATTTGGAGGTGGAAGTGGCGGAGCTAGTGGCTCAGGATCTAGTGGATCCGGTGAAGGAGGGAACACCGGAGGAAACCAAGGGACTGGATCAGGAGGACAAGGGCCTCAGCCACCTCCTCAAGTATTTTTTGAGATGTCTCTACACTTACCATATTACAGTGGGATAGAAGATTCCACGGAGCATGTGCATAAGTGTGAGCTGCTATGATGCACGAAGGGAATCACGACCCAGGATCGAAAGGCCAATCAATTTACGACGACCTTGCAAGGACACACGCATAGTTGGTATAGAAAGTATGACCCTCATCAAACTATTGTGGATTATACCACACTGAGAATTACGTTCTTGGCTGAATTCCACATACCTGAGTTTGAACAGAAGAGCATTAGCTCTCTCAAAGAAATCCAGCAGGGCATGGCAAAGAGCATGTGGGAATATGATGCATGTTTTAAAACTCTATTATCTAAACTATCTTATGATATCCACCCTTCACAACATGCTCAGTGGTTTTTCAAAGGATTGATCACACCCTTTAGGAGGGATTTATCTCATAAAACATTCAAGGACCCGCACGAAGCGTTGGAAGCTGCCTTACGCGCTGAGGCAGTTGGTAGTGTTGACATTGGTGTTAGCCCATTTGTGTAGGCCCAGATTGCTGCCATGACTAAGAAATTGGAGAAATTATTTGCCAACACAATTCCAGAGATTCGTGGAGGGATGTGGTGCATGAATTGTAACGTAGAAGGTCACATGAATGATAATGGTGGGATATGTACTCGGAAGGCGGTGCGCGCTGTAGAGGTAAACTATGAAATATGTCACGAGGACCATGATGCAAGTAGGTGCCCCCTGTTGCAGCATGTGATCCGCAAAAATGTGTCTTGTTACTGCAAGATATGTACCTCAACCACACATGACACTAAGGATTGTAGATTGATTGACCAGATTCATGAGGCAATTGATCTTGGTGTACGTCAAACTAGCATTGCCAGCAGTTCCAAAGGAGATGACCATGGGTATGGAGAGCATGGGGATGGAGGTGTATGTGGAAGAGGGTTTTGTGGGGGATTTCGTGTTCATGGTAACCGTGGAGGAAGAAGTGAGTTCCCGCATGGGACGTGTTTTAATTATGGAGCCACAAACCATTATAAGTGTGAATGTCCAGATCTTCTATAATGCTCCTAGTGTCGAAAAAGACATAAGTACGAAGATTTCCCAGAGTTATATGAACATATGAGTCAATAATACCATAAGGATAAGGGCACTGCCATGGTGAGTATTAAGAAGGCTGACGCGTAATGGCTTCCACGAGTAATACGTGAATCAGAACTAGAGCTTGTTATGGTAACAACAAGGGCAGAGTCCGCACACGCAAAGGAGGCTCCTAGGCAGAGACCTCTGGTTTTGAGAGAAGAAGTAGTACACATGAAGTATCCAAACCTGGCTCACCAGAAAGAAGTCTACCAAGAAACCATGGATGTAATTCGAAGCTTACAAGGGGAGATCCAATACTTAAAAGAGAAAACTAGAAAAGATGAGCAAAGGAGACCAGTAGAAGCACCAAGGGATGACTTGGATGAGGTTAAGGAGGTGTGTAAACTACTGAGGCAGGAGAATATTATTCCCCTGCTAGGGGCACGGTTGAGGGAAAAGGTGTCATGCGCCGGGGGATAACATGAAAGGCAGATCCTACATGCAAACCTCCCACCTCACAGCCTTGATTATGACAAATAGATTACCTTGAACGTAGTAGCGGATGGATGGACATCCTCATTGACACAGGCACAAAGGTTAATGTTCTCACTCTGGATGCCTGGCATCAAATGGGAAGACCTACATTAAGCCATCTTCAAATGTCCTATATATGGAAAATAAGACAAAGGCAATGCCCATAGGTGTCTTGAAGGATGCGACCATTACCATTCAGGGGACTAGGTTCACTGGGGATTTTGAATTCTTGGCACTTGCTGAGGCAGATAATTTCTCAGCTCTACTTGGGCGCCCGTGGTGTTATAAGAATAATGCATACCTTCGGTTTAACAAGGGGTACATAAGTGTTGAAAACAAGGAAGAGAGGGTAGTTATAACGTTGGTTGATGGGAAGTCCACCCCAATACTAAACCCCTTGGAGAGGAGGTCCTGGACAGAATATATGTGCACTCCATAAGAGATCCAGAGACCATCCACCCTACAGAAGGAGTCATCCAGTTCGATGATGCTCAATCTATCAGTGATACTACCAGTATAGCATGCGATAATTGGGTGCATAGGACCTCTAAATTTATTGGGTGACATCTGAAAGGGTCAGTAACCATGGCACGTATAGTTTGGAGCCTAGGAGGAAAGGTAATAACCAAGTATTCTGGGGATGCATACCTTGAGATATTTTTAAGAGAAATGGAAGCTCAATGGAGGGAGAACGAGCGACGAAGTATTGTAGGTTATGTTTTGATAGGCATAGTAGCAAGATGGTGGGCTGTGCATAGTGAAAACTTGTTGGAGTGGCGTGAAGTTAGAATTGCGCTCATTGTTTGATTATTGAAAAACAACATACCCACCGCTATCAAGGATTACAATGGCAATAGACCTACCTCTTCCCACATCTAGGCATGTGAGAGGGTCTGGGGAGAAGGCGTGGAAGCTTTACCAACCTCCCTCTGGGTGCACAAGTTGTATTCGACACTACAAGGTTGTGCGTGTGCTTGGTATATCCATTCTGAAACATGTCACCAAATGGGAAGTTGGTAGGAATTAGCGGCTGACTTGGTTCACACATTCGAGTACCGAAGTACCAAGCAACTAGTTGATGAGGCATTGCAGACTATCAAGTGCCTCACTCTAGGGGATTACACCATGGTGGAAGATATATTAGTAAACTTACTTAGTGGACCAAGCTTAGAAGCACGGTTTAAAGAGGAGGAACCAGAAGACATACAATTAGACTGCGGGTATGCTAAAAAGGAGAAAGGAAAGATGGTATATGTTGTTGATGGATAGGAGATGGAAAGCCTGAATGTCAACCATTCAGTTGGGGCATGTGAAGTAGTTGATAGTGCAGATGCATGTGCACACACGTACCATGAACCACTCAAAACCAAGAAAGTTAACAGTGGCTCGGAAGAGGAGCCCAAGGAAGCTATCATTGGGGACTATTGGTCGAACAAGGAAGTATCAAAGATCATCCATCTCTTGCACAAATTTGAGGATTTTTTCCCATGCGGATACCATGAATTGAAAGGCGTCCACCATTCACTGGGGTAAATGCAGATAAAATTGAAAGATAGTGCACGCCCGGTCAGGAAGAGGCCTTATAAGATGAATCCCAACATGCGCGTAAGGGTTAAAGAAGAGCTAGACAAGATGATAGCATCCAGTATCATTGAGGCTGTGGAGGAATCAGAGTGGATAAGTCCAATGGTGATCAGCATAAATAAGGATGGGAGGATTAGGATATGCATGGATTATAGAGAATTGAACATTGTTTGTATCATAGATCCTTTTCCCATCCCCTTCACTGAAGAGATTTTGGAAGGAGTTGCTGGGCGTGAGGTCTATTCCTTTACGGATGGATTCTCGGGATATCACCAAGTAAGGATTGCCAAGGAAGACCAAGTAAAGACAACTTTCACCACCGAGTGGGGAAGCTTTGCATACATGGTCATGCCCTTTGGGCTGAAGAATGTGCCCGCTGTATTTTCGTGTATAGTGGTACAAGCATTTAAGGATTTCATCCACAAGTTCCTTCAAGTATATTTGGATGATTGGACAATGTATGGATTGGTCAAGGACCATTGCGATAACTTGAGGATGATGTTTGAAAGGTGTCGGCAGTTGAGGATATCCCTCAACATCAAGAAATGTATCTTTACAAATCATTTTGGAACGTTTTTGGGGCATATCATATGCAAAGAGGGCTTACTGGTAGATCCCGCAAAAGTTGCAGTTATTGTGGGGTTAGGGGAGCCTACCAACCAAAGCGCCATGCGCAGATTTCTTGGACACACTGGGTACTACAGAAAGTTCATTAAGGGATACACCAAGATGGTCATGCCTTTAAAAATGTTTCTCAGACACAAGAGTGCCTTTCAGTGGGGAGAGGCGCAGCAGAGGGCATTTGACACTCTAAAAGAAAGGCTTATCACCACACCTATTCTATGATTCCCATCCTGGGATAAACCTTTCCATGTCCACGTGGATGCCTTTGATACAACAATGGGAGTTGTTCTTTCTCAACCAAGAGAGGGGAGTGTTGATCATCCCTTGTGTTTTGCAAGTAGGAAGTTGACACAAGAAGAATAGAATTATACAACGTCTGAGCATGAGGCATTGTCAATGATCTACGTGCTCCACAAATTTAGAAAATATCTACTGGTAACTTCCTTCAGATTGTACACTAACCATATGGCCTTGAAGTATCTAGTAAACAAAGAAGTGTTGCAAGGGCGCATATGTCGTTGGGTACTTTTATTTCAGGAATTTGAAATCAAAGTGGTGGTAAAACTGGGAAAGAACAATTGTGGGCTAGACCATTTATCAAGGATATATTTAGGAGAGGACACGTAAAGTATCGAGGAAACCATGCCAGACACACAACTATTTAGGTTATGGCATGCACCCTCAGAACTACAAGACATTGTTTTTTTCTCAAAGAAGGTATGGCGCCCGAAGGATGAATTCTCTAGAAAGGAAAAGGTTAGCCATACGCACCACACCCTTCATGTTGATCAATGGGGATATGTATAAGATGGGCCATGATGAGGTTTTGTGTCAATGTGTATTAGAACATGAACACATAGCTATAATAGAAGAATCCCATGGTGGGATTTCTGGAGGACACTATGCAGGGAACGCAATTGTGTGTAAGATCCTAGTCGTTGGACTATGGTGGGAGATGATTCACCAAGATTGTATTGAGTATTGCAAGACCTGTGACCACTACCAGTGCCTTGGAAAACCTGGGAAAAGGGGTGAGATGCCCTTATGGCCCATTGCCAGTGCGGAACCTTTTGAAAAATGGGCAATAGATTTTGTCGGTCCAATCTCACCAGCTGTGCAGAGGTCTAACTCATGGTATATTATTACCTATATTGATTATCTGACAAGGTGGGTAGAGGTCGCACCCACTAAAGACTGCACCACAGCCACGGCTGCTAGATTTTTGTGGGAGAACATTATCAACAGGTATGGGTGCCCATTAAGTTTAAAAAGTGATAGGGGCACTCACTTCTTAAATGAAACAATCAGGATTCTATTGGCCGAATTCATGGTAGCCCATCACAAGACTACTCCTTATCACCCTTAGGTAAATGGGACTACAGAGGCATTCAACAAAATCCTTAGTCACACATTGACTAAGATATGTGATGTGGGTAGGCAGGATTGGGATGATAAAGTATCATCAGTTCTTTAGGCATATAGAACAACGTATAAAAGGTTGAACAAGGCCACACCATTTCAACTGGTGTTTGGCACAGAAGTAATTTTTCCAGTAGAATTCATGTTACCATCTATGTGTATAGCGTGCGCAGGAGAATTGGATGATGAGCAAGCGCTGGAAGAAAGAATAGATGAATTGATAAATTTGGATGAAAGGCGCTCACTAGCAAGATGGAGCCAAACAACTGAGAAAGCTAGGCAAAAGGCATGGCATGACCGCCATATTAAAAACAAACAGTTTAAGGTTGGCCAGATGGTATTACTATATGATTCTAAATATCTACGCCATCCTGGAAAGTTGAAGGTGCATTGGTTGGGTCCTTATGTAATTTCATACATCCTTGATTCGGGTGCGTGTCAGTTACAAGTGCTGGATGGAACAAAATTACCTGGACACTTCAATGGGAGTAGGTTGAAGCCCTACTATAAATAATGCTTCTTGGTTTTTGTAAATAAGGCAGTTCTACCAGTTAGTTTAGAATTTCCTTTTATGCTTTTCCCTTCTTGTTTTTTTCTCTTTCGCGTTGTTGTCTTGTTTTGTGCCTTGGGCACCAGTAACCTTATTACTTTTTGAGTTATGAATGTACAGAGGACCGTGCATCATTTTAGTGTGGGGTGATAGGCATGAAGTTATTCTACCAGGAAGATTAGGTTGGCAAACCATTCGAACTGGCCCTGTTGAAAAGATGCATTAGGAGAAAAGAAGGCAGATGGGTGGCAAAATAAGGTTACATTGGAAATCCATGTACCAAGGAGAGAGTGCAAAAACACGAGGTAAGCGAAAGTAAGCATCATAAGGATGGAAGAGGTGCCTTTGGCGATGGTAACATCCATGCAAGATTCTTCTATCAAGATGGATTGTTGGCACGCCAGAAGGTTGGAAAACATTTTCGTACAAGGATTGGGCGCGGGTGGAAGCAGTTTCGTGCAAGGATTGGGTGAGGGTGAAAAACGTTTCGCACAAGGATTAGGTGCGTAAGAAAAAGTGTTGAAGTCAGGTTTGTTTGAAAAATGTCACATTAAATATTTTCATATGGTGGTATGTATCCTAGCCTTTAATGTGTAAATACGGGAAAAGCTATAAATACAAGGATGGGAAGTTCATTATTTTACTTTGCAAAAACAAGGAGAACGATTTTCTTTCAAGAGCTAGGGTTTTGAGAGCTAACTCGTGTGAAGGAAAATCTCAAAAACTCGTGCACAATCGGTCTATTAGATCTAAAAACCAGATCAGAAATGATTCACGGGTGTGAGGAACATTGTGAAAGAGTGCCATGATCGAAGGAGGAAAATTAGAAATTAGGGTTTGTGCTCTAGGGCACAGGGTGCACGAAGAAAACTCTTAGACAACTCGAAAGTAACTAGGGAATGAAAGAAAAGGGTAAAATGATGGCCAAAAAACTAGTTAATAAACTTGTAGTACAATCCAAGAAGGGAAAGAGCAAGGGAAAAGGGAAGAAGAAAGAAGAATAAATCCCTTTGGATACCAACGAAGAATGGTACTCAAAAATGTAATACCTAGATGGAGTTTTACTGGGGCAAGAGTAGGAGTCCCACATTAGACAGATGAACGTGATCGATTACAATCACCGGTCGATTATAATCGCAAAGAAAATGGTGTTGGAGCTAGTGCGCCCCACAAACAAATTAACACCTAACGGGATGCCAATCTACAGCGACATGGTCAAGGTGAGAATGGAGAAGGCATGGCTTCTCTAGCTTTCTGAGTTGCCGTATTTCTGGAAGCCCGAGCGCTTGTACCAATGGCTGATGATGTGCATGCATGAAGATTTCTTTTGATTCGCAGGGTGCAAAATGTCCATAACTCCCCAGTTAATCTCACACTTTACAGGCCTAAGCTATAAAGGGGACGCGATCATAGATGACCTCCAGGATGAGGAAGCAATTAAGGAAACCATTGCATCCCAAGATTATAAGAAGGGATCAAGGTACTACAACATCACAGATATCAGTGTTCCGGTGATGAAAATGGCCACACACCTCATTTCCAAGCTAAATGGACAAGAGAGGTGGACCCAGGTTAGAACGCCCTGGTTAAATGTCTACAAGAAGGTCAAGGAGGGAACTATATACAATATCTCCCAGTACCTAGCAGACAAGATCGTAAGTAGCGCGGAGAACAAAGGAAAGATATTATTTGGGAACATTCTATTAACCATTGTGTTCTCAGAGATCGGGGTGTCGTATGCATCTATAAGTTCGTATGGGAGTACCCCGATGAATACCCTTCGCCCGCGGATAGGTTCTAGAAGTATACTTGTAAGTCAATGACAGGGGTGCACAAGGCGCGCTTGGATAAATGGTATACTCACCTCAGGAATGCATTCGGGGTGGAATGGTGGATCCCAAAATAACTCCCCATGGTGAATGAAGGAGAAGCTGAGTTTGTGGTATACCAGCACTTTTTCATTGGTAGATTCATCTTGGTGGATGGTATTTGGAGTCCCTGGTGCAAACTCCCCTTCTCATTTACCGCCTAATTTTTCCAAGCGGGAGTGAACAGGTATAAGGAGTCAAAGAAATTAAAACTTGACATGTCCACCCTTGACAGTGAACACAGAGAGATGAGAGAGAAGCTGGTCTACCTGGGGAAGCGTGTGTATGTTGAAAGGTACGTTTCGTAGGATGTACACATCATAAGGCCGTTGACCTTACCCATTCCTAAGAGCGTTGCTTCTAGAATCTACCTACGCATAAGGCCAAAGTTTGAGAAGGGCTTGTATGTAGAGAATGAAATATCCATCTCGGGAGACCCCATGGGAAGGAAGAATCCAGTGCCAAAGCGTAAAAATAAAGAAGAGGAATAGGAAGAACAAAGAGCGGTGGAGAGGCAGAATGTAGATACTGTAGGGTTGAGTACCTACATCTGAAAGAAGAGGATAACGGTGGTCAGGGAGAAGACCCCGGAACCTTCGAAGCCACCATCCCCTGAAGAACCTTCAGATGAAGAAAAGACAGCATCCCTAACCCCAAAAATTTTTGCAAGGAAAGAAGAACAAGGAACGGAGGAACAAGGGTCTGAAGATACAGACGACCAAGACGCCTATCTAGGTGAAAAGGATGATGATGGAGGGGAAGAGTTGGAGGAGGATCAAGAGCCAATTGATGTCCATGACTCGGAGGGAGAGGAAGCAGAGGATACAAATGATGCCTTCATCTTTGTAAGGAGGAAGGGTGCCCAAGGGGAGGAAGGCATGCGGAGCAAAGAGAGGAGCGAAGGGGCTAGTACCAAGGAGCCAGATATGCCCAAACTCACTCAGGAGGAGGTGAATGAGAAGGAAACGAGGGAGGAAGAGAAGATAATCAATACCTTGGTTGAAGAGGAGTTGGAGTGCAGTGCGGCGGTAGTGCTCGGTGAATTCAAAGAAGAGCAGAGGGAGAAAAGTGTGGGTAGCACAAAAGGCCCTACTCTTTCAGTAACTGTTCTCAAGGGCACGCACACAGGAAGTAAACGCGCAGAAGGGGGAAGAACAGTGATGGGTTACATTGATGACCCCAACAAAGTTTTTTGCGTGCATTTTCAAAGTACCATGCCCACCAAGGAGCTCACCACCATGGAATCATTTGACCCTGAGGGTGGATACCCACGAACGAGGAAGATGCTATCATGGGCATTCGACTCCCACCTTGATGAGCCTGAGTTTGAGATTAACCAAGGAGCGGTATTAAAGCTATCTGAAGGAAAGGGGGACAACCTCATTGTAAGCACGCAACAACTATTGAATGAGCAAGTGTGTAATGAACTCAACAAGGTCTCCATGGAAATCGAGGCTAGGCTCTTCAGCAGGAATGACATGGTTAGAGTCTTGGAGGACTTGTTGGAGAAGAGGAAAGAAGAGGTAGTGAAGCTAATAAAGGATCTCAGCCTTGAGAAATTAATCAGTGCTCAACTACAGAGGTAGCTTCAGGAGGAAAAGGCCAGGGTACGTGAAGTTTCCAAGAAGGTGGAGCTCATCTCCCAAGTGATTATCATGAAGCACCAGACCTTAACCATCCCACGCAAAAGTATAGATCCTCCCTGGAGTGCCTAGAGGACTTGACTCGGATCCTCACCATGGAAAGGAAGCCTTTGGCCTTGGAGTCGGTAGAGGAGGTAGCTATGCACTTGGAGAAGGAAGACAAGTTGAAGGTCGTCGCGCTCGTGGTTGAATACAACAAGGTGCTTGCCAAACATATTGCATATTGCTTGCCAGCGACGAGGTCAAGCTGAAGGAATTCAGAGAAAATAATAGGGGCAATAGAGCCAAGCAGGAAAGGATCATAGCTGAAGTGGAAAATAAATCCAAAGCCATTGAGAACCAGTAAGTCTCAATCAAAACCTGGCTAAAAGAGCTCTACAAAGACATCACGAGGAAGATGGATGCCCTGGAAGATCACGCTAAGGAACTGGAGACTGTGGTGGAAACCATTACCACACAAGGGGAAGGGTTAACCTTCGACAAGGTGAGCACCTTGGTTGGTGACATCTACACTAAAGCGTAGGGGGAATTCAGTGCTTGGAGTACACTAGAGGCTGCCCTACAACAAGATTTTCCCCTTCTTCTTCTTTAGGAAATTTTCCCCCTATTCTTTCTCTCCCCATTTCTTTATTCTTTCCCCCTCATTCTTTTCCAAGGCAAGGCCTTGCATTCTTTTTGTATTGCATTCTTTGAGAAGGTTCCTGAGGGTGGAGAATAGGTGAAGTGTGGATTAATGTTGGGCCCCTATTATAGCTTCCAAATTTGAAGGGCGCATAGGCACGCATGGATGGAGGAAGCGCGCAAGTGAAGGCATGCAAGGCAGTATTCAAAAGGCTTCTTGGAGAACCTAGGGCACGTGCATCATGTGAAGAACAATTCGGGCCTTATCCACTTTTGGCCTTTTGGGCAGAACACATGAAGAACATGTTCTGTTTGGATAAGGTTCCAGCCTGGTGACAGGGTGTCCTGGAAGGAATATACCATGTGATAGAAAGATCTAAAAAGTTAATTATGACATGGAGAGGCATGTGCCTGGGGCGACCCACACCTTAACACTTGAGGCCAGATCTGAGGCTAGAGAGGATTTTGTTAGAGCTCAGATGCCTATTTATATGCACACCCTTGGCAAAGAACGGCACACAGAAGTGAGATAGCGGAGCTCTACAAAATTACTGTGAGAACTAAGGGATGAAAATGGGTAAAGGATTCCAGTAAGGATGTAATGGGGAAATGGGGAATGAAATTTTTGTTTTGTGAGAATACATGTATGAATCCAGACATAGCGCATGACTGTAGTCTGCCCCTCTGTGATACTTTGTAGCAAGACTATGAATTAATATGATAAGGTTACCATCATCGTTACATTAAGATCTCCTTTTGTATTATATGCATGTTTTTACTCTACTTTTGATCTTGTATAATCATGGACCTTACTTGAATGATTAAGTATATTTGTGGATTTACAAACTCTTGGTTCTATTATTTCCATTGCGTGCTTTGTTTCTTTTATGACTGAAGGGGTGTAGAAGCCATCCTGAGCTCTATAGCTTCTTCATGTTTGTTAAATCACTAAGTCAGATTCATGAACTATGCCTTCCACTAAACTCACATAAAAAAGAGACTCGACTCCCTCTTGCGTGCCTCAGGTGAGCACCCAGCGCCCACTGGGTGATAGGCTGGCATGCATGAGGTTCCCTTGTTCTTGGTGGGGTGCAAAAATGACTACACACCCTCTCACTGCGGCGGTTACAAGACTGTCACTCTACACAGGGCAGTGGTCTTGTAATTGTCAAGATAGCGAGCTAATTTAACCAAGTTAAGCTATTTTTTTTTCATTTTTAACTTGTTTTTTATGATCTTTCCTATTGATACATGTCACTAACTTGTTATTTTTTTGTTTTGGTGGATCCATAAAGAGGAATATGTTCACTATATCCGAGAGAGAGTGTGACTAGCTTCCAACTATCCTTGATCAACTGACTTAGCCTAAGACAAACTTATTGCACCAAGCTGGGATATGGAGGATTGCATGGGTGCCACACATTGCACCTGCTACCCATATAATGTGTGACCTCTTTTCTTATTAGGATGTGAAACTAAACACCTTTCGGTTCAATTTTTTTGAGGAGAGTGGAAAATAACTCTCAAGGACGTGTATAGGATACTTGGAGTTCCTATACTTGGGAGACATTTGACTCTTGAGACTACATGGTCTACAACCAGATCTAGGCATTGGGCCACTTACATGGGGGACGATGGGATTTTAGCGGGCACTAAGCAAGGTATGAGGCTCTATTCCATTAACTCTGCTCCTATCCCTACTCTTTGCGAGGCCATCATGGGTATTTTGGCTTCACGGTTGATAGGAGATAAGGGCAGGGACAAGTTATTGTATTGTTGGGCTCCGATTGTTATGCAGATTAAGAAGTACGGGTGGACTTGGGCTTGGGGAGACAATATTTTGGGGACTACATACCACGACTTGTACTGGGTGGTGAGGTTACAAGGATAGTCATTGAGCCATCCCACATTAGTGATGAGATGGTTGTATGATAGGATCATCCCCTATCAGAGGGGAGTTAGGATGTAGGACCCAAGGGTCATCAGGGCCGCGAGATGGACTAACATGTCAGTTTTTAGAGGAATACATCAGCCAGTGGCCACCTTGACTATAGTTGATTTCGTTGCTACACCCTACCAGGATATAATTGGAGTATGGGGTCAAGATGGGATGTATGTGACCACTTATGCTACTACCAGATAGTTAGTGGATAGAACAGGGATGGTGGAAATTCACCCATTTGATAGATTATTGTTGTACCTTGAAATATTGGTTAAGCACCAAAGGATGTGCACGCGTAGGACCAGGGAGAAGAAGGGCACTCGGGGAGAAGCGCGTAGGATAAAGAGGTTTAAGGGTTTAGGAGAAACCAAGGCACGCATGGAAGGCAGAACACAGGAGTTAGCCATATTCATTATTCTAGAGACACTTGAGGAAAAACATGACCCAACTAGGTGTGTTGAGTTGATAAGGTGCCATCTTGGAACTTTGGAGGTCAAGAAAATGATATTCCATGTAGGGAATATTATTAGGAGACAGCATTATAGAGAGTGGAGGGTTTGCAAAGGGATATGTATTCACCATTGAAGGACCACATCGACACTTGGCATGTGATATATTCAGAAGAGAATGCATGGTGGTGGGTTTTGATCTTATAAAGAGAGATGCTCAGAATAGAGAAAGATATATAGACACATGATAGATGATCTACAGAGCATGCAAGAGGTAGAGAGAATGCATCAAGAGTAAGATGTTGAGTAGTAAAGTGTTATGGTTTATAGCACTGAGTTTTAATGGTTGTGAGGGATATCACGAGCCTATGTATGGCACTAAGATCTATAATAGAGGTTAAAATGGAAGGGCATAGCTAGGACCTCATGCTAGGAAAGATCTATAGGGGTTTGGTCTCTGTTATTTAATTTGTATTATCTATGATGAATCCTTTGATTGTAATGTGGCTACCAATGAATATATAAGGTTTTATTCTATATATCATGTTTAAGGGTGTAAACCCTTGTGTTATATGACTGTTATGGCTCAGATCTAGGTTATTATTATTATTACATTGTTATTAAGTTTATGTAATGCATTAATGTGTGTATGTGTAAGTTTCCCATTCCACTTGTATTTTAACTAAGTAGATGTACTTCCCATTCTACAATTCATCCTCCACTATGGAAAAACCTTCTCACAATGCTCACATAAAGAAGGGTCTCAGTGCCTGCATATGCCTCGAGTGAGCGACCAACACCCATTGGGTGATAGGCTAGCATGCCTAGGGTTAGAAATTAGTATTGAGGGTAGATAAAAATGATTACATCTTGGTGTCATTGTCAGGACCTCTTTTCGAAGCTATTGTGAGAATGATGCGTTATGACAGAGCACTTGACCTTGGACAATTTTGAAACATGGTTTAAGAGCATGGAGGATTAGTCTCATAGATTTAGTAATGGACCTGAGTTTGATGCACGTAAATGGGTAGAAGAACATCTGTATCATGAGCTATATGAGACCTTCTTTTGCTACTTTCTAGTGGAGTTGTATGAATGGCTTTCAGCATATGCATCTAGATCAAGATGGTACTATAGATCTCATGTGTGGACCCAAGATGAGTATCAGAGGCTACATGATGTTGATATGACTTGGAGACATGTTATTGATTGTTGGTGGAGAAGAGTGTTGACTAGTTATACCTTGGAATATGCTATTTCTACGTATTCTTGTTCAGAGGTTACTAAATTTGAGTTCTTAAGGGAGCCTAGAGTATTGTTTTTACATGATATCCCCTTAGCTATAAAACTCCTAATCATCACACTGAGTTTGGAAGCATTTCCTATGGCCGGCTAATCTTCTTTTGAGCATTGGGAAAGGAAGCTAGGGTGGAGAAATATGGCTAACCTTGAGGTTGAAAAGAAGAGGGAAGAAAGACGACTCAATTATAATGAAACTCATGAAAGGGAGTTATTTAGACAACGCAAACTTGTAGGAGAGATGAATTTATGGAGGGAGATGTTGTGGGAAGGAATTGAGGTTCACGCAGAGGACGTGAAGCCTGACTAGTTTTTTCTACCCCATCTTGGCAAGCATGGGAGAGAGATCCCTTCAACTTCTGATGATATCTCATCACTTGGAGAAAGGAGAGTCATTGGCGCACATCTGAACCCACATGGTGACCAACCTTTGGCACTTAGTTTTCCAAATCTAGAGATAAGTATTACTAACCCAGTTGGTATTGGTGGAAGTGACCGATCAGTACCAAAAAGGTATAACTTTTCATTTGGCACATTTATGGTTGCACAATCATTCCCTGTGTTTAGAGGTATATTGTCTGGAATGAAATTTGGGAAAAGTACGGGTACAAAAATCTTGGGTATCACATTTGGGAGTGGTGTGGGACACATATCTGGTAGCAGTACAATATCACAGACTATTGGTGCATAGTTCAGTGCAACAGTAGGAACACTAGGTTTAACCACTTCAGGGCCTTTACCAGCTACGGGAGGTGGATCTGGTGGAAAAGGAGCTAGTGGACCTAGTGGACCTAGAGGATCTGGAGGATTTGGTGGATCAGGAGGAGTAGGCGCTAATGGATCTATTACATCTAGTGGTGGAGGTAACACCAAAGGGAATCAAGGTTCTAGATTATGAGGACAAGGGCCTCGATCACCTCAACAAGTATTCTTTGAAATGTCTTTACATCTACCAAACTACAAAGGTGTTGAGGATGTTGTAGAACATGTACACAAGTGTGATTTTATATGGCACATGAATGGGATCACTACTCTGAAATGGAAGGAAAGTCAGTTTGCAATGACGTTATAAGGATGCACGCGTAGTTGGTACCAAAATTATGACCCCCACGAGAGAGTGGTAGATTACACCACGTTACAAAATGCTTTCTTAGCTTAATTTGATATCCCTGAGTTTGAATAGAAGAGCATTAGTGCGCTGAAGGAGATTCAAAAAGGTATGGTAGAGAGTGTGCAAGAATAGGATGCACGTTTTAAGACTCTCTTATCAAAATTGTCTTATGATATTCATTTGTCTCAGTATGCTCAATGGTTTGTTTGAGGGTTTATAACACCTTTTAGGAGAGTAATTTCACACAAGACTTCACAGACCCACATGAGGCCTTAGAGGCTACCCTATGCATTGAGGCTATTGGAAGCATGGATATCGATGTTAGCCACTTTCTTGAAGCCGATATTGTTGTAATGGTAAAGTAGTTGGAGAATATATCTGTGAAATAAATGCATGAGACTCGTTGTGGCCTATGGTGCACATATTATGAGGTAGAGGGGCATACAAATGATATTTGTCCCTAGAGATTGGTACATGCCATGAAAATGGACTGTGATATTTGCCACAGAGATCATGATGTAATTATATGTCCACTACTGTAGCGTATGATCCGTAAGAATTTGTCTTTCTATTGCAATATTTTCACCTCTACTACTCATGACACCAAGGATTATAGATTGATTGACCAAATACATGATTCCATTGATATTGGTGTGCTCCAAACCGGCTTCACAAATAATTCCAATGATGATGGTCATCACTATGAGGGATGTGTGGATGGAGGTGCACGTGGAAGAGGTTTTTGAGGATGATTCTGTGGTCATACCAGCCATGGATTTTTGGTCATGATAGCTGCAGATTTGTGGTCATGACAGCCGCAGAGAAAGAAGTGAGTTCCCACGTGGAAATTTTTACAACAGTGGATCTACGAAGCACTATAATCATGAATTCCCTGATTTGTTGTAGTGTTATTGGTGTGGAAAGAAGTGCAAGTATGAGGAGTGCTCATATCTATTTGAACATATGAGCCAGTAATACCGGAAGGAAAAACGCACCAGAATGGTAAGTATAAAGAAGGTCGACTTGTAATGGATTTCAAGGGTGGCGTGTGATTCAGAACTAGAGCTTGTATTGGTGATGATGTGAGCTAAAGTTGCACGTGCCAAGGATACACCAAGGTAGAAGCCACTAGTTATAAGAGAAGAGGTTGTGTATGGTAAGTATTCGTACCCTACTCTTCAAAAAGAGGTATATCAAAAGACCATGGATGTAATTTGAAGCCTATAAGGAGAAATCCAATGACTGAAGGAGTAGTAATGGTAGTTAGAACAAAGGAAGAGCATTGAGACTCTGCAGAAGGATCTGGATGAGGTCAGGAAAGTATGCAAAATGTTGAGGTAGGAGAATATCATTCCTTTACTAGGAGAATGGTTACGGGAAAAATTATTGCACGTTGGAGCAGAGCACGAGAGGCATGTTTTGCATGTTAACCTTCCTCCCCAAATCCTTGACTATGATAAGGATATTACCTTGAATGCGGTTGTGGATGGGTGGCTCCTAACCAATATTCTGATTGACACAGGTGTAAAATTCAATGTTCTCACCCTAGATGCCTGGAACCAAATGGGAAGGCCCCCATTACAGCCATCTTTAAATGTGTTGTATATGACTAAAAAGACAAAATCAATTCCCATTGGTGTTTTGAAATATGTTGTTATCACTATGCAAGGGGAAAAATTCACTGGATATTTTTAAGTCTTTGCGCTAGCCAAGGTGAACAATTTTCCAGCATTACTTGGGCACCCCTAGTGTTATAAGAACAATGTTGACCTATGGTTCAATAAGGGGTACATAAGCTTTGAGAACAAGGAAGAACGGGTAATCATCCCCTTGACCGATGGAAGTCAGCACCCTATAATGAGCCCTTGGGTGAATAATTTCTTGATTGAGGTGATTAATCCTACGGAATGAGTTTTTTTTTAATACGCTTAATCTATGAGTGATACCACTAGTGTAGCATGCAACAATTGGGTGTGTGGGAATTATGAGTTAATTGGGTGGAAATTAAGAGAATCTATTACAAGAGTAACAAAGGAACGTTCAGTCAAGCACCTGGGAGGAAAGAAGTTTCCAAGTTACTATGGAGGGGCCTACCCTGATGTTTTCTTATGAGAGATGGAGACCCAGTGGAAAAGTGAGATTTAAAGAAGAAGGATGCTCAACTATAATGTGTTTGGGACCGCAATGTGTTAGTGGGAGACACGTTATGATATCCTTTTAGATTGGCGCGAAGTAAGAATCATGTTCTCTATTAGGTTTTCATGGAACAATGCACCCACTATCATACAAGACTATCTTGGGAAGGAACCCACCTCGTTTCACATCCAAACATGTGAGAAGGCTTGGATGGAAAGTGTGGAAGAATTACCACCTTCTCTATTGGTGCATAAGTTATACTCCAGTTTACAAGGTTGTCCATGCACATGGTACATTCACTCAGAGATGTGTCATAAGACAAGAAATTGGAAAGAGTTGATGGCTGACCTCCTCCAAGATTTTGAAGATCAGAGCACCAAGTCATCATTAGATAAGGCATTTTAGGTTGTTAAGTGCCTAACGATGGGAGATAGTGCCATGGCAGAGGATAGAATAATGGATTTATCGGGTGAACCTGGTTTAGAAGCATGCTTTGATGAGGAAGAATCAGAAGAGACATGGCTTGAGCGCGCATGCATGGATAAAGAGAAGGGAAATATGGTCTATGTGATAGATGGCGAAGAGATGGAGAATTTTGGATGCTAACCATACTGAAGGTATGCATGAAGTTATGTATGGTGTTGATGAGAAAGTATCACCTACCATGAACCCCTCAATATAAACAAGGTTAATATTGTCTCAGAAACAGAACCTAAAGAGGATACCATTGGGGACTATTGGTCAGAGAAGGAGGTTTCTAAGATCATTGATCTATTACGTGATTTTATGGACTTATTTCCACATGGATACCATGAGCTTACAGGCATCCACCACTCCTTGGGGGAAATGAAAATTAAGTTAAAGGATGGTGCGCACCCAATTCGGAAGAGACCTTACTGGATGAATCCAAATTCATGTGTCTAGGTTAAGGAAGTGATAGAAAAGATGATCACATTATGCATCATAAAAGCTGTGGAGGAATCATAATGGATAATCCCCATGGTCATCAACATTAAGAAGGATGGAAGGACAAGGATTTGTGTTAGCTATAGGGAATTAAATGCGGTATGTGTAATTGATCCTTTTCCAACCCCTTTTACCATGGAAATCTTGGAAGGAGTGGTTGGGCACGAGATTTATTCTTTCACAGATGGATTCTTAAGATATCATCCAGTTAGACTCGTAAAGGAGGACCAAGAAAAGATAACTTTTGCCACTAAATGGGGAAGTTTTCCTATATGGTCATGTCTTTTGTACGGAAGAACGCACCTTCTGTGTTTTCACGAATAGTGGTCCAGGCATTTCAGGATTTTATCCATAAGTTCCTTTAGGTTTAGCTTAATGAATGGACAGTGTATGGACTAGTGAGAGACCACTGTGACAATTTGCAGTTGATGTTCAAGACATGCTGGAAGTTGCACATATCCCTCAACATCAAGAAATGTCTCTTCGCTACTCCATTTGGAACCCTGTTGGGGCACATCATATGTAATGAAGGCTTGTTGGTGGATCCCACCAAATTTTATGTTATTTTGGGATTGGGGGAGCCTACCAGCCAGAGCGCAGTACATGGATTCCTTGGGCATTATGGGTACTACCAGAAATTTATTAAAGGGTATGCCAAGATCATTGTACCATAAGAAAAGTTACTAAAACACAAAAGTGCATTTCACTAGGGAGAGGCGCAGCATAAGGCATTTGATACATTGAACAATAGGCTTATCATTGTGCCCAGATTACGCTTTCCCTCTTGGGATAATCCATTCCATGTACATAATGATGCTTCAGTGATGGTGATTGGTGGATTCTTAGCACAACCTAGAGAAGAGATTGTTGACCACCCCTTGTGTTTTGATAGGAGGAAATTGACACCAGTAGAGCAGAACTATACTACTACTGAGCACGAAGCACTATCAATTATCTATATGTTGTAAAAATTTAGGCACTATCTATTGGTAACACTCTTCATATTCTATGCAGACGACATGGCATTGAATTACTTGGTAAACAAGCCCATTTTACAAGGGCACATATGCCTGTGGGTATTATTGTTTCAAGAGTTTGAGTTCACAGTTGTTGTGAAAAAAGGAAAGAGTAACTCAAGCCCTGACCATTTGTCAAGAATTGACTTAGGGGAGGACATACAGAGCATTGAGGATACAATGCTAGACACACAACTGTTTAGGTTGCGGTGCGTGCCCTTTGATTTGGAATATATTTTTGTGTTTCTCAAAATAGGTGTGGCGCTAGAGGGAATGAAGACTCTAGAAATAAAATAGTTATCCATATGTGTTGCACCCTACATGATAATCAATGGAGAATTATACAAGCTATGCCACGATGATGTTTTGTGTCATTGTGTGTTGGAACATGAGCGTGTTGCAATCATGGAGGAAGCACACGGTGGGATTACAATAGGACACTGTGCAGGGAATTTCATCATGTAAAAGATTCTAATAGCAGAGAATTGGTAGGAAAGCATCTACCAAGATTGCATTGCTTTTTACAAGGTTTGTGACCATTTCCATCACATTGGCAACCTAGGAAGAAGGGATAAGATGCCCTTGAGACCGATAGCTAGCGCAGATGCATTTGAGAACTAGGAAATTGATTTTGTAGGAAAAATTTCACCTATCGCATGAAGGATTGGTTAATGTTATATCATCACTTGAACTAACTACTTAACAAGATGGGTAGATGTAGTGCCTACAAAGGATTGCACATCGGCAAAAGCAGCTAGGTTTTTGTGGTAAAATATAGTCAGTAGATATAGATGCCCATTGAGTTTAACAAGTGATAGGGGTACTGTACGTACCCAAAATTGTAGGGTACTACACCACCGGAATAACATAACACGTGCCCCAATGATGATACAGGTCTACTCGCAAGGTGTTCAGGATCTGGAAAAGTTCCCCAAGTATGCATTAACAGCCCGCATGCCCCGCTTAGCCCCTGTGTGCTTTATTGTTTTATTTTCCCCTCTTTTCTTTGCATTTTTTTCTTCAATTATGAAACTACCGCCCTGCCTGGGTGGTGGTCTCATGACCGTCGCCCAGTCAAGGTGGTGGTCCTATAACCGCCACCCTGCTCAGGGCGGCGGTCCTTCATGCATTTTCCATAATGCTCTTTTAACGCAACTCACATAAATTTTAATGTTTACCAGCTTTTTTCACCACCTTTGGCTTGCATTAATAATTTGGGTTCCCTAGAATAGTGTTTTGGCATTGTTCATGGTTTAAGAGATCAATTTGGTTTTTACCTTTGGGTAATTGGAAATGCTATAAATAATTGGCTTGTGCTCAAGCAAATGGCCCCTCAAATTTGCCTCTGAATTTCTCATTTCAATAGCTTAGCTTTTCAAATTTGTTTAGGAGTCATAGTTTCATTTCTTAGATGCATGGTTAGCATTGTTTAGCTGTCAGAAAGCCACATATTCTCTTTGTGCAAAGTACTTTTTTCATTTCATCCAAATCAATTGGAGTAGGATAGTTTGTTTTCAATAGGAAGCCATTAAAGTTGCAGGTTTTGTTCATCAAACAGGATAGTTTCAGGTGCTGGACATTTTATGTTGCATGACTCGCAATAAATCCCACTAGGAATTGCATAAGCCAAGCTCTGTACTCTTGTGCTATCCCTCTCCTACTCACATTGTATTCAGTCTGCATCCTAAGCTACCTTTGTTCTAATATCTACTCTTGTTGATGCTAGCATTACATGCTTTTATGGATCCGCGTGAGCATGAAAGAATGAGGAGATCACATTGAGGGGACAAGGTCACACACCATCGGATTCACCATTTTTATGTAGAATCCAGGTTCTAGCTTTCAAAGTTCTAGTTAAAAGGATATCAAATAGAGTAGCTAATCATTTCATTTCAGTTAAATGTTACTTTCGATATTGCCAAGGAAGCTATGGGGATTGATAGTTTCTGAGAAGCTATGATTCACTCCTCACTTCTAAGGTAGGATTGAGAGTCTTTCAAATAGAGTAGATCAGTTATCAGGTTATTTAGAATAGATCTACAAATTACACAGACAAGCAGCTATACTCGGTCGCTTTGTTTGTTTTAATTGTGTTATTAGTTTAGTTGTCAATTTTAGATATGTTAGATAAAGTTGCTCTTTAAAATATGTTCAGTAGTTTAGCAATAACCATCAGACTTAGAAATATACGTAAACATATCTTACGCAGTTAAATTATTTTGTCATTAGTTAGATTTCTATCATTTCCTTTTGTATGACAATCACGGGACCTACTTGAGAATACGTGTTCGAGCCAATCGTGCCTCAACCCAATCTTATTATGGAAATAACTGATATAGATCAGAACCTTAGAATCCAAGTCTTCTAAACAACAACAGACTTACAATAGATCAACTCATAGTTAAGCGGGTTAAATATAGAAGACAACCAAGCGCACACATTTTGTTCAAATCAGCCAAACTACAGACTACCCTAGATAAATGTCCGCATGACTGTGGAAGGACTTGAAAGAGAGAAAATGTTTGGTTGTGACCCTTTGGCCCCACAGCCAGATGCAGGAGACACTCTCACAGACATAGATACTAGCTTAAGAATTCAGGTTGCAAGAATGCCTGTGAGATGCTCTAAGAAGGTCGCACAAATGTTAATTCTGAATATAGAGGCCGAGAAGGCATACGACTATTGGATACTAGGGATTAGGGAATGATTCCACACATGGCCATAGCAAGCCCACAATAACCACGAATCTATGGTTGTGACCCACAAATCCCACAACCCAACGAGCCTACAGGTCAATCTAACGTTGACGCTGGCTTACGCACATTAATATTTAGATCCACTCCACTTCCACCTATCATCATCACACAGTTATCCTTTTTAGACATAGCAGCTAACAAAGCTAAAGATTTCTGGATGAGACCAGAGAATTGACCATAGAAACTGCTATATATCCATCATCCATCATATGAACCTATCTGGAGACATACATGAAACCATCCCAAGTCATTTTCCACGTATCCCATAACCTATAGATCAGATCACGCCAAAGCTCGATATTGATTAAAGCCTTCGAGTAGTTATCCTTGCCGACCGATCTATCACGCCAGTTCAAGTTAGGAGGGCCTTCTTTGCCTTAGATTCACAGATTCCATTAGTGCATGTCACAGATATAAGATTTCCTAACTAGTTTACCCATACCCTACACATAATCCATCCCCACCGGCTGTCTTGGCACGACCTCGAGAGGTCAGGTGTGAGGAAGAGTTACTTGTAGATTCCCATGCTCGCTTGTCACTTTTCCATCATACAAAATTGGTGAACCCGACGTGAAGAATACAGTGCTTTTGCTATTACCCATTTCTTCCACCTTTGCCCTTTCCCATTATTCTGCGGGTATTCATATACCCCCTGAATATGTCGGGATTCGATGCATATGGCAGACCTCTCCTAGGTCTCGAGGCATACTACGCTCAACTGAATAGACAGTCATCACCCTCGCTCTCAGTATGGGGTGACAACTATTCAAATCACCAATTACCAACACAAAATCCACCTCCAAGGATTGGATATAGTAATTCTTTCCAAACAAAGGAGTTGGATCAACTCGCTCAAAGACAACAAACAGAGCCTTCAGGCTCGAACAACATTATGTTCATAGGAGAATCTGGTTCGTCTCCTCAGGTGCTACTTAGACCACAAATTAGTAGAAAATCAGATCCATACCCAGTTTTAGATGATGAGTATTCAGTGCGTTATGCCAAGAATGAACAACGCTCTCGGAGTATGTATCCACCCATAGGAAGTTTACAAACACAACCCAAGGTCTCTTTTTAAGAAAATACCTCCATACCACTACATATAGGAAATGCCCTCGGGGAAACTTGGCAGGGCAAGGATCAGTTCATAGCGGGGTATCACATGCCTATACAACATCAGGGTATACAACAAATGCCACTAAGGATAAATACTGTGATTTCACCAAATGAAGTCATTTCAACTTTAATAGAAAAGGTTAGGGGGTTAGAACTTGCTCAAGCAAATCAAAATTCCCAATTCATGCAGGCAAGAAGTTCCAATCTTCCACACCATCCTAGTCAAGTAGATCTCCTCACAGGAATAGGGACATTAGGCATGACTCCCCAGTATTCACAACAAATGCTAACTAGAACCGCCATTTCTAACACCGTTCCGATACCTCCCGGTCTAGTACAAAATAATCCATTTCTAGACAATACCCCTTTATACTTAAACATGTACTCCAAATCACCACAAGGGGATATGTTCTCCTCTCCCGACATGTTTTCTCAACCACAGGGCTTTCCTTATGCCCCTACCAGTGTGTACGCTACGCCACATCAACAACCCATTCCACCGCCACCCCCTCAGCAGGCAGCATCAATGGTTGAAACCTACGCGATAGGGACTTATTCAAAATATTTAAAATAACCCTTAGACTTCACCATACTAAGTGTTATGCTTCCAAGACCTCTTCTAAATTTTCCCAAATACAAAGGTTAGGGAGATCTGAATGCACATATCAAGGCTTACACCACAGCCATTCGAGAACTGCTCCCTTGGGATGGGGTTGTTGCTAAAATATTCCCCAAAACGTTAGAAGGTATCACCCTTGATTAGTATTATAGAATACTTGAGGCTTCCATCCATTCATTTAAACAACTTGTTTCAGATTTCATTAAAGCGTTTGACATGAAAAAAATATTGAGAACAGGAATCAGGGAATTCTTGCACATTAAGCAAGAACACAATGAATTTGTCGCTCATTTCATCTAGAGGTGGTGTACAGTTCTTTATTCTTCAGTCAGTGCTCAAAACATGGACCAAATGGAACTATGTGATTTATTCCTTCATTCTCTCAGTAGAGAAGTAAAGGAAGAAGTCTAGAAGTTCCCACTAAGGACTTACGATGAAGTATTTGAGAGCGCTCTTCGAATAGATCAAGTGGCAATAGATAGCAGTCGTAAGACGTATGGAGAAAACGAGAGGTTAATCACCCCCAACTAGAATACTACGGCTTATCCTACTACCACAAATGTCAATCAAGGACCTAAAATCCTTAATGAAAATCACAGAGTGACAACAGATGGAGTAACTGATTAGGCTAAAAAGGTAAATGTTGTGAATACTCCACCACTAATGAACAATCAACAAAACAACAACTTTACCCCAAAAATCAATGTAGTGGATTTTAATAAAAAACAACAACAACAACAACAACGGTGAAATCCTACACATGGTCCAAGCCAAAACTCAATTGGATATCAAAACTAGAACCAAAAACCAAAAACAACAAATACAAAACTTTAATCCTAATAGGAAACGGTTTGATCAGAGTTTTGGGCCACAATATACACCAAACCAACAAACTAGGAATTATAATCCTAACTCATATTGTGGTTTCCACAAAATTTGAGGCCATGACACTAAAATGTGCCGTGACTACGATAAATTCATGTAACATTTGCTAGAGGAACAAAGACAACTCTTCATAGATATGTTCTTGGCAGATTCTGCGTCACCAGCACCAAGTACTTTTACAGGGGTAACTTCCCCTCAAAATGCTCCCCTTAAGATCTTTAATGACCCGCTCCCAAATCACAATAACAACAGGTTAAATCCAAATGGGACAAATAAGGGCATAATGACAGGAAACAATGATCATGAAGCCTTGACTTCACTAAATCCATTAGTTGCACCACAATTAGGAAGTCAACTGCGACCGAAGATAGTTGGTTTAGTGGAGTTAGACGCCAAACTACCCATGGAAGCTGTAACATGAACATGAGAATATTCCTCTTAGCTGAGTCCTAAGTTACCTTCCAAAGACAGATAACATCCAAAAAATGTTAGTAAAACCCGTAGGTGCCTATGATTTAATTAGTGATCTAACGAAAACCTTCTCGCACATTTCTTTTTTGGACTTATTGAAAAACTCTCTCGCCCATAGGGCTGATCTTTTAGAGGCATTAGGTTTGAGGTCATTTAATTAACATCACTCCACCTCCCGAAACACAGGTAAACCATATAGACTTCAATATCCACCCTCCTGGGCAGCTGGATAAGGATACTGAGTTTGTATTCGAAATAAACAAAATGCCAATAGACATCGAGATTACATGCAGAGGTGATCTGTCCCTACATCTGCAAGTTTGGGTTTATAACAATTATGTTAAACGCGCGATGGTTGACGATGGAGCAGCAGTTAACATAGTCCCCTTCTCTTTCCTTCAAAAGACTAGGGTATGGAGAAACAAATTGTTCCACGACTCGAAATACATTAAGAGGATATGATAGCCTTAAAGACCACGTCAATTGGAACTGATAATAATATTGGTCACATTAGGACCCAAAACAATCCTGACTGAGTTTTATATTATAGATCGGGAAACCAACTATAATATGATCCTTGGCCAACCTTGGATACACCATATGAAGGCAATCCCTTCTACATTATTTCAAGAAGTAAAATTCTTGCAATTAGGAAAGGTGTTCATAGCCAAAGGTGATCCAAAACCATTTGATATACACCTAGCTAACTTAAAGAAAAGACCAGGCGTTCACTCGGAGTTTAAAATCCCAAAAAACCAACTTAATAAACCCACCAACACAAAATCAGAGGAAAAGTTGGTACCTATAACAGATCTTGAGACTATGAGCCTAATCAAGACTATTCCAGCCCTCAAGGATGAGGCTAGCATTATAGAAATAGTATCATTAGGAACTACTACAAAAATTGTTGAATTATTAGAATAGGATCTACCGATGTTCCAACCATTTGATTCTTTAGGCATGGGATATACCCTAGGTGTTGGTTCTCTTCCAACAGAGGATCTTTGCATGGTAGAATTAGAAGATGTTAACACAACAAATATCCCAACGTCTATATTCCCAGCTAAATATTGGACTCTCCATTTTGATGGAGCTAGATGTCATTATGGAGCTGGGGCAGGTGTAATCTTTACTTCTCCAGAGGGAAAAATCCTAACATTTGCCTTTAAACTAAATTTTGAATGTACGAAAAACGACCCTGAGTATGAAGCCCTCGTCCTTGGCCTCATCTTAGGTAAGAGGATTGGTGTTAATAACATCAGGGTGTTAGGAGACTCACAATTAGTAGAAAACCAAGTCTCTGAGGTGTATGAAACCAAAGCTGAGCACTTACAGCTCTACAAAACAGTTGTATTGAATTTAAGCAAGGAGTTTGACTTCATATCAATTGAAGCAATCCCGCGAGAACAAAATATTCTCACCGATTCGATAGCAACCTCAGCATCACGCTTCACTCCAAACAGTGAGTTGGAAGATACCCATTTCATGGTATCCCTTCGTACTGAACCATTGGTAAAAAAAATGTCAAACCCTCTTTTAACAAATAGAGATGAGAACAAATCTACTATCCTAGACCACATTGACAGTGATAGAACCACTCTTGATTACTTAAATGCCTATGCAACATTACATCTCACCCATCACATGGTAGATTTGTCCTTAATCCTACATTCATCCTCCTACTTTGGAAATCCCATGATGGAACTTCCCCCACAAAAGGAACTCAGCATATACACAATAGAAAATGGAGACGATCTGGAATTACCTCTAGCCCTGCCTGAGTTTGAAGAAGGTAACGCTTCTTTAATCGAAGAAACAATTGATATTAACATCGAAACAGAGGATGAACCAAGGATATTGAAATTAGGATCCTCGTTAACTCCATCAGAAGTAGAAATACACACTCAAATCCTCAAGGAACATCAGAAGGCTTTTGCATTTAATTATAAAGAAATGACAGGGGTTGCACCACACATTGCGGTACATAACCTCATCACTAAATCAGACATAAAGCTGATTAAACAAAAATTGAGACCAATGAAACCCAAGGTAGCTCTCATGGTGAAAGAAGAGGTAATGAAACTCCTCCAAGTAGGATTCATCAAACCAGTCGATTACTCTCAGTGGGTATCTAATATCGTTCCCATTCTCAAAAAGAATGGGAAGATACGCATCTGCATAGACTTCCGAGACATTAATAAGGCATGCCCCAAGGACGACTTCCCATTACCATCCATTGACATCATTGTTGATGCAACAGCTGGATTTGAGCTTTTGTCCCTCATGGATGGGTTCTCAGGATACAATCAAATCAGAATATCTGAACAAGACCAAGCCAAAACCACGTTTATAACTCCTTGGGGAACCTATTGCTACGTTGTTATGCCATTCGGTCTCAAGAACGCTGGCGCTACATACCAATGGGAAATGACATACATATTTCATGATCTTATTCACAAAATCGTGTAGAATCCTATGTAGATGACTTGTTGGCCAAGGCCAAGAGAGCGTTGTGATCACCCGGAAGTACTCCATGTCATTCTTTCACATTTAATAGAATACGGAGTCACGTTAAATCCAGAAAAGTGCGTCTTTGGTGTAACATGAGGGAAGCTCCTAGGTTACATTATATCATTACGAGGGATCGATGTAGACCCAGCCAAAATTTGGGTTGTTCTCGAAATGATCCCGCCTTCGGATGAATCTGGAATTAGGTCATTTCTTGGAAAACTCGGTGTAATCCAGAGATTCATCCCAGATTTAAGCTTTGCCATTCATCCAATCAACAATCTACTCAAGAAAGATTACAGTACCGATTGGACTGAAGACTGCAACGAAGCTTTTGAAGCAGTTAAGCATTTCCTATTGTTACCACCCACGCTAATGCCACCTAAGCCAGACCGCCCTCTAATCTTATATTCACGAGCTACCAATGTCTCGCTAGCCTATATGCTGGCTCAAGAAGATGATGACAAAAGAGAACGTGTGATCTATTTCATTAGCCGAACATTGCTCAACTATGAAACATGTTATACATAGGTAGAACGAGAATGCCTTGCCATAATCTTCACAACCAAATGCTTAAGGCATTACATGCTAAATCAAGAAACAAGGGTCATTGTAAAAATAGACCATTTACGAACCTTCCTCACGCAAGGGTCCTTGTCTTAGAAGGTTGGACGCTTTATAACCTTAATGGGTGAATTTGAATTAAAATTTTGTAAATCAAAAGTCCATTAAGGGACAAATCATAGTAGATTGGTTAGCTGATAACCCACTAGCCATGGAGGCAATCTAGTAGATCTGGACTTTCCTAATGAATGCATATACTACATCGAAACCAGACCTCCTATCTCTGAGTGTCCTTGGTATACTGATATTATTAATTATTTCATGGACCATATGTATCTAGAAGGTGGTTACGCATTATCATAGCTAAATACGTCATTATAGAGCAAGTGCTCTATCGTAAAGCATTCGATGGAATGCTTCTAAGATGTGTCGACATAGAAGAATCCAAGAAGATTCTCCATGAATCTCACAGTGGAATATGTGGAGGCCACTTTGGTGGCCATGCCACCACTCATAAAATACATCGGATGGGCTATTTTTGGCCTACTCTAGAACACAACGCAGTAGAGTTTGTACGAAGGTGTCATAAGTGCCAAGAATTCTCCCACGAGATTCACATGCCGGCACAAGCTCTACAACCAATCGCTACTCCATGGCCCTTTTCTATGTGGGGCCTAGATTTGATAAGGAAATTCTCTCCCTCGTCTATAGACGGCCATAATTTCATAATCACGGCCACCGAGTATTTTACCAAATGGGTAGAGGCTATGCCTCTTACTACTATACCAGGTTCTGTAATCACCAAGTTAATTTTGAACCAAATCATTTGCAGGTACGGTGTCCCGCAAATCATTATCTCAGATAATGGGACTTCTTTTAAGAATGATGAAGTTCATGAATTGTGTAATAAATTTAAAATAAGCCATCATACAGCCTCCCTGTATTACCCTCAAGCCAACGGACAAGCTGAAGCGACAAACAAAACATTAAAATCCATTCTTCTTAAAATAGTGAAAGAAAACAAGTGAGATTGGCATTTGAAGTTATATCCAGCCTTGTGGGCCCACCGAACCTCAATAAGAACACCAATAGGAGTAACTCCTTTCTCATTGGTATTCGGGGCAAGAAGCAGTTCTCCCACTTGAGGTTGAAATACCCAGTCTCTGTATCTCATTACAAGGGATTCTGGATGAAGATGCTTACAGAGAAGCACGTCTCTCCCAACTAGAAAGCCTAGATGAGGCCAGGTTAGATGTTGAACAGTGGCATAGAGTCTATGATGACTGGATGTGTCGACAGTATAACAAAAGGGTCTATGAACGAGACATATATGAAGGTGATCTAGTTATAAGGCTAGACAGCCAGATCGATAAAAAGACCGGCGAAGGAAGGAAGTTCCAGCCCAAATGGTTGGGCCCATACCAAGTCATGAAATACTATGGAAATGGTGCATATCTCTTATGTACACTAGAGGGTGAGGAATTTGGTGAAACAGTCAATTCCCTACACCTTAAACAATTCTACGCATAAGCAACCAGGCACTATTTATATAAATATATCTACATTGCATCTTCATATAGTTAGGTTCATTTTGTCCACTTGTTTTGTATAATTTTGTGAACAAGGAATTTATTATTAAAGCAATTCATTACAAACTTATGATGGTATTGGCATAAACAATCTAATCATACTTCTTCATTTTATAAATGTAATCACTTGTTTTGGAATCATTTCATCAAATAAAGCTAGATATGACAAAGCCTTAACGGTAACCATACCAAGATCTACATGCATGTTCTCATCTTTGGTTTCTTCCTAGGATAGGTGTCTTGCCTATGGTCTGTTCTAGAAGCTTCATCATGTCACATCTATCCCCTATGTATATCTCTTTGGAAATAAGAATACACTGACATTTTGCTCAAATAAACAAGTCAAATATAGATCAAACAAAAAATTTTAATTTTACACATTTCCTTGCCCCACCAACCTTTGGTGATGAGCTTGCATCTCTTACTAGTGACGTAGGGTTGGGAAAGGATGGGAATGCCCTTACTCACCTATACCTTGCCCATGGTGATAAGCCCACGCTTCTTACTAGTAGCATGGGGCAAGGTGTAGGGAGTCCTCTTGACAAATAAACATTGAAGGCAGTCAGCAATCAAATTCAAATGAACCTTTAAAATTTTGAGTCAAAAACAAATGAATCAGATGTCCAAAGTTCCAAGAGAATTCAAAACCCTGAAACCCAAATTTTTTCTACCATGTGGCCATCTACGGATCTAAGTCTAGATAAACCACAAAGCAAGTTACATCCCAAACTATGGAGTCACTCGAGTAGAGTAGGCTTGTAGCATCCTAATTTGGTTCCACCAAAGCTTTGTCTATCTCTCATCACTATCATTTCAACACATTTCATAACTTGTGCCCTTTCTAGCTCTCGGTGATGAGCCCTCGCATCTTACTAGTTGCGTGGAGTTAGGAGTGGGGCAATTTTATCTTCTCATCGTACTAGTTTATCATCACATTTTGTCAAAATAAATATGAAGTACCAAAAATTGCCTATAAGAAGCTAGAGTTCAAAGTCACATTGTGTCTACATTATCATATATCAGCATCACGAAATACAAAAAGAAAGTAAACATTTGTATCATTTGTTCTCCATTGCATACATTCTGAAGAAGCATATAAAAACAACATTATAATTTACATGCGTAATCAAATCATAAGAAAATTAATACCAAGCATCTGATCCAAGAAAATAATATATATATATGTATATGTGTGTGTGTGTGTGTGTGTGTGTGTGTGTGTGTGTGTGTGAATAAACAAGTTTCCTGTACAATGCCATCATGCGCTAAGCATGGTCAAAATGCTCAAAGAGCCCGGGAGATACAAAATACATCATAAAAACAGTCCAAGAGAGCCAAGTGGCTTCTCAACCCCTATGAGATCCCTCTGAGGGTGCACACCCATGTCTAGGACTCTGGCTACGCCAGCACTCTGAGTGCACAGAGGGCTCACGATCCCGAGGAGCAGCTGCGGTCTCTGCCATGAGAATGACTCCTCATCAGGTGCTCTGTTATCCTGTACCCTGCCAGCTCGGTACGGAGGGTAGACACCATCCTGGCCACATGCCAAACTGGGGAAAAGATGTCGGTGTGCCTACCAGCTGCTGAAGGCTCCCCTACATCCATGGATAGCTCTGCATGAGTCTTCTCCATATGGATCATTAGGGTATCGGTGCATACCCGGCGAATCAGGTCCCACCACTCATCGGTAGTATCTGTAAGCAAAGGTGAAAAGCCAATTAGAAATGATCAAAAGTTATAAACAAATGTAAACAAAGGGAGAGAGAGAGAGAAATTAAGGCAATCCTAACTAGAAGACAAACATTAAAAAGGAAGGATGATAACTCACTCGGATCGTCAGGCCTCCAAGATGGATCTCTAGGATCAGCACCTGCCACAGATGCTGCCGCTGATTGGTGCGCTCCACCTATGGCCGGGGTAACATATCATCCTGCTATGGACTCATCCTCCCCACCAAGGCCTTGAGAGAGTGGCTCCTTTAAAACTAGAGTCACCCTCTCCACCCTCTCTGCCTGTAAAATATCCTGAGTGTCATGCCACTCAGGATCACTGTCCTCCTCTCCACCTGACTCACTAGCCTTAGCCTCAGTCTCCTCCTCCATCTCTCCCCTTGTGAACTCCTTAGACTCTAGAGTCTATGTCAATAGAATCATCACTGTTGTGGGTGAGACTGGTGGCAATCTGAAGTAAGGGTGCCTGAGGAGCACCGACTCTCCCTCAAGCTCGTACTACTCACCTAGCTGCAATGGGGACTCTAGGAGTAACAACTGTCCAACCCCAGCCTCTAGGACCTCCCCTTGGCCTCTCGAACTGATCTATATACCGGCACCACCAAGGGAAGCATACCCACGTAAGGCAGGCCAAACTGCTGAGGCACTCGACCGAAGGGATGTATCTCCACCCTCCCCACCCTGTCAACAAGCTACCCTATGGTGGAGCAGGAAATCAAAGTAAGAGCCTCCTCACCCCATAACCCTCCCATGGCCTGATACGGTGTGGCCTCCATGTCATCAGTGGTCAGGGAAGCAACTAGCTAGTGAGGTGCTCTGAGCACCGACATGTCTGTCCATCTGGCTACCCTCACAGCTCCGGGATCTGCCACCTCTACACCTCTACCATAGGGGATGAAACGCTCATAGACCCAGCTCATAACTAGGGTCAGTATGGCTCAATGACTGCCCCTGTAAACAGACCACCCGATACAAATCATGGTAGATAGTCCCAAGTATGTTGGCTCCCCAGGCATAAATCCAGACCATGTCCCTTAATCTGTGTAATTATGGGGGACCAACAATAGAGTAGAGTGTCTCCTCCCTTGTCCCTGATTAATCTCGAGGCAAGGATCCTCATAATGGCCTGACAAATCAAGGGGATAGGTAGGCTAGGAATAGATTGGACCCTCACCCCCTTCTTTAAACCAGTGGAGATAACTTCATCTCCCATGTATGAGGCCCACTATGTTATCTGAGCCCGTGAACCTACTGTCTCAAGAGTAAGTCATCTCCCAATGATCAGGACCCCCAAGAAACAGTAAAGGTCCTCCAAAGTAATGGTCCACTCACCTCAGACCCCTGGTAATCAGAAAGTGTTCGATCAGCATCCCAATATGAAAATAAGTCACAAAGTATGTGACTGGATGGTGCAACATGTGGAACCTATGATATATGCAGTATACCAGCCCTCTGAAGAGTGTCCTACTTGTCCTAAGAAAGGGCATCTAATACTGCTGGGAGCCAATCACACTCTCTCTCTCAGCTCCGTCGAATGTACTCCTCCCTCACCTACATACACCCAAAAACACACAAAACAAAACAAGTTAGTATCCAAATGACATTAGAAAAATCATAAAAACACATAATAATGCTAAAAATGCAAAATTAACTTCAAAAAGGTGTTGTTTGTGCATTCTATAAAGGACCGCCACCCTGAGCAGGGCGGTGGTTTCATAATCACCGCCTTAAAGGTGGCGGTCGTGTCCTGAAAACCCACGTGGGTCATGTGCCCTAAAAAGGCCTAAAAACATGAAAAATGACAATTTTTGACCAAAACAAAGCCTACCTAGTAGGTGCCCCCCCTAGATGAACCTATTAAAACTAACATTTTCAAAAATTATCGCCCCATGACAAAGTTTTCAACATTTTAATATTTTGGGAATAAAAACGGTAAATTGAGAAAAAATAACCTGTGATCTCGCGGGTCGGTGTTCTGCTCGTGGAGGCATGATCACGATCTCGTCCCAGAAATTTTGACTATACTCTCGTAAGAAACCGTCACCGTGGGTCCCAAAGCTCAAAATCAACCAAATCAACACACGCAAATGAATAGGAAAATGGGCCCACTTTTACATATATAGCAACCTGACTTGTTTTGAATGCCCCTTTATGCGGGTTTGGAGCACCAACAGAGGTAAGTTCTTATCCCCGCACAAATGGTATGTCCTCATTTCATGATATTTTAGTATTTATTTTTCGATCTTTTTTGTCTATCTGTACTTGAGTTCTCTTGTCATTTTGCAGGTAGTGGGAATTTCAGATGGCATCATTCTGACACACGGACGTATCAGGTATAACTTCTAACTTCCCATTTCACACCGCCATACTTGGACCCACCGTTTTACACATCTTCATGGCTAAAACACTTCTCCGAGGGGGCAATATGTACGTACCCAAAATTGTAGGGTACTGCACCACCGGAATAACATAACACGTGCCCCAATGATGATACAGGTCTCCTCGCAAGGTGTTCGGGATCCGGAAAATCTCCCCAAGTATGCGTTAACATCCTGCATGCCCCGCTTAGCCCCTGTGTGCTTTGTTGTTCTCTTTTCCCCTCTTTTCTTTGTGTTTTGTTCTTCAGTTATGAAACCACCACCCTGCCTAGGCGGTGGTCTCGTGACCACCGCCCAGTCAGGGTGGCGGTCCTGTAACCACTACCCTGCTCAGGGAGGCAGTCCTTCACGCATTTTCCATAATGCTCTTTTAATGTGACTCACGTAAATTTCAACATTTACCAGATTTTTTCACCACCTTTGGCTTGCATTAATGATTCTAGTTCCCTAGAATAGTGTTTTGGCATTGTTTATGGTTTAAGAGATCAATTTGGTTTTTACCTTTGGGTAATTGGAAATGCTATAAATAGTTGGCTTGTGCTCAAGCAAATGGCCCCTCAAATTTGCCTCTGAATTTCTCATTTCAATAGCTTAGCCTTTCAAATTTTTTTAGGACTCATAGTTTCATTTCTTAGATGCATATTTAGTGTTGTTTAGCTGTTATAAAGCCACATATTCTCCTTGTGAAAAGTGTTGTTGTCATTTCATCCAAATCAATTAGAGTAGGATAGTTTGTTTTCAATAGGAAGCCATTAAAGTTGCAGGTTTTGTTCATCAAACAGGATAGTTTCAGGTGCTGGACGTTTTATGTTGCATGACTCGCAATAAATCTCGCTAGGAATTACATAAGCCAAGCTCTGTACTCTTGCGTTATCCCTCTCCTACTCACATTGTATTCAGTCTGTATCCTAAGCTACCTTTGTTCCAATATCTACTCTTGTTGATGCTAGCATTACATGATTTTCTGGATCCACGTGAGCACGAAAGAACAAGGAGATCACACTGAGGGGACAAGGTCACACACCATCAGATTTTCCACTATTCTATAGAATCCAGGTTCTAGCTTTCAAAGTTCTAGTTAAAAGCATATCAAATAGAGTAGCTAATCATTTCATTTCAGTTAAATTTTACTTTCGATATTTCCAGGGAAGCTGTGGGGATTGATAGTTTCTGAGAAACTATGATTCACTCCTCACTTCTGAGGTAGGATCGAGAGTCTTTCAAATAGAGTAGATCAGTTATCAGGTTATTTAGAATAGATCTACAAACTGCACAGACAAGTAGCTATACTCAGTTTCTTTGTTTGTTTTAATTGCGTTATTAGTTTAGTTGTCAATTTTAGATATATTAGATAATTTCTCTTTAAATTCTGTTCAGTAGTTTATCAATAACTATCAGATTTAGGAATATACATAGACATATCTTACGCAGTTAAATTATTCTGTCATTAGTTAGATTTGTATCATTTCCTTTTGTATGACAATCACGGGACCTAGAGAGCCTAGAGAATATGTATTCGAGCCAATCGTGCCTCAACCCAATCTTATTACGGCAATAACTGATATAGATCAGAACCTTAGAATCCAAGTCTTCTGAACAATAGCAGACTTACAACAGATCAGCTCACAGTTAAGCAAGGTTAAATATAGAAGACGACCAAGTGCACACGTTTTGGTCAAATCAGCCAAACTACAGATTACTCTAGATAAATATCCACATGACTATACAAGGACTTGAAAGAGAGCAAACGTTTTGTTATGACCCTTTGGTCCCACAGCCAAACGCAGGAGACACTCTCATAGACATAGATACTAGCTTAAGAATTCATGTTGCAAGAACGCCTGTGAGATGCTCTGAGAAGATCACACAATTGTTAATTCTGAATATAGAGGCCGAGAAGGCATATGACTATTGGATACTAGGGATTAGGGACTGATTCCACACATGACCATAGCAGGTCCATAACAACCATGAATCTATAGTTGTGACCCACAAATCCCACAACCCAACGAGCCTACAGGTCAATCTAACGTTGACGCTGGCTTACGCACATTAATATTTAGATCCACTCCACTTCCACCTATCATCATCACATAGTTATCCTTGTTAGACATATCAGCTAACAAAGCTAAAGATTTCTGGACGAGACCAGAGAATCGACCATAGAAACTACTATATATCCATCATCCATCATATGACCCTCTCTGGAGACATACACGAAACCATCCTAGGTCATTTTCCATGTATCCCACAACCTATAGATCAAATCACACCAGAGCTCGATATTGATTGGAGCCTTCGAGTAGTCATCCTTGCCGACCGATCTATCATGCCAGTTCAGGTTAGGAGGGCCTTCTTTGCCTTAGATTCACAGATTCCATTAGTGCATGTCGAAGATATAAGATTTCCTAACTAGTTTACCCATACCCTACGCATAATCCATCCCCACTGGCTATCTCGGCATGACCTCGAGAGGTCGGGTGTGAGGAAGAGTTACTTGTAGATTCCCACACTCGCTTGTCACTTTTCCATCGTACAGGTACCCATATCTTGAATGAGATAGTCATCATATTTTTGGTAGAATTCAGAATGAGACATTCATAATCTTTTTAGCTTGAACCGAAACTGTGAAGTTGGTATCTTATAATTATTTTCTCGAACAGAAGCAGGAAGCGGAAGTGACCATGGAATCAATGAGAAGGTTTTTCTCACGTGGAATGGCTTTAATTGAAATGAATTCAAAACCTTTGCTTAAATTTAGCACATCAGCTTGATAGAGTTGTAAGTGTTCTGCCCTGGTATCATATACCTCTAATACATGTTTAGTGACTAGTTACAAATCACCCAATACTCTAATATTACAAGCACCAATCATTTTGGCTACTATGAGACCAAGAAGGAGAGCCTCGTATTCTACACCATTGTTTGTACATTCGAAATCCAGCTTGAAGTTAGAAGGCATGATATTCCTCTTAGGAGAAGTGAGAATCACACCTTCCCCAGCACCAAAGTAACATTTAGCTCCATTGAAATTGAGATTCCAATATTTTATTGGGAAGATTGACGTTGGATTACTCTTTTTATCTTCTTCTTTTTCTTCTGAGACTTTAACCAGGAAAAATTCATTAGCCATAAGAGAGCCGAGTCTTGGAGCATGTCTTATGCCCATGGAATCAAATGGAAGGAGAATGGGTAAATCATTCTCTAACAGCTCGACAATCTTTGTCATGGTTTTTATTGATATTGTCTTTATGGTAATAGTTTCATCCTTGACGACCATAATTCTTTCGATCAAGTCGGTAGTCTCTAAATCTGTGGTGGAAATTAATTTCATCTTTGGTGTTGACCTCATCAGCTTGTTCAATTAGTTTGTGAGGAGCTCAAACTCAGAATGCACCCCAGGTATCTTCTTTAGGTTAGCTAGGTGTATGTCAAATGGAATCAAGTTACCTTATGCAATGAAGACTTTCCCCAAATGTATGATTTTGACTTCCTTCATGCGATGTATCTAAGGACGGATGAGAATCATATTATAGTTGGTTTCCCAATCTATAATATAAAACTCAATAAGAACTGTCTTGGGCCTTAAGGTAACTGATAATACTATGGTTCTAATTGATTTTACCTTCAGGCTATCGTAGTCTCTCAGCGTATTTCTCATATAAGAGTATTTGGTCTCTCCATAGCCTAAGTTCTAGAGAAAATAAAAGGGGACAATGTTGACTTTTGCCCCATCATCAACCATTTCATGCTTTTTTTAGTTGTTGTAAATCCAAATGTGTAGATACAAATCCGGATCACCTCTACATGTTAATTCAGCATCTGTGGGCATTTTACTGATGTCGAATACAAATCCAACATCTCTTTCTACCTTCCCAGGAGGATAGACATTGAATTCTATTTGATTTATTTGTGCTTTCAGAGGAGGAGTGACATTGATCAAATGTCCAAGACCCAATGCTTCTAATAAAGCAGCCCTATGAGCAAGGAAGTTCTTCAACAAATCCAAGAAGGAATTATGAGAAAAAGTCTTTGTCAAATCATTGATCAAGTCGCAATCCCCCACCAAATTTGAAAGTGTTTGATGAATACCATTTGATATAGATGGGTAAATAGGAATGGGCTGTGAAGAGTAGTCTCGAGTTCTAGTAACAACATTTATTTTGGATTCAATTTTTAATTCCACTAGACCCACAATCTTAGGTTTTTGGTGACCATCCAACAAAGGTGCCACCAATGGGTTTGACGAATTCGAAGCTTCATGATCACTGTTCCCTATCGATATACCATTGTTTGAGCTGTTGGGGTATAACTTACCATTGTTAGGACGTGTCAAAAGGGGATTGTTAAAGATCATGAGCGGTGTATTTTGAGGGAATGCAAGCCCCATGCAAGTATTCTAAGTTGGTGTCATAGGATTTTCCAAAAACATATCAGCAATAAGCTTCCTTTGGTCCTCTTGTAAGCATTGTAAGAACTTGTTACAATCGCGGCACGTTCTAGCATCATGCCCTCATAACCTATGGAAACCACAATACATGTCGGGATCATAATCCTAAGGTATTTGGTTTGTGTTTTATTGCAGTCTAAATTTCCTATTGTTATTTTTCAACTATTGGTTATTGTAATTGAAGTTCAGAGGCCATTGGCCTTGATTTTGATATTGGTTTTGGTACCCATTGAGGTACTGGTTAGGGCCTTGGGCCTAAAAAAAAATTTGTTGTTGGGGTGGAGCATGGTTGAAATACACTGCATTGATTATAGGAGTGAAGTTGTTACTCCTCTTATTGTTACCGTTGGTGTTGTTATTAGCATTATTTGTACTTGGGGTGTTAAGGGGTGTTAACTACATTTGGTTTCTTTGTTTGGTTAGTAAAACCATTGGTTGTAACACCACGGTTTTGGTAGGACGTTGGGTCCTTGCTTGTTATTTGAGTTATTTGGGTAACTTGAATTACCCTGATTTATATTGATCAATCTCCCGTTTAAACCGTAGGTCTTTCGACAATTGTCTATTATTACTTGATCTATACGAAGGGAACCTCATATCACCTCTTCATAGATCCTTAGTAGGAACTTTTGGACTTCTTCTTTCATTTCTTGGTTAAGAAAGGGAAGGAATAGATCGCAGAGCTCTTTCTGATCCATGTTAGGAGTGCTCATGGAAGAGTAGAGGACCTACCACCATCTCTGGATAAAATGTGCATCAGATTCATTGTGCTCTTGCTTTATATGTAGGAAATCCCTAATTCATGTCATTAGCAACTTGTTCATGTCAAAATCTTTGATAAATTTAGAAATTAGTAGTTTAAAGGAATGTATTGAAGCCTCAGGTATCCTATAATACTAATCAAGAGCAAAATCTTCTAAATTTTTAAGTAATGTATTCACTACGACTACATCCCATGGGAGAAGCTCTCGAATGGAAGTTACATACACTTTGATATGTGCATTTGGATCTCCCTCACCTTTAAATATAGGAAGGTTTGGTAGAGGTCTTAGGATCATGACACTCTATATGATGAATTCAAGTGGCTCTTTAAGCTATTCGGAGTAGATCCCCACTGCTTAAGACTCGACCATTGATAACCCATGTTGGGGAGGCAAAGGTGGAATTGGTTATTGATATGGTGTAGCATTGATGTTTTTGGAGGCATATGGAATGCCCTGTGACTAACCATATGAACTATAGAAATATTACATGTCCCCCTATGGTGATTTAGAAAACATGTGTACATAAGGGGGGACATTACTCTGGTATAGATTTGGAGGCACAAATCCAGGGAACATTGCATTTCCAGTTGGGATGGCATTTCATAACGTACTTCCAGCTAGTGCATGTTGTGGGTATCCGTACATAGTATGAGGGGGCATATCCAAGGTTCCTGACCCAGTGAGAAGATCCTCGAGGCTAGGAATTCCCGTGTAAACTGGAGGATTTGGCGCAGTTAGCACTTGACCAAAGTTCTGTGGTTGGTGGAGAATCCTTCCTTGCCTAGAAGAATATGAAGATTGAGTAGCTTGGGAAAGTTCCAATTCTCTAACCTTATACACCAATTTTGAGATGACCTTGCCTGGTGATGCAATTGTTTTCTCTAGCACATGATATTGAATATTGTTTGCTGAAAAAGCAGTGTGATATCCTACTATGAACTGTTCATTTTTTTGCCACCCCTCATTAGGAATGTTTTCTATTGTGGGAGCGATAGAGGTGTTATTATTAAGTAATACATCACTATTTCCTTGCATATTATCCATGTTTTGGAATTCTTGCTCGCTTTGGGCATAACGTGCTAAATACACCTCATTTAGTAATGGGAGTTGATTAGATTGCATACTAATTTGCAATCTGAACAAAACCTAAGGAGATGAGCGTGACTCTCTAGTGAACGTCATATTATTAGAACTTGAAAGTTCAAGATTTTGTGTTTACGTAAGTTGGTCAATTTCCTTGATCCTAACTAAAGATCCATTTTTTCCCTTGAGGAGGATGAGTTTGAGACACTTGGAGATGAGTTGTGTAGTTTTCATCCCACACTGATAGTGAGGCCGACTATTATTGCCTACCCATTTGGTAGTCCAGTAATCATAAGCCTTATCATTTTTTATGTTTAAAACTTTAAATTGTTTGATTTTCTCATTGTATCGTGTTGGTGTTTTAAGGACAAGAATATCAATTCCCATATCTATGTCCATGATTAAATCATGACCATTTGGTTTTGGTACACATGGATCACTTCCATGTGTGTGTTGTTGTTAAGGACTGTTGATGGTCATGTGTTGCAAAGATCTAACTTAATTAAGCAAATAACAACTAATCTAGTTGAATTAAAACTACTCTATGTTTTTGGTATTTTTCAAAATATAAATGCAATAAAACAATATGAATTTGCTACTCTAGTAAAATAAATGTTTTTGGGCATTTATGGTTTTTATAGAATAAATGAGGAAATAAAAGATTCTACTCTAATTAATAAATCCTAAAACAAACAAACAACCAGAAGTAGTTGTTTATTTGTGTAGAATAAATCTATTCTATTTTAAATAATGAAAGCTTCACTTTAAACTATGGATGCAAATATAACCCTCTACTTTGCCTCAGAAGCAAGGGAAGAAACCATATCTTCTCAAAATCTTTTCTTCCCTACGACTTCCCTGACAAGAGTAAAGAAAACTTCTATTGAGGATTTCCTATATGAATTGATTTATTGTATCTATTGATGATTGCAATAATGGAAATTATTTTTTTCTACTCTATTTGATATATATGTATGCGTACGATTCAAAAACAATAATATGAAGAAAATGAAGAAAATAACAACCCCAACTTGGAAATACAAAGCAGTGGAAAATCTAGTTATGTTATGATTTTTCCCATCAGCTTGTCTTTTTAATATCCTATGTTCACATGATTCCAACAAATTGGGAATGCAATAGAAGGAGCAGTGATAAGGTGTTGGAGCAATGACAGCTTGAATGGAAGTCTGGTAACAGTGCGGGTGGAAGAGAGATAGCACAAGTGAACAGAGCTTGGCTATGTACTTTCCAAAAAGAATGAGGCAGCTCAATAATACAAGAATACACAAAATTATCTCCATCCCTTTGCTTGAAAACAAGCTATGAATTTAAAGAAGGTTCTTTGGGCTGTGCACAATCACACTTAGTAGCCGTGGGGTGCCACATCAACAATGAAGGAGTAGTTTGAACAATAAATCATGATCAATTACAAATTACAAGTGAAGAAGAGAATGCCACAAGGTAGTCAAGCTTGAAATCAGCTAAAATGGTCTACAAATGTGTGCTAAAAGTGAACTTGAATGGGGAAACATGCATCTTAATTGACGTTGGAATATTCTCAAAATTTTGCACAAGACCACCGCCCTACATAGGGCGGCAATTACAGGACTGCCACCCATGTAGGGCAGCGGTTTTGTAACTAAAAGCTAAAATAGTGGGAAAACATAGCGGGAAGATGCATAAAAGAAATAAGTGGCTAAGTAAGGAAAACTAGGCTACAAATATAAGCTGAAAGGAAGTTTAGGAGCTTAAACACCTTTGGAAAAGACTTAAATCATCACTAGGGACCTTTTATACCATTTTTTGACATTGTAGCATGTGTAATTTTGGGTGCATACAGAGACCACCCAAATTTGATGTAAACCATAATGAGTAACTATAACAATGGTGTGATCGTGTTTAGTGCACAAGCTATGGTTTCCATCAACACTACCACAGTAACTCGAGCCATTGGGTTGCCTAACAGGGGCAGATCCATTTTCACATACAAAACCACTAAACCTCTAGTCGAACAAGAAAAAATTACTACATACGAGAGAAAAGGAATGAGGATACCTTTGTGATTGATTGCAAACCATTCAATCGCAGTTCTATCCAAAATAGTGTCAAAAATATTTTGGCAAGCCATGCGTGGAAGAAAACAAACATCATTCAACATGGTGGACATAGTCACAAGAATGTGGGAACAAGATGAAGAATGTAACTACCCTAAATTCTTGGCCCAAAAGTAAATATCAATGCACAAAAGGTTATTGAAGATGTCCGTAAAACATTCATGTACCAATGGCTAATAATCTTGTTGTGTTTTACTCATTGGAATTCCTTGAATGGAATCGTCAAAGTGGATTATGCATACTACTCATATGAGAGGTATCCATACTAAATTTAATCAAATATATACACAACATATGAGGATAACTATGATATGGGATTATGGTTTGGAAAAATCATTAAAAAACATTGAACGCAAATCTATGAATTTTAAAGGAAGTGCGCACTTACACAATGTCATGGGGTAAGTTGACATCGATGTATGATTGTTTAATACTTCACTTAAAAGGCGAAAAGGATAAACACCCCCAATAAACTACCATTTTCATTTAGAAGGACATAGACAACGTCGAATTGAGAAGACAACATAGGATTATTCCCACACATGTTCAATCATTGTGCACTAAATGGTTAGTGCAACCTATAGTAAGAGACCTATAGCCAACAATTGTTGCATAAACAACAACTGTAGTAGAGCCCAAAACACATGAAGAAATACCAATTGGAAAATATAAAAGGGAAGAAAAGGTTAAATAAAATACTATTGTTCAAGCCCATCAAGTTGACCCCCAAGTGGAGAAAGGCCCTACATTACCTAGTTTATTTACAGACCTAGAACTTTTCGAACTAAAACTCAACAAAAGAAAACTGCTCCCCATTGTGCTAGAGTAGATGGGCAAAAAAATTCAAATTCTATAATAACTTGAGTGGTATACATAGAAATCCATAAGGAGAACATAAAAATTGAATCACAAGATCAAGGATGAAGAAATGATCTAAGTACCACTTATGTTGCTCTCCCTTATGATCAAGATCAAAAGAAATAATGTAACACTAGACCAAATAGAAATTAATATTTCAAAGGGACTAAAAGAAGTAGTATTGGACATAAAATTTTATTTTCATATATAAATATTTGACCTCACTTGCATTGAGTAAGAAATATAAGTCACTTTGTACAAGAGAAAAAGATCAAACATGATCCCATTCAGGTTAGTGTACAGATCATAAATTGAAGAACATTTGAAACTTTCAGGTTAGGGAGTTAATAAAATAAGAAGGGAATCATTATTATGGGAAGAAATATCTCAAGAAAAATAAGTGCAAAAAGCAAAAAATAATGATACACATAAGATAGAGGTTTGGTAGAAGAGGGAAAAACTTGAGACTCATAGAAGAGTCATGATAAAAGTTCTTAAGAATACACTCCAACAAACAACAAGTATAGATTCTCCTCCCCTGTCTCTATGAATGAATTATATTCCTCTAAAATATGTTAAGGGTGAAGAAATAAGTATTCATTAGGATGAAAAAAAAAGATAAATAAGACAAATTCTAAAAGGATAAAGTTACCAAGGAAGATCTCAAGAAGTAAGAAGAAGAGGAGAGTAAGAAGAAGAGGAGTGCACTACGAAGGAGAAGGAATCTAAATATAAGCACAAATGAGAAAAAAAAATTGACAAGAAAATTAGGTGGAGGGAAAATAAAATAAAGATGAGGAGGAGCATAAGCATAAAAACTAATAGGTATAGCTATAAAAAAAAAATGATACAATTTGCATCTCAAAAACTCGAGGAATAAAATTAATGCAAATAACAAAAAAAAAGAGTGAAGATGAAAATAGAAAGTAGAAGAAGAAGAGAAGAAAAAAATGAGTAATAGAATAAAAAGGAATAATAAGAGAAACACAAGAAAAATAAGAGTGGGATGATAATTTTGAAGAAGAAAGACACACTATTGAAATCATAGCGTAAGTAGAAGAATAGGATCAGATTGCAAAGGAAAAATCAATTACACAAGAAAATACTAAGGTGGAAAAAAGATAAAGGAAGCGCAATTTGTGACCTATAATCATCCCTCAAGTGCAATTGGTCAGTGTTTAGAGAAATAAGAAGCCAAATGATAACACCATGGAGATACGAAGCTCTAGCTAGCTCATATCTGAGTACCATAGAAGAACTTGTAGTAGGAGATACATAAACATTTTGGTGGGAAATGAAATCAACGACGTAAACAAGAAAACATAAAATTTTCCTTCCCTCCTCCCATTTTCATATAGTATTTCCCTGAATTTATCATATGAGTGTGTAAATAACAATCTCACAAGTCATGGTCAACATTGTTGAAGTAGATTTTGAGAAAATGTGATTGTAAACAAAAAGTGAGGGAGTCCACATAACTCAAGATAACATTGGGGTAGAAACAATCTAATTGGCCCAATAGAAAGAAAAACTATAGTAAAAATTATACATCCTTAAAACACAAATCAAATACAATTATCGTAAACTTTTCATAGAATCTATATGTGACCGAGTTATGAGTGAGCAAATACAATTGGCCACTTTGGTTGGTAATCTTGTGGACAATTGGCAGGAGTACAAAATTGTGATGAAGGTCAAGATGCAAGTCACTCATTCTATAAAATAATTAAAATATGTCATTCTTATACCACATGAATATATCAACCTACTCAAATAAGTTGAAGCATGTGCTAATAATATCACATTTGAGCTTTTGAAATAGAACACATAGCAAGAGACTACAATGTAATCACAGATGATAGTAGAGATGGATGACCAGGAGGTAGATAAGGAACTACAAGAACCCTTACATGCTTGAGATAATGGCAGTGATATATTAAAAAAATGGGTGTATAATATGCCATGCAATACTTTTGCAAGGGTGAAAACATAGTGCATGAGGGACCATCTAGAAGGGCTGATCTAGGGTATACATAATGTTATATATCTTCAAGATCCACTCACATACAATGTAAAATAAGATTCTTTGTTTGAATTCATGCAAGCATTGGAAAAATTACAACTATACTTCAGAAAATTAAATGAATCTCTCGCAGCTTGGGATGTATCCAAAGCAGACATAGAAATATTCCTATCAACTATGAAAAAAATGAAGAATACCCTAAAATATATCATCCCTCACATCATGCTCTAGAAGAACAATGTAGTGCAAACACTACCACCTCCATCCACTACTCCAATAGTGCAAGTCCAACCAGCCTCAATTGAATATTCAGAGCAACAGAAATAGGATCATGTGCAATAAAATTTTATGGAAAGTAACATTTTAAAGTATCAATTGTGAAAATTATGAATAGATATCTATAAGGACCAAAAATTGAAAACATGAAAGGATGATTCATGAGGGAGTTTCCGCATATTGAAAAATTAAAAGTGTAGTATGTTTGAAAAACTACTTAATTGAAACCCCATGAGGGTGGTTAAGTAGTGTGCAGATGATGAAAACTAGTAAATTTCATCCTTTGTGCTAACTATGAGCAAAATATCTCATTGCATAGAAAAAATTACATCAGACAAAGGGTAGAACAATAGAACATATCACTTTTCATATTGTTGAAGCACCTTTTGTATCGGGATAATACAAGTATTTAAGTCTGGGAAAGTGTTGGAATTGCATAGGGATTAAAAAATTGACTTGGATGTATTTTTGGTATTGTTGTATATTTCCCAAAACCCAATGTATGTGAATAGTATAAGATTATATAAAGTATAGGATGTGTAGAACTATTTAATCATAAGTAAAAAAATGTGAAGAGAATATTTTGAAAATAAATGGAATAAGAAGGGAATTGAAAATCAAAAATCACCTCGAATTGTATAAAACTGTGTAAGTGCGCTGTGCAAAAGATTGATCTTAATTCCACTTTAAATTCATGGCTAATTTTTTGATTCAGTAATATAATTGTATTCTATTATTACATCTTTATGTATCTTTTTTATCTTAAGTTTTTTTATATGTAGTTATTGTGCTTATGTTTTATCAATTATATACTATAATGGGATAGATTTTATTTATCCTAAGGTTCAACCTATGGCATGTCCTCGTGAGTGTTTCAAAGGACATATGCTAATAGAAACCTATGAAGACTTGCTAGAAATTATAACACAAAATCTGTGAAATCTTAGATGAGGTATTGTTAGAGCAAAATCATAGCACCACTGATAACTCAAGTGTGTATGCATGGATCATCAATGTAATTTTCTAACATGTGATTGTATCAAGGTGTGGGATCCTCAAAATTGAGACAAACCTCCAAAGAAGTATGGTTCCTCTACCTATTCCAATGCTAAAACTAATCCTAGAAAGGGAAATGTAACTATTCTAACACTAACCTAGAATTTCCAAGGGACTAGGGAAGAGAGAGATGCAGAAAAGGGAAATCATAAGCTAAAGGCAGTTATGGCACCAAAAAGGGGGTTTTTAAGCTCTCTCCACAAGGGGGAAGGAAAGGGATAATATGGGAGAGAGGGTAAACAAACATACCACAGGTCCGGAACCGCATTCTCCACTCACCTATGCATTGATAACACAACAAAGAGGGAACCTACAAGCACGAAATACACACAACATGCCAAAAAACAAAAGAAAAGGCAAGACTGCAAGTAAAAAAAGCTAGGGAAAAAAAATGTGCCACAAAACGGATTCTACTTACTTAAAATATGCACAATTTAATTATATTCATGGCAGAAGGTGCGAGATTGAAAGGAACGATAACCAGCTCGTACCAAGCCAAGAACACGGATGCTAATCAAACACCATGATCAATAAGATGAAAGCAATTTGCCAGAATAGCTTTACATAAAACCTTTGTAAACAAATGAGCAGCAATATCATATATTATCATGGAACTCAATGCAATGCATTGAGAATGGGCCTTGTTTAAATAGGAAAGGAATAACAATCTAAGAACCAAACAAAGTCGTAGATCAAGCCATAAATCAAGGAAATAACTAGTCATCAAAGAACTAGTCAAGACCATAGATTTAGGAGAGAACTAAACATCAAGTATCTAGTCAATACCATAGATCAAGGAAATAACTATACCTAACAACTAGATAATATCTCTTAATATCTAAATAAGATAAAAGAAATATCCACACACATAAGTGGGTGAGGATAAATACAATAAAGGTAAATAAAGTACCTAGGTGAACATGAGCTAAGGTAAATATCTACTCTAACACCCCCCCTCAAGTGAAGCTAGGGGACAAAATAGATGTGGCATGTCCATAGTATGAGTCCTGGAAACTAGGCCTGATGAAGTACTCATGTACAATAACTAGGAAAAAAGAGACACCGCAAGGTACCCAAAACTAATAACAAAAAGTAAAAGAGAGTAAAAACCCGTTCCAAGGCATCCCAAGAAGCTCGGCTCAAAAACTTGTACAATGCTAAAGAAGTTTGGTCTGAATCCACTACTCAATCATAGAACTCAAAAACAACTGACACTGGGCTTCACCAGAATAGTTCCATACAAGGAGACTATCAACAGAGTGATGTTGAAAGTGCAAAAAAATACCAAACATAATTCGACCAACTACTGCAAATAGGTGTGCCACGATCCAAGAACAATAACCAAAGCAATAAGGCAAGGACACAAACTCCAGAGTGTCACGATCCAAGGAAATCCAATGTAACAAGGCAAGGACACGAAACCCGAAGAAGTAAGGACACAAACTCCAGAGTGTCACGATCCAAGAAAATCCAATGTAACAAGGCAAGGACACGAAACCCAAAGAAGCAGGATCAACACCACACCCTCCCATACTGCTGAATGGGTGGAGTGATGCTATAAATCTGTATGAGTTGCCCAAAATCAACTACTCGAACACTGAAAAAATAACACTAGAATTCACCAGAATAGATCCCTCACAAGAGATATTGTCAACATGTCAAAAATACAGATGTAAAATCTCTCAATAAACAAGAGAGATACACTACACCTGCTAAAGAAAAATGCTCAAAACAAGAAGCATCACAATGTAGAAGGTATAGAAAGTGGAGCAAGAGGCCAAATGGTGGAGGAGCCACACCTGTAGATTCCTCTCAATGAATTCCTATGTCATTGCCACGAGTGATCAAATATCCACCCCAAATCAACACGGATGGATGAAGAAGATACCTGCATATGACTTGGTGAAAAATGCACAATGGGTGCATGCAAAAGAACATCAGAATGTGTGTCAGGTTGATCATATATGACAGCTAAAATCTCAAGTTTCTCAAGCCTGAGTGAAGGTACAGAACTCATGTGTTGCTCGTGATCCTCAAAAATAGTCAAGCAAACAAAAAAAGGAGCTCTATCAGTGTGTGATCCCAATGAAGTATCTGCTTGAAAACCAATGTCATGATGAGAATTCCACTTAACATGTGGAAAAGATGAAATAATACCTTGTGAATGTCTGTCAATGACTCCACTAGTGAGACCCATAGAATGGAGCATGCGAGATCTAAATGCGGTGGTATGCCTCTCAAAAAATCCATGCAGCTGAGTAGAGGTAGGATACACAACATGTGGTACTGTAATAGGCACAGATGTGGAAGAGTAGGCAGTAACAAGCTTCATAGGTGTATGAGCATCAAGAGCAGGAACAGACTCAAAGATGGAAAAATAAATGTTAGTGGGTTCATGAGCAATAGCTGCAAGTGGACTAGGAGCATGGATATGGTTGTCCACAATATTATGGTGATGTTGTAGGCTAGCAAGTTTGTTCTGCAAGAAGTGTATTATTGTATCCTTATCGTGAATGAGTGATTGTAGAAGAGAGTTTCACTTCTTGAGTGATCTATTTTCTTCCACAAATTTTACAATATCCTCTTGAAGTCCGCACACTTCAGAGAAAAGCATATCATTCTCAGAATCCATAATAGGTACAAATTACAACTCCCGAAATTTTTTAGGTCGTCGGGCTCAGCCGAAATTACGTCCACAATTGATTACAACACTCCTCCATATTTGGCACTTTATAATTATAGTGTAAGCCTTAAAATAAATATTTCCAATGGAAAGAGCATGAAAAAATAAGTACTTTTGTAAAAAATGGCACTCCTTACCGAGTTACCGATCAAAAGTTACAAGATTTTTAATATTTTGCTCTGTTATTTATTTTAGGTGCCACTAAAACAAAATAAAATGTTGTTGCCTTCACCACACAAATAAAATTAAAGGGGCTAAATTTAAGCACCTACTAGTAGGAATCACAAACTTTAAGCCCTCATATGACCATACCATATGACCAAGGGCTAAGGATACTAGTCAAGACCATAGACTTAGGAGAGAACTAGACATCAAGAATCTAGTCAATACCATAGATCAAGGAAAGAACTACACCTAACAACTAGATAATATCTCCTAATATCTAAATAAAATAAAATAAATATCCACACACATAAGTGGGTGAGGATAAATACAATAAAGGTAAATAAAGTACCTAGGTGAACATGAGCTAAGGTAAATACCTACTCTAACAGAGATTACATTGCAGAGGCTAGATTTGAGGTCTGGAACTCATGGGAATTCAGCCACCATTTTGGCATGGTGTAGCTACTACAAATAAAATCTCAAAAACCCAACTAACTACCCTTCAAATGGGAACATATATATAGCAAATGAGCTTCCACATACCAAGCATTAACTACCTAATAAGTAGTTGAGCTACCTGAACTACCACCATTAATTCTTAGCTTGTTGAAGACCGGCTGCATCTTGTTCCTTCATGGGTCGATAACATTTCTATTGCTATCAGTCGGTAGCATTTTTTCCTTGATTTCGTCTGGTAGCATTCTTTTTTACCTTTCGCTAACTATTTGTTGACCATTAGTTGCACTTTTACTGTCGCCCGGTAGCATTTTCCTTGTTATCGTCCAATAGCATTTTTGTTAACCTTTCGTTGACCGTTGGTGGCACTTTGGCGAAATGTTTATTGACCACCAGTTGTACTTTTTCTGTCGGTCGGTAGAATTTTTCTTTTTTTCGTCTGATAGCATTTCTTCCTTGCTACCGGTCAATAGCAGTTGTTCTTACTGTCGGCCGGTAGCATTTTTTCTGACTTTTTCTTTGACTATTGGTAGCACTTTGGCAGAACGTTTGTTGACCACCAATTATACTTTTACTATTGGTCGGTAGCATTTTTCTTGTTTTTCACCAGTAGCATTTTTTTTACCTTTTGTTGACCGTTAGCGGCACTTTGGCGAAACGTTTGTTGACCGCCAGCTATACTTTTTCATTTGGCTGGTAGCATTTTCTTTTTGTCGGTCGGTAGCATTTTTTTTAACCTTTCATTGACCGTTGACAACACTTTGGCATAAATTTTGCTTACTGCTGGTAGCACTTTTTTTTACCGCCACCTAAATCCACCACGTCTCCTTTGCTCCTGATACCCAATGCTAAATTGACAGTCATTTGAATGTCAATTTCCTTGTTCAAATATTTAAGCCCACGTGAAAGATAAGTTATCCAAATTAACCCAGGGGGTTAATTTAGGATAGCAATTTGACAACCTCCATGGGGCATTTACCTGCTAGATGGAGACCAGTAGCCTTGAAGCATCCATTGGGCATGGAGTTAGGCCTAATTTTGAAGAAACTAATATTTTCTTGTTTAAAAAATTGTCTAATGAATCTGCTATGATCTTAGCTTGATCTGTGGAGCTTTAAATGAATCTATGAAACTTATCCAATTATCTGATTCCACCATGTACCCACAAAAACTATGTACAAAAATGAAAGATCATACATGTACCCAAATGGAAACATGCAGATTATGCACAAGTACTTGTTCTACTGAAAGCAAACCTACCTACTCTACCCTAACCAGAGACAAGAGAAGATAAATAAAGCCTGCAACTGGCAAGGAGAAATAACTCCCCTTTCTTACAATCTTAGACCATGCATTTGATTAATCATTGGACATGGCCTTTAATAAGAGTGGAAAATTATTTTCCACCCTTTCCAAAGTATCAAAAAAAAAAATTTGAATACCTCCTTTAGTTGCTCTATATTTGACTAGAGGTGTTGTAGCTGACCTTTGGTGTATTAAAGATCATCCTCATGCCCTGAAGTGAACATGATTGGTGGCAACTCTATTTTTAGCTCCAAGCTAGCCAGATACCTGATTACGCAAGGGGATTTCGGAACCAATAGGTTGATCCTTGTGATTTTCCCACTCTTTTAAAGCTCATCCCTATGGATGGGGAAATCCTATAGAATTTTCAGAACGTGGTTCCTTGCAAGCTGATATGAACTTTGTGGTGTTTCCGCAAACAACTATTCCTCCTTCAAAACTACCTTCTCCATGATGACTGCTGATTTTTAATGGTGTCGTCATCTTCCTCTTCCTCCATGGTAGGTTTATCAACAACATCAGATTCAATGAAATAAAGCAAGAAACTCTCAATGATATCTTCTTCATCTAGAACCTATGAATCTGATTTGTTCTACTCCATGTGATCCTCTTCATTTGGAGTTGACTCTTCCCTCTCTTCTGATTTTGCATACTATGATGAATCGGAAAATTTTGAGAATATAGTGCCAACATACACACTACACTCGGAGTATAGAGACTACTGGTCATCTTCTTCTTGTTCCTATTCTTCTACAAAATCAGCCTCCACCTTTTGGTATGTGATCCCAACCTATGTTGAAGGCTTAACCAGATGTGGCATCTATTTGGAATCAAACTTTGCAGCCCATTCCTTCAAAAAAAATCAAGTTATTATCTTCTAGGCTCTTCAACTTGTTTCCCTCCTTGCCTTATTTTTCATATTTTGTTCTTACCAAAATGGGTTTGGGATTGCAAGAGGATGGGTCGGCTAGGATTTAACTGATTTATACATTGTTTGAGGTGGGAGGGAAGGTGTTACACTTTCTTGTGGAGTAAATTTAGGTTTTGAAGGGAAAAGAGCAATGGATTGAAGGTGGGATGGAAGGGAAGAAGATGGCAAAGTGGAATCATCAATGGAGGCAGTGGGCAAAAAGCTAAAAATATGGAAAGTGGGTTGAGATAGCATAGGTTGGAGAGAAGGAATGAAAATATTATGAGGTGGTGGTGTAGGACTTACCCATTGACAAGGTTTCTTGGTACTCAGTTCATAAGCCTCTATCTCCTCAATCCACTTTGCAAGTTGTGGCAACATTTCAACTATGAAATCAAGCTTTTCCAAAAGGTAAGTTGAAGTGGGGGAATGGGTTTGGTAGGATGCCCATGATTATTTTCATATGTTTATTTCATATTTTTTATCATTAAAGGAGGAAATATGATTTCCCCTCTCTTTTCCCTCCTCTCTCTCTCTCTCCCTTTTTATCTATATAATGTAAAAATATCTCATTTGAAGAGGGAGGACGTTCTAAAATGTAAAGGTATTATGCCAAAATGGTTCCTAAGCATATGTGAGTTAAAAACCTCCATTTGAGCTTGGAAATGTTTTCTTTTTCCTTCTTCTTCACATGTTGTTAAGTTTGGAGCTTAATTGCTTCACAAGAAAATTGCATTTACATGTTGTTGGTTTTGATAGTGACCGGCATCGGTCAAAAGGTAACTAACATCGGTTAGGAAGTGACCGGCATCGGTCAGGTAGGAACTGGCATTGGTCACCTTTGCGACGGTGTTTTGTTCTTTAAATGAGAATTAGAATAAATATCTTGTTTTAAAGATGATTTATTGATTGTAAAATTATATTTAGTTTCCTAGAATAGATATATATGCATGTATGCATTATATGAGGGTATGAGAGAAGAAAATATCAATTGTTTGCGTGTAAGTTTTCTTGGTGAGAAAGAAATAGTAGTTGAGTGAGGGAAAAGCATTGAACATCCTGTGAGGTGTTGTGAAGATAGCAGATCTTCATTGTATCTCCTCTATAAAGTACTGAATAATATTATTGGTCATTTCTTGGTGGACATAGCCCACACTGGGTGAACCACGTTAAATCTGGTGTTATTTTTCTCTTGTTTATTTTATCTTCTAGCTTATTTCCGCATTCATTTTTTATATGTTTTATCTTATTATAGATCTGTGTAACATTGTTATATGGTTTAACCCCAACAACTGGTATCAAAGCTCTTTTATTTGGAGGCTTTGTGTGTTGACAAGATTTACTCACAGAGGGTTTTCTAATTGAGTGGGAGTAGAGCAATGGCAGAAGATAGTAAATACTGAATAGAGAAATTTGACGGTTGTAATTATCAACTATGGAAGATGCATGTGGAGGATTATTTGTATCAAAAATATCTATACTTACTGTTGGATGAGCATGGATAGCCAGACATGATGACTGATGAAGAATGGAAGGTTCTTGACAGAAAGGATTTGGGATCTATAATATTGAGCCTCATAGCATCGGTGGCTTCAAATTTTATAGTTACAAAAACCACGGTAGAGTTGATGAAATATTTAGAAAATTTGTATGAAACTCCTAGTGCTTCTAATAAGGTTTATTTGATGAAAAAATAGTTTAATTCTAATATGCAAGAAGGTGGATCTGTATCTAATCATTTGAATGATTTCTGATCTATTGTAAATCAATTAAAATTGGTATAAATTCCATTTGATGATGAAATGAAAGCACTTTATTCGTATGTTCTTTGCCGGAGAGTTGGGATAACTTGGTAATGGTTGTTAGTACTACAATGACTACTTCTAAAGGTTTGAAATTTGATGATGTTGTTAGTGTAATTCTTAATGAGGAAATACGTAGGAAAATATCAAGAGAAGCATCATCTGGAAACACTTTAATTGTAGAAAGTAGGGGACGATATAAGGAGAGATCATCAAAGAGAAAGAAGAATGGGAGATCAAATTCAAGACATGGCAGATCTAGATCTAGGTATAGAGATTTACTTTTTTGGAATTATGGAAAGAGAGGACACGTAAAGAAGGAGTGTTGGTCTAAGGAAAACAAGGAGAATACATTAGAAAAAGGTAAATAAAAAGGTAAAGAGGTAAACATTGCAAGTGAGGTAAAGAAATATGCCCTTATTGTCACCCTCGATAATAAATTAGAATCTTGGGTTTTATATTATGGATCTTCTTTTCACACTACCCCTAATAAGGGTTATTTCAGAAATTATGTTTAAGGTGATTTTGGACAAGTTTATTTAGGAGATGATGAGCCATGCAATATTACTGGTAAATGTGATGTTTATCTAAAGTTGCAGAATGGAAATCCATGGGTATTGAAAGATGTGAGGCATGTGTCAAGCCTTAAGAGAAATCTAATATCTGCAGTGAAACTTGGTGAATATGGATGTGTGGTTACATTCACCTTTGATTCTTGGAAGGTTAATAAGGGATCTCTTATTGTGGCAAGAGGTAATAAGGTAGGAACTTTATATCTGTCTACCTGTGTTACTGATTCCCTTTCTATGTTATCTACTACAAATTCAGATGCAACCATGTGGCACAATCAGCTAGGTCATACGAGTGAAAAAGGAATGCATATCTTAAAGGCTAAGGATAAGCTATCAGATTTGAAACAATTAGTATTGAATTTTGTGAGCATTGAATATTTGGAAAGCAAAAGAGAGTGATATTTCTCAAGGTTGGGTCAAAAAATAAGGATCATAAATTAGATCTTGTACACTCAGATGTGTGGGGACCAGCTCAGGTAGCTTCTATTGGAGGATCCCGATATTATGTGACTTTTATTGATGATGTCGCAAAGAAGGTATGGATTTATTGTATTAAGCGTAAATATGATGTTTTTGATACTTTTAAAAGGTGGAAATACCTTATAGAAAATGAAATAAACTTAAAATTGAAGTTCCGTAGATCTGACAATGGTGGTGAGTACTGCAACAAGGCTTTCAATGATTATTGTTCAGAGAATGGAATACGAAGAGAAAGAACAGTTCCTAGAACTCCACAGGATAATGGAGTTACAGAAATAATGAATAGAAAAATCATGGAATGTGTTAGAGGCATGAGGGTACATGCAGTCTTGCCTTTGAAGTTCTAGGTAGATGCAATGGATGCATAAGTGTACTTGATCAACCATGGGCCTTTTACAACACTGGATGGTGGAATACCAGAAGAAGCTTTTTCTGGAAAAGAGGTAGATTTTTATTTTTTTAGAGTTTTTGGCTCGAGAGCTTTTGTACATGTTGATAGAGAAAATAGGAGGAATTTGGATGCTAAATCTAAGAGATGTAATTTCATTAGTTATGGATGTGGTGATTTTAGATATCGATTTTGGGATTTAAAAGATTCTAAGATTATTAGGAGTCATGACTTTGATTGGAATGAAAAAATAATGTAAAGTGATTAGGTTTTGGTGCCTAAACATGAACAGGTTTATGAGATTTTGAAGGAAAATCAAATTTCAGACCTAAATCATACATCCATAGACACCGACGTCGATTCTATAGGAACTGATTTCAGTCAGGCTAACCAGCATCAGCAAACAAGATTGGGTTTAGAATAGAAAACTAGTGGAACCAGCGTCAGTACTCCTCGAACCAATGTCAGTAAGGTAACTGCAGTCGGTCGACAGACAGAGGAACCGTGGTCAGTTACAGGTGAAGAGTGTCGGTCACTAAAAAATATTGACATAGATTTGCAACAGGCACAGAATGAGCCCCAAATACCCCAGATCTCAATAAGAAGGTCTCAAAGAGTAAGTAGACCTCCAAAAATATTGTCACCTTCCTTTTCTTATTTATTATTGACTGATAGTGGTGAACCATAAATATTTGAAGAAGCAATGCAGGTAGATACCCATGAGCAGTGGGAGCATGGCATGGATGAGGAGATGGACTCCTTGAAACAAAATCAGACATGGGATTTGGTCAAGTTTCCAGAAGGTAAGAAAGCACTGCAGAAAAAATTGGTTTACAGGATCAAGGAAGAAGAGGGTGAACTAAAAAGGTACAAGACGAGGCTTGTGGTAAAGGGTTTTACACAAAAATTAGGTATTGACTTTGATGGGATTTTTTCTCCTGTAGTTAAGATGAATTCTATTTGTATTGTTCTAAGTTTGGTTACAATAGAATACTTGCATTTAGAACAAATTGATGTTAAGACGTCTTTTGTTCATGGTGATTTGGAGGAAGATATTTATATCTAGCAGGCGCTTGGTTATGAATTCAAGGGCAAGGAGAAACTTGTGTTCAAATTTAAAAAGAGACTATATGGGTTAAAGAAAGCTCCAAGGCAATGGTATTTGAGATCTGACATTTTTATGCATCAGCATGGTTATATGAGATGTGAATCTGACCATTTTGTTTATTTTAAGAAGCTTGGAAATGGGATTTATGTTATTTTGTTATTATATGTAGATGATATGTTGATTATAGGATCTAGTATGCAGGACATTGGTAAACTTAAAGAAAGGTTAGCTCACACATTTGCAATGAAGGATTTGGGAGCTGGAAAGAAAATCCTTAGCATGTAAATTCACCGAGATAGAAAAAAAAAAGTTGTATTTGTCTCAGGAGTCTTATATCAATAAGGTGTTAGAAAGGTTTAACATGCCAAATTAAAAACCTCTTAGTACACATATGGCTGGAAACTTAAAATTGAGAAAATATCAGTGTCCTTCATCACACAAGGAGGTTGAGTACATGGCATGTGTTCCCTATGCTTCAAGAGTAGGAAGTCTTATGTATGCCCTGGTTTGTACTAGACCAAACATTTCACATGAAGTGGGAGTTGTGAGTAAGTTTATGGCTAATCCAAGTAAAGAACATTGGAAAGCAGTCCAATGGATTATCAGATATTTGAGTGGGACATCCGGCATGGAATTATGTTATGGAGGGTCAGATACTTCTTTATGTGGCTATGTTGATTTAGATATGGCTAGAGATTTGGATGGCAGGAGGAGCACCCCTAAATATTTTTTCACAATATGTGGAATGGCAGTTAGTTGGATTTCAAGATTGTAGAAGGTTGTGGCTTTGTCTAATAAAAAGGTAGAGTATGTTGCAGCTATAAAAGCTACCAAGGAGATGATATGGATGAGCAAGTTCATGAAAAATATGGGTAAGGAACAAGAGGATTACAAATATATAGTGATAGTCAGAGTGTGATCCATCTGGAAAAGAACTCATCATTTCATTCAAGAATGAAACATATTCAATTGAGGTCTCACTTCATATAACAGGTGTTGGAGGATGGGCAGCTGAAGTTAGAGAAAATCCATATGGATAAGAACCCTGCAGACATGCTAATGAAGCCATTAGTAAGGGAGAATTTGGAGATTCACTCCACTTCTGTTGGTCTTCAATTTTGATATTTGAAGAGGAAGAAATGAGCCAAGGAAAAGGAACTAAGGATGGTGATGCACAGTACAATGCAGCAATTTATCTCCAAGTGGGAGATTGTTAAGTGTGGAGCTTAATTGCTTCACAAGAAACTTGTTTTTACATGTTGCTGGTTTTGACAGTGATCGACATCGGTTAGAAGGTAACTGGCATCAGTTAGAAAGTGACCGGCATCGGTCAGGAAGGAAGCGGCATCAGTCACCTGTGCGACAGTGCTTTGTTCTTTAAACAAAAATTAGAATAAATCTCTTGCTTTAAAGATGATTTATTGATTGTAAAAGCATAGTTAGTTTCCCATAATAGATATATATGCATGTAAACATTGTATGAGGGTGTGAGAGAAGAAAATAGCAATTGTGCGCATGTAAGTTTTCTTGGTGAGCAAGAAAGAGTATCTAAGTGAGGGAAAAGCAATGAACATCATGTGAGTTTTTGTGAAGACAACAGATCTTCATTGTATTTCCTTTGTAAAGAACTAAATAATATTATTGGTCATTTCTTAGTGGACATAGCCCACACTAGGTGAACCACATTAAATCTGGTGTTATTTTTCTCTTGTTTATTTTATCTTCTGGGTTATTTCCACATTCATTGCTTGTATTCTTTATCTGATTATAGATTTGTGCAACATTGTTATATGGTTTAACCCCAACAAATTTAATGGTTTTTGCATACTTTGAAAGCAATAAAATTTGGCTTTGTGGTGTTTCTCAGCTTAAGATTATGTTTTTTTTGCATTTCCTTTCCTCTCCATTCTTTTTGTTGTATTATATGTATGTATTTCTCCTTGCAGGTTCATTTATTGTGTCTCATGTGAGAATAGAAGGCAAAATATTGTTTTGGGTCTATGTCACTCATGTCTGACCTCTCCCTTCTTCAGTTTCCTTCTTCCTTTTCCCGCCTTAGATTATATCTACCATTTTTTAGTTTTATCACCACATGTTAGCTTAGGATTTCATTTCCATGCATCCTTATAACCCCCCTCTCTCTCTCCCTAGTCGCTTGGAATGTGTATATTAGGATTAGATAGGTTGTTTTCCTGCATTAGGAGTAGTGTTAGCATTAGATTTAGGTAGAGGAACAAGCATTCTCTGTAGGTTGATCTCACTTTGTAAGTTCCACAATTTTGATATCATCCCATGTTAGAAAAAAGTAGGGATCTATAACGAGAAAATCCTAGAGTTCTATTTTTTGTGATAACAGTTATGGCATGCCTGGTGGGATAGCTTTTGAGTCATATATTTAGCAAGTGTTCCATTACAACATTCTGGTCTACATTTATATATTTCCAAGTTTGATGTGTGTTTTGTAAATATTCAAACTTTGGAGGTATTTTCTTAACATATCTGGTGACTCCAGTGGTCTAACCAACCCATTTTCTTGTCTAGCAGACCATTTCCTTTCTTTCCCTCGTTTTCATTTCTCTTTCCCATGAATTTGTGTAGCCATGAATTAATTTCCTTATTTTATCAGTTTCAGGAGTAATGTCATTCAAATCCACCTCCATCCTTTCAAAATCCATCTTCAAGCTATTACAGCACACCTCCAAATCATTTTTATGACCAAAAAGGAGAATATGTTGACTTTGGAGGTCATTTTGCACCTAAAGATGATTTTGAAAGCAGGGTTCAAAAGATGGAGTAGATATTATAGGTTTTCAATGATTAACTAAAAATATTACAAGCTAAACAATCTAGTTTTAGGCATACTTATCCATGGGAAAGTCTTATACCTAGTTTTTTTAGCCCACAACAAAGGGTTAAGGCAATGAGTGATGTTTTCACTCAAATGGTTGATTTTATTACTCCTTTACATGCATTAGAAGCTAATGAATCTAAGGTTGAATAACCTTATCAATGTGATGTTCCTATATACCAACCATATCATTATCCAATGTCCATTCCATATCAACCACCTCAGCCCAAGGTTGAACTTCCTATCTTCCTCAAAGCTTATCCTTCCATTTCATCTCCTCCACAAGAAGATCTCACACCTTCCCCTTATTTTCAACCATTAAAAAATTAGTTGGAATCTCATCCCACCCCTCCCCTTGCATTCCCTAATTCATTTGGGGAGGAAAAAAATCACAAAATCAGTCATGGAGGGAAGAAAACAATTCAAAAAACCAGTAGAGAATAATTAATGCAAAATTTGAAGAATTGGGGTTTAAAATTTGAAACCAATCAGATGTCATAGTTGGTTAAGCCTTCAAAAAAAGTTGGGAATGAAGAACAAATGGAGGAGGCTGATTTTGTATAAGAGAAAGAACAAGAGGGAGATGGTCAACAATCTCTATGCTCTAAATGTAGAGTGCATCTTGGCACCATGTTATTAGAGGTTTCTGATTTGTCTTAGATTGCAAAGACAAAATTGGAGAAGGAGTACAAGGAAGCTAAGATCCAAAGGGATTGTTTTACAAAGTTTGACAATGAAGAGGCTGATTTTTTATCAAATTTGAAAGATTACATTGGTGAGGAAGAACCCATTGAACTCACTAATCTTACATTTTCACCATCTATCTTTCAATACATAAATCCTCTTGTGAATGCAGATCCTTCCTTGCCTCTTTTCACAAAATCATATTTAGAGGATAATACTAAAGAAAATCCTAATGCTCGAACCAATCTCCATGAGGAGAAAGGAATAAGTTTGATCTTTGAAACTTCATGATGGATGAGAATGAGGAAGGAGATGATGACACCATTATAGAACTAGTCATCATGGAAAAGATAGAGTTATTTGAAGAAGAATGAAAAAGTTCCCATCAACTTTCAAACATGCTCAATGATGAAGAAAGTGTCTCTATTAGCTCCATTCTTGGACTTGAATTTAAAGAAGATGAGATAACTTCAAGGATCAACCCATGTCCAATCAGATATTTGGTCACTTTAGAGTCAAAAATAAAGGAGTTGCAACCAGTCATTCTCATTTCAGAGCATGAGGATGATCATCAAAGTACCAAAGGTCAACATCAACACCTCCACCCAAATTCAGAGAAACTTAAGGAGGTATATGCTCTTTTTTTAGCTGATAGTTTGAAGAAACAAGGAGTGCAAGGAATAATTCCATTCTCACCATGTGATTTTATTATCAAATAGATCACATGGCTTCATTTTTTAAGGAAAGCATGTAGTTTCTCACAGCTCATTGCAAGTTTTTTTTAGCTCCCTTTACCTTTGGTTAGAGTACAGTAGGTATATTTTCTTCCAGCAAAATAAGTGTTTGTGCACACTCTACATGTTCCATATGGAACATGTATGATTTTTGTGTTTGTAGATATTTTGTATTCCCTTTGTTGTTGTTGCATAGCCCTTTTGGAAGGTAGAGTAGGTTTCATGGTGGGATAAAATACTTGGATAATTTCTAAGCTTTATTCAGAGCTCCACATATCAATTTCAGGATAGTGATCGCTAGGTATTTCAGTTTGGTGCTAAGTTCGTACGGATTCAGGAGACAGATTTTCAAAGGAAAAGATCAATTTCCTCAAGGTTAGGTTTGACTCCATGCTCAATGGACGCTTCTAAACTATTGATATTCCATCTGGGTTAAGTCACCAAAATGTTGTTTAAAATACCCCCGCAGGCTAATCTGACAACCCATGACCCCATTTCTAGACTTAGGCAAATTCACAGTTGATCCAAAAAAATTAAAATTTTCTTGAATTCTCTAAAAAAAATTAGGTTTTGGGTTTCTTTTACATTAGGAAATTTCATGGGAATTACATGTTATATGTCACATATTTCCCACTTCCAAAACCCAAAAATATTCCTTTGTGTTAGTTTTTTGGGTCCTCCATAGATCGGAACACTACGACCCAAAAGCATGTTCCATGTTTTCCACTTCCAAAATCTAACAGTCTATAGTGTTTCAGGTTTTTCAGGTCCTCCATATATCGGGACATTGCAGGTCAAACGCATGTCATATTCCAATTGTGCTCTAATCCTAAAACCTAATTTTTCTTTGGTCAGACTTTGAAATGTGCTCGATAGGTACATTTCCCCAAATGCTTGTTTCAGGTTTTTTATGCTACAAAACAAGGTCAAAAATATGATGGTCTCGCTCCCTTGTGTTGGGTTTCTGAGGATGTTTAGCATAGTCACATATTCAACATAGGGTCAATTGTGGTAGCTCAACTACTCACATTTATTGAATTATGGTGCCCTTAGCTTTTCCAACAAGCAAGCTAACATGGGGGTATGGGTTTGGTAGGATGCCCATGATTATTTTCAGACATTTATTACATATTATTGGTGGTTGAAGGAGAAAATCCAATTTTCCCTCTCTCTTCCCTCCCCTCTCTCTCTCCCTTTTTCTCTATATAATGTAAAAATATCTCATTTGAATAGGGATGAAATTATAAAATGTAAAAGCACCATGCTAAAAGGGTTCCTGAGTATCTATGAGTTGCATACCTCCATTTGAGCTTGGCAATGTGTTCTTTTTCCTTATTCTTTGCATGTAATGGTCTGCGCATACTTTAAAAGCAATAAAATTTGGCTTTGTGGTCTTTCTCAACTCTGGCTTATGTTTTCTTACATTTCCTTTCCTCTCTATTCTTGTTATTGTATTGTGTGCATGTATATTTCCTTGTAGGTTAATTTTTTGTGTCTCATGTTAGAATAGAAGAAAATTGTTGTTTTGGGTCTATGCAACTCATGTCTGACCTCTCCCTTCTCCATTTTCCTTCTCTTTTTTCCCTCATTAGAATGTTTTCACCCTTTTTTAGTGTTATCACCACCTATTAGCTTAGCATTTCATTTACATGCATCCTTCTAACCCTATCTCTCTCCTTGCTCCCTTGGAATGTGTAGATTAGGATTACATTAGGTTTTTTTCCTGTATTAGGAGTAGTGTTAGAATTAGATTTAGGAAGAGGAACCAGCCTTCTCTGGAGGTTGATCTCACTTTGCAAGTCCCACACTTGTGAGATCATCCCATCTTAGGAAAAAGTAGGGATCTGTAACGAGAAAATCCTAGGGTGCTACTTTTTGTGATAACAATTCCCACCTAGTTTTAATCCCTCATTTTCTCACTTACTTACCTTCGATGTTTACTTTTTATTATTTTTCCCCTATTTGGTTTCTCCCCCTTGGTTTATTTTTTAGTTACCTTGGATTATTGCACATCCTTTCCCCTTATGGATTTACCTACATACTTTTACTTTTGTTAGACATATCATAACCCTACATCTCTCATCTCATCAGGTTACTACCTACTTCCTTCCTCCTTATAACTCGTGTGTGCTCACCTCCATGCCTACTTTACACCTCATGTTTCATTATTCACGTCACTATATACTTCCAAATACCTATATTCCAAGCCTTTTTTAAAGCAAAAACACTTTTTTTGTCACTTACTATTAATTCAGCATTATGGCGTCATATGTACATGGACTATTTATGGCCCTGTAGACACAAAATCTATGCTCTTGGGTATATTCTAGGTCCTAAAGCATATTAATGTATGCATGATTCCTAAGCAAGAAAACTATTGGTTGACAACTTTTTTGGCCTTTTTCTTTATCTTTTCCACTTTTATTGGCCTTACATATCTTATAGCCCTGCCAGAACTTTACTAATTTATTTTTGATGGCCTTGAAAACTAGCACCCAGTTAGGAAAGAAGCTCCCAGGCACTCATTTCCCTCTTAGTCACTCTTGGCCTTCTTTATCTTCTTCTTACTCTTTTGGGTCTCTTTTACTTCTTGGTCACCTTTTAGAACTTTGGGTTGGCCTTTCAGGTGTAAATTATGAAATTCAAACAAGGGAATCATATATATACTTAGTTATTTCTATCAAATAGGGGGCCAAGCACATAAGCATTATCTATCATCACCTAAGCTTGAATTCAAAGGAACAAGAGCCTTAAAAATCATATATCTAGCACACTCATAAAAGGGATAAGGGATGCATCATTATGCACATGCATCATAGGAGGGGAGTTCATTTTATTCCATCACACACATCTTGCATACTTGGTACTTTCTAGATCTAGATTGTTATCATTGCGCAACTTGCACAAATGCATCCTAGGGCATCATTACACATACAAGCATGGAGAAATGCATGGAGTTTGAGATGTAGTGCAACGCTTGGTTGTAATTTCACTCTTAAGGTGACCAACAAGGTAATTCCGACTCCACATTTTGCATCTTTTAATTATATTTAATGTGGTTTATAGACATGTGCAGGTAGCTATTTATTTTTTAGGTTACATGTATTATCGATGATCTAATAGTTGAACCAAAACAATAAAGAGTGAGAAGAAGTGAAGCTCCTATAGCCCTGAAAAGATTAGAACCTGAGCACTTGAGTGAACACAAGTGCCCAGTCCAATCACTAGCGCCCAAGCGCTCCTGTCCTCTTGTGGTCACTTCTCTCCAACATAGTTCTGAGTTCTAAAACCCTCAGTGAGCCTTAACGACATTGTTTCCAATCTATTTCAGTAGTAACTCATTCTGGATCACTCCCATATTGCATGAAATCAACAAAGTCATCTTCCCTCTTTCATTTGCTTAGGGTTTTATATTTGTGACTGCTTATTGCTTGTGCACTACTATACTTTATTTCCTTGATATAATTAGTTACATTTCATTCATATGAAATTAAGGTTTAATTTAATTTATATTAATCATTTGGTGAACCCATACGCTCGAACCCTACCTTGCTTCAAGACCTTCTTTTTATGCACATCACCTGTAGTGGTGATTTTTGTCCTCTTACACACATTATGTTAAAATCATAATGGACTGAGGGGGGTAAATCATTCCTTACAAAAACTTTAAATTCATATTTCAAACTTGCATATACAAATACTCATAAGCATTCAACCATCCATTAATGTGTGCATACATCAAACAAACATATGTGTAAGAACCATAAGCAAGATCATCAACACAAGACACAAGATATAAGTGGGAAACCCTCAATGGGAATAAAACCCATTGAAACACAATTTATATGTTTAATAATTTAGTGAGGCACCAACCCCTAGTTTAGTAGAGCACCAACCCTACAAGGAGCACCAACCCCTAATTTTGTGAAGTAACAACTCCACAAGGAGGATAAAACCCCCCAAGGGCCAAGATGATGAAGCACCCACTCAACAACCTTATGATATGTATATATCTGATTTTTTCTGCCAAAACTAATGGAGATCCAATATCAAACTCACACTACTTAAACCAAACCCTAAGTGATAACACTTCACAAAATATGCTCATAAATCACTCTAAAATTCATCAAACTCTTTCTCTCATGTCCTCTTATTTTTATTCCCCTACAACACACTTGAATTAGCTTAAAATTATTCTCAAACACCTGCAATTAACTCTCACCTAGTTGGCTCCACATGCGCGCGCGCGCACACACACACACACACACACAACTAGTTCCAAAAAGCACCCAAAAACATGCTTTTATATGCTTCTCCTCATTTGAAACTTAGGCCCAAAATTTTTCCTCCATTTTATTCAACCTGTACATCAATTAAACATTTAAAATTGACCCAATCAATTCGGCCTAACTAAAACCCACATTACAAGTGCTAAAAATGTCTCATAACCCCATAGGCACATTCTTAAAAATTCCCTTACAATAAATGTATAATTTTTCATGAACTAAAACCCCTTAAACATGAATAAAATATCATTTTACATTCATACATGGTCGTACATTTTATAAACCAATCAAATTATTTCATTTACTAGGCTCAATTCCCTTTACAATTCTAAAAACAGTTGTTTCTTACACCCTTCAGCGCCCTAGAAACTTCATAAGGCCACCAAATCACTTATACTAAAAAAAACCTTGTCATGTGACAACTTAATGGAAATTTCATCATCTTTATAAAACTTATAAGCAATTTAGAATTCATGAAACAACCATCTCTTCAAACCACAACTACATTTTCCTTCACCAGACCAACCTGCCAAACCTTCTCTTTCCAAAGGTTAGGTCATAAAATCATTTATACATACATTCAAGACCTAAAAATGGATTAATTGGATTCCAAATTCATATTTATTCATATTTCAGGTAATAGGAAGCATCACCCAATCTATCTTATGCTTAAAACAACATCAAACTTTCACTCAAAAATATCCTGTCTTGAAATGAAAAAAATATTCCTGCTCAAAGAATGACCTGGAAATCATATCAAATGGCCTCATCATGAGTAAATCCATATATCATTGGAAATATCTCTGAATCTAATTTCCAACAGAACTTTAATCGTCTCAAAACTCCACTTGTAACTCAAGTTATGACCTTTTTACTGGACTTTACTATTTGAAATCCCAAAACTGCCCTTTGACCAACCAACATGTTTGGACCTCAAAACACCATGTACCTGAAATATATTTCTCTGAAATTTCATGGACATAAATTTCAACTCCCATTCATCATGCACCATCAATTTTTCATGTTACTCCTTTGTACCATCTTGTCCTAAAACCTTATTCTTCAAAAACTTCTATTTTTAGGTGGGGCCCACTCATCACCATAACCTCAACCATACATTTATGGAAATATTATAGAGTCCTATAAAACATAAAATCATTACTTTTTATGAACCAATCAAAACTAGGTCACTATACTTCACTTTCTGCAAACTACTCCTAGCTAGGGTTTAAATATGATTTTAAACCACTTTGCCTTCTTAAGATTCATTCATAAAAACCTGACAATCAAACAACCTCATTGTTTTTTTGAAACCTTATAAAACTCACCTTATAAGAATCACTTTAAATCCACAAGTTTTCATACCAATCACACCAATCACAACGAACATCTAAAGTTGCACTTCAAGTTAGGAATGCACTAGAATTTGACCCTGTCTCACCAAAATCAGTCATATCTTGCAAAATTTACATCATGGGCGCCTGAAAGTTTTTCTCAAGAGAACTATCACTTATGCCTATATAACATCTCAAATCATCATAATTTCACTTATATGGATCTCAACCTCTCCATTCATTAAGACTTACCTATGCTTGCATGTTTGATCTTCACTAGTAGAAGTTAGGGTCAACTAAAATAATGCAATAACTAAACACAGAAACCTTTTTAAATTACCCAAACATACCTTGTATGACCATGATACTACCTGGATAGCATGCATTCCACAATCTCATACTGGATTCAATCCACTTTTTCACACCTCTTAGATAGCTAATACTTGTTCTCTCAATGAGCACATGTAATCAAAGTGAAACACCTATACATGCACTATTTCCACTATCTATGATTGCTCAAGAAACCTAAAATCATGCTAGCCAACATTCCAACATTATTCCCAAACATCCAAAAATCTCACACTACTCACGCTTCAACTCTTAGGCACATGTGTGGGCTTGCTAGAGCAAGCATACATCACTAAATCCCACTAAAGCAACTGATAGACATCTGAACCATCATGTTAGAACCATCATACAACATCATGACATCATCTTGAAACATTTACTTTTTCATTAATGTGGTTTTTCATCAATGTACAACACCTACTATGACCACCATTCCAACACATTTGAATGCTCCCTCTAAATCATCCCGTCAATGATTCCATAAACCATGATTGCCTTCCTCATAATCGTTTGATTAACTCATGTGATTATTTCAGTGTATTGATAAATGATTTTGTTGTTGTACTTGTTATTACACTAATATGATGAGGATACTAATGTTTTTGGAATCAATGAGCAACTTGTAATAATTATTACATCTATGCATACGGTAATTTACTTTAATTTGTTAATCAACGCATAATTATGAATGTTCTCAAGGATACTAACTCACTTTTTTAAGATCTATAAATGATGCCACTCTCACCAGACTCATGTGATCCTCATTGGTCTTCGCCGTTGGACATAGGTACCCCACCTTCCAGCCAAGTCATATTGTCAAGGTAAAGGTAAAGGATGTATTGATAATCATTATCCCTCCCAATACTTCCCAAACATGCAATATTGTCTCCTATTCCGCACTCATGAAAGATGTTGATTCATACCATGATTTGATCATGCTTATCTATTTACCCATTGCTTACACACCTCTGATCATGGCTTATTTAATTATCTCTGTGAATTCCTCACTCTTCCTAAATGGGTCAAGACTTGTTGGTTTGGACCATATGACTTTTACTCGAAAGATACCTCCAATAGTATTAAGTGATCATGTTTAACTAAGTTTTATACCTTCATTTGTATAGTTGGCTTAAAATTAATTACCTATCAATACCTTCCATGTTGCATGAATAATGACTATGCTGATAACCTGATAAACGGAAATATACATGGCTTATTAATAAGGTTTCCTCGTATTTTGGAATTAGACTCATGTTCATGTGGTTTTGTATTTAGTGATAATAATATGTCCAATTCATGACTTATTCGAATAGCTTTAACCATGATAGCATTGGTGGTTCTGGTTAGTCATTCTAATGACCCATGCAACATCATGGAAGATATTCTATGCATTATTAGTTTAAAATCAAGTCTTGGATCCAATCGAGTTATTTTCTCTGCCTATGTCTTGGAGGGAAGCAGGTACAATTTTACTATTATGCCACAATGTTCTCACTATGGAAATTTAATGCATTTTAATGCATGTACTCTTCCTAAAAATGTGAAAGATTATCCAAGAAGCTACTATGGATATGTTCATAGGTGAGACTTCTCCTTCATTTGGTTGAAATTTTGCCATACAGCTCAAATTGGGAAAAATATGCATGTTACCACCTATGGGAAATTGAATTCTCAACAAAGCTTCATTTGGTCATCTCTAGTCAAATTGATGTTAAATCTATTTTTAGCATATCAAACCATCCACTAAGCCTACTGACGCTTAAGCTATTGTTAATGTTGTTTTTCAAGGTTCCAAGTTTAAAGGATATTTTATAAGGAATCACATTGACTAAGATATTTTTTGCATCATATGTTTCTAATTTTTAGACCTGACTGAAAGGATTATCTGAAGAATCTCCCTCCAGGCTTATCAGGAATGGGTACAGTCCTCCTTTCCTTACTTCTTCATTTTGCTAGGATAGAATAATCTCTAGGTGATTGTTTAATGTTTGTTTGAAGTTCTATTTTTATATCAGTATGAATGGATAAATCTTTGAAAATGAGATGTTTTCACTTGTCTTGATCTTTCAAAAATAGTTTATTTAACAATTTTTGTTTGATAAACGACCTCATAATACATTTCAGTCTTGTGTTTTCAAATTAAAAAACTGTTTCATAAAAATATGAAACTGGTATTTTATATTTTTTGGATTTCTATTAAGGTCATGGTCAATGCTTGTTTTATTCAAATTGTGCACTATTTATTCTATTCAAATCCAAACACCTTCTTAGTTATAATGATTTGTTCTTAATCTTATAGGTATAAACCATTTTAGGATCGAATCCTTTAGGATAGTTCTTTCACCAAGGGTGTATCATTTTTCCTTGAGGTCGGTGTATATCGATGTTGATCTCTTTAGGTGTGAACTTGTGATCATAGAGTCACTAATTTTGGAAGGTTTAGGGGTTCAACTTGAATCTTATGGTTTCTAAAATAAGTTATGGAGACCAGGTATTTGGTTAGAGTTGGAGGCCTTAATTTGACATTGGATTTGTGTATTTAAATTATTTTTGTCTTTTTTTAGTTATGTGGGAAGATTAAGTTTTAAATGTCATCCTAGGAATGGTTGTCTTGTACCTCTCCCTTTGCAGGTAGTAAAACCTTGTTTTAAAGGTTTTAAGTTTGGGTCTCTACTATGGTTCAATTACCATCTAGGTTATATTCTTTAATACCTAAAAAAGAGATCGATGTCTTAATCTTCCAGTGAGATCTAGGGAATTGATTTTTGGATGTTGTTTTGAAGATTTTAGTTTCTTGAATATTATAATTTAGTGGAGTGAATGGTTATAAAATATATGGTATAGGAAGGAACTATTACTATATTAGATTAAAAATTCCATTATGTTTTAGTGTAACGTTTTTTGAAATGAATGATGATCAAGACATGTATGAAAGTAATATGTTTATCTATTCTTGGATACCAGCTAAGGGGTCCTCACTCTTTTCCATCTTCGGATAACTTTCCACCACTCACACAATTTCACCCCCCCCCCCCCCGCTTTCCCCATCACCATTTGATTTCTGTATTTTCTACTCTTAAAGATTAAAAATATGCTACAGATCACCCTCTATTGATTAATGCTATTTATTACGTGTGGCATGGTAACATACAATTTTTTTTAAATGAGTTGCCCTTCCTCTTTATCCTTGTGTGGACACATTCTTGTTATATGATTCACTGCTTGACTATTAAGGGTGCAATTCCTGAATCAAGTTCACTTTAATTACAATGATTGAAGGAACTCTCTCTCTCGCTTCGATAGGATTCATGTATTGTATTTATGAGCATATTATTATGTCATGATTAAATGACTTGCATAATTTAAACTTCGTTACCTGATGATAGGAATCTTGGTTATATAATTTATGAATTTTATGTTGAGTTTGAATTTTTTACTAAAAGAGATGATAGATTAAATCCTACACATAATTGTTCAATATTTTCATAGTGAAACTAGTTAGAAAGTGAGTAGTGTACATTGATGTCAGTATCACATCACACCATCACATTCACATAGCTTCTACACATTTTAGTTTTATTTGCTCTTGTTATCCTATAATATTTACATGTTTCACTTTTTTCTCTATACTAGCCAAATAGTGTCAGTATGTCATTAAATCTATTATCCTTTACATACATGCAATTTAATAATAGTGTAATATCGAGTTGTAAATGCATGAATATAATGATTATTGCTTCGGTATATATGAATGATTCTTGTAAGACATGTCTCTGTTCACTTATTGACAATGAGGTGTTCATTTTGAGAGTCTGACCTGTTGCTAATGTGTTATTAAACACTGTTAAGATGTCATTATGATTTAATAACAAAAATAATAGGATAACAAGGAAGTACAACATAACACTTAAAAGAGATATGCTATAAATGATATACTATGTTAATCATTCATGAACATGCTAACAGGTATAATCTATTTGTATAATTAACCTTGTAGGATTACATGTGAGACATGGTTATTTGTTACTTCTTTCATACTCATTGAAACTTATTGTTTGAGGGCTATGCCTTATATATAAATTATGATAATTGTTTCTTACGGCTGCTTCAGCCCTGATTGTCTTATGACATTGTGAGAAATGTCCCATGTATAAAACACACTTTACATTGTCCATATTGAAATAAAACTTCCAGTGGTTATTAATGATACATAAGTATAGTTTATATTATCATATTGAATTAATTGTGATAGTAACAGGAGTTTCTATGGAGAAACAAGTTGTGTCACATGAACCTTAGTTTCATATTATGCTAAGGATGGCCTACCCCCTAGGGAGGGTATCCAATACATGAAATGCATATCAAGTTCTAATCCTCTCCTTAGGACCAAAATCCTCCTACACTCATCATGAATCCTAAATGAGTGGAACTAACTATTGATTGAACATATGACCTGATTCTCAGCAGTCTTGAGTTACCTACGGCTTCTAGAATATAATCTAATTACTTAATTAGCCAAATTAATACAATTAAATATTGGTCTATACTATGAACCTAACCAATAAGATAGAGTGGAAAATAGCATCCTGATACTATGTCTAGAATAGTGGCATCTTGTGTCCCACCTAGGTGTTTGTATCCTGAGGGAAAAAACAAATAGTTTCTCAGTTTAGCACAGTTTCTAGTAGTTTCAGTACATTATCAGACACTTCTCTCCAGTTATAGAATTCAATTACATTTAGTTATGATTAGTTACGTTTTGATCTAGAGTATCAGTAATTACCATCTATAGTGGCACTTAGTTGACAGCGTTATAGAAGGAGATGCAAACATGATCTTTGTACTCTAACAAAAATGTCTAGCCAAAGATATCACCCAATGTATACTCGATCTTTGTATACCTGAGATTTCCCAATAAAATCACCCTTAATGTGAGTATGCTCCCAAATTTACTCTACTCTAATGGCATGAAAATCAATGAAGGCATAATAATATAACCCTTAATGGTCTATAATACAAATAAGGATTTTCCATAATGTAGTGGCACTTATGAAAGCATAATTAGAAGGTGTTAAAAACATACCTCTCTCTCTCAACACTTTTCTCTTTGGCATGAGATTTCCCAAAAAATCTCATCACTTGGCGTGAGATATTCTAAAAAAAATCTCACTTGGTGTGAGATCACCCAAAAAACTCACTATCGGTGTGATATCACCCAAAAAATTCACTCTTCATAGCAATTTTAGGACATCAAATCCGTAGCCTTTACACTATTATAAATCAGGTACACACTTTCCTTTCACTACAGTTTTTACTTCTACACACTTTTATACTAATTTTATACATCCTTTGCTCTAGATTTTTAATATACAGGACTTTAACTACTCTTTTTCTCTTCTTTTTCAACTCCATCCTTAATACGTAACAAGAAGAAGTTCACTTCAGTAAGCAAAAAATACAACAGCACAACGAACAGGTATACAAGTAACACATATGGTCTATCATCCCCTAGGGTCATTTTCACGCTTTGCATCGTAATCACTTCACATTTCACTTGTCCACTCGGCACGCTGTCAACTACACTCTTCTATATAGGATCATAAGGTACGCATATTCTATCTACTTCATATTATCGATTATTCACTCAACATCATAAAGTGGGGGAAAATGTAGACACAAAATCTATGCAATTGGTTACATTTCTAGGTCCTAAAGCATACTAATGTATACATGATTCCTAAGCAAGAAAATTAGTGGTTAACAACTTCTTTTGGGACTTTTGCTTTATATTTTCCACTTTTATTGGCATTACATCATACAACCCTGTTGGAACTTTACTAATTTATATTTGGTGGCATCGGACACTAGCACCTAGTTAGGACAGAAGTGCCCAGGCGGTTTTGTCCCTCCTAGGCACTTCTGACGTTCTTTATCTTCTTCTTACTCTTTTACTTCTTGGTCACCTTTTAGAACTTTGGGTTGGCCTTTCAGCTATCAATTACAAAATTCAAATAAATGAATCATATATATACTTAGTTATTGCTCTCAAATAGGGGGTCAAGCACATAAGCATTATCTATCATCACCTAAGCTTGCATTCAAAGGCACAAGAGCATCACAAATCATATATCTAGAACACTCATACAAGGGACAATGGTTGTATCCTTTTGCATACACATCATAGGAGGGGATCTCATTCTATTCCATCACACATATCTTGTATACTTGGTACATTCTAGAGATAGACTGCCATCATCATGTAACTTGCTTAAGAGAATCATAGGAAATCATTACACACACAAGCGTGGAGAAATACATGGAGTTTGATATGTAGTGCAGTGCTTGGTTGTAAGTTCGCTCTTAGGGTGAGCGTTGGGGTCGTTCTAACTCTATATTCTACATTTTTTATTATATTTGATGTGGTTTGTGGACATGTGTAGGTAGTTATCTATTTTGCATGTTACAGGCATGACCAATGATCTAACAATCAAATAAGAGCGATAAAGAGTGAGTAGAAGTAAAACTCCTTCCCATAAAAGATAAAAACTTGAGCACCGAAGCAGACACAAGAGCCCAATCTAGTCACTAGCACTTAGGCGCTCTTGTATTCTTGTGGGTGCTTTTTTCCAACATAATTCTAAGTTCTAGAAGCCTCGATGAGCCTTGACGAAATTGTTTCTAGTCTATTCCAGCAGTCACTCATTCTGGATCACTCATAGATTGCATGAAATCAGCTAAATCATCTTCCCTCTAACATTTGTCTAAGGTTTCATATCTGTGAATTCTTATTCCTTGTGCACTATTGTACTTCATTTCTTGTATATCATTAGCTATAATACATTACTCTGAAATTAAGGTTTAATTCAATATAGATTAAATCAGGCCCCCATTTTCCTTCTTCCATTTTCCAACTTGAGGCACACTTATGTTGGAGATAAGATTACGCCATTTGATAAGGTGCAAGCTAGGATTATCCAAGCATGTTGGTTCATATGCATCATTTATAATGGCTAGGGTCTATATTTTTATGTCATATTACAAACTCAATTTCACTCTTCTAAATCCATATGGAGTATGATAATAGAAAAATAAAAGTCATATAAAGAAATAAAAAATCAAAAGGAAAATATAAAAAGGAAAAAATGCAATTTCAATCACAACCAAAAAATATGTGATCAAAAACAATGGCACGCCTCTATTTGAGTTAAAATATCAAACTCCAAATTTGGTCACATGTATGATATGGATGTTCATGGGATCATATTAGGTCATTAAAATATGGTAGGAGGGGGTAAGTGCAAAAAATTGGGGGTCCAAAAAGCGAACAAGAATCCGAAAAAAAGCAAAACGCGTACGTGTTTTGCTAAAGTATAAGATTTCTTTTATTATTTCTTATACTTTTATTATTTCTTATACTTTAAATTTATTTTAGTAAATATAAGAAATTAGGGTCACTTTTCACCTTATGGAAGTGGTCTCGTAGCTCCAACAGTTATAATCTAGAAGATAGTTTTTCAAAATCTAATATGGTCAGTACTTACTCATTTTCAGGATTTCAGCAAATGACCTAAAACTTTCAAGGCATATATATTGTAGTCAGTCTTTGTTTTGGGAAAGCATATAGTCATTTTTTAGGTTTTTTGACCTTCTAAAATGGATTTTGGCCCTACCACTGCTTGAATTGGTACTAATTTTTAAATTTTTTCCATAATTCACTTTAGTGACCATGAATTAACTCTATGATGTTTGTCTACTTCTTACTAAAAAGAGATCCTCACTTTGTAGATAGAGGATTGTTCCCTGAATGGGATTCCTTGTCCTATGGCCAAAATGAGGTGATTGTAATGTGCCTCCTCCTTAAGGTGTGATAACACTACTAGGTGTTGAATGAGTTGTTACGAATAGTACCAAGTGAATTGCATCAAGTGAACTCAGATGATTGCTCATTCTTAGAAACATGGTGCTCCATATAAAGATCATCCCCTCACCTTTCCTAGCTCTAAAAGCATCCTTTCATGGAATCAAATTCATGATTCTCATACATGTTTTTGCTCATATGTCTCTTATGGAGACAAACGATGCCTTAATACTTCACAAATAATGGTCCTTGATAACTCGGTGACATGACTAGCTCATTTTAGCTTGTTCTGAAGGGTGTTCAATTAACTACAAAATGGCCAAAAATGCCTTTTTAGGCCTTCAAAGGAAGTAGTCTCTCATAAAAATTAAATGAGTCGATCGATCACCTTAAACACTATTCCTTACACATTGAATAACATTGAATGATTTTTTTAGGACTTTCCTTTGGGTGAGGGTTTATGATTTAGGGTTTAGGTTTAGGGCTCGGGGTTTAGGGTTTAGGGCTAAGGGTTTAGGACTCAAGGTTTAGAGTTTAGGGTTTAAGGTTTAGTGTTTAAGGCTCATAGTTCAGATTTTAGGGTTTAGGATCAAGTTTAGGGCTCAGGGTTTAGGGTTCATGGTTTAGGGTTTAGAGTTTAGGGTTTATGGTTCAGGGTTTAGGGTTTAGGGTTTAGGGTTTAGGGTTCAATGTTTAAGGTTTAGGGTTTAGGGGTCAAGGTTGAGGGTTTAGGGTTTATGGCTCAAGGTTCAGGGTTTAGGGATCAGGGATTAGGGTTGAGGGTTTAGGGTTTAGGGTTGAGAGTTCAGGGTTTAGGGTTCAAGGTTTAGGGTTCAGGGTTTAGTTTTTAGGGTTTAGGATTTAGGGTTGAGGGTTTATGTTTGAGGGTTTAATGTTTAGGGTTTTGTCTTAGGGCTTATGGCTTAGGGCCTATGGTTCAGGGCTTAGGGTTTAGGGTTTAGGGCTCAAGGTTAGGGTTTATGGGTCAGGGTTTAGGTTTTAGGGTTTAGGGTTTAGGATTTAGGGCTTAGAGTTTAGGGTTTAGGGCTTAGGGTTTATGGTATAGGGTTTAGGGTTTAGGGCTCAGGGTTTAAGGTTTAGGGTTGAGGATTTAGGGTTTACAATTTAGAGTTTAGGAGTTAGGGTTTAAGGTTTAAGGTTGATAATTTAGGGTTTATGGTTTAGGGTTTAGTAGTTAGGGTTTAACGTTTAAAGGTCAGGGTTCAGGGTTTAGGGCAAAGGATTTGTGGTTTAGGGTTTACGGATCAGGGTTGAGGGTTTAGGGTTGAGAGTTGAGGGTTCAGGGTTTAGGGCTAATGGTTTAGTTTTTAGGGTTTAGGGTTGAGGGTTTATGTTTAAGAGTTCAAGGTTTAGGGTTTTAGCTTAGGGCTTATGGCTTATGGCATGTGGTTCAAGGCTTAGGATTTAGGGTTTAGGGCTCAAGGTTTAGGGTTTAGGAGTCAAGGTTCAGGTTTTAGGGTTTAGGATTTAGGGCTTAGAGTTTAGGGTTTATGGCTTAGGGTTTATGGTATATGGTTTAGGGTTTAGGGCTTAGGGTTTGAGGTTTAGGGTTAAGGATTTACGGTTTACGGTTTAGGGTTTAAGAGTTAGGGTTTAAGGTTTAAAGGTCAGGGTTCAGGGTTTAGGGAAAAGGGTTTAAGGCTCGAGGTTTGGGGTTTAGATTTTAGGGTTAAGGGTTTAGGGTTTAGGGATCAGGGTTGAGGGTTTAGGGTTGAGAGTTAAGGGTTTAAGGTTTAGGGCTCATGATTTAGGGTTAAGGGTTTATGTTTAAGGGTTCAAAGTTTAGGGATTTGGTTTAGGGCTTATGGCTTAGGGCCTAAGGTTTAGGGCTTGGGGTTAAGGGTTTAGGGATCAATGTTTAGGGTTTAGGGGTCAAGGTTTAGGTTTTAGGGTTTAGTATTTAGGGCTTAGAGTTTATGGTTTAGGGCTTAGGGTTTAGGGCTTAGGGTTTATGGTATATGGTTTAGGGTTTAGGGCTCAAGGTTTAAGGTTTAGGGTTGAGGATTTAGGGTTTACATTTTATGGTTTAAGAGTTAGGGTTTAAGGTTTAAAGTTTAGGGTTCAGGGTTTAGGGAAAAGTGTTTAGGGTTTAGGGTTTAAGGCTCAAGGTTTAGGGTTTAGGTTTTACGGTTAAGGGTTTAGGTCGCAGAGTTCAGGTTTTAGGGTTTAGTCTTTAGGTCTTAGGGTTTAGGGTTTAGGGTTTAGGGTTTAGGGGAAGATTATGAAGTAAGGTACTCTTTAGATTTAGGGTTTAGGGATCAGGGTTTAGGGTTTATGATTTAGTTTAGGATTTTGAAGACATTCAGGGTTTAGGGTTTACAGTTTAGGGCTCAGGGCTCAGGGTTCAAGGAATTTAGGGGTTATGAACATGGTTTAAGGTTTACGAGATCAGGGTTTGGGGTTCAGCTTACGGGTTTAAGGTTTATGGGTTAGAGATCAAAGCTCTAGATTTAGGGTTTAGGGCCTAGGGTTTAAGGTTTACATTTTAGGGCTCAAGGATTAGGGTGTAGGGTTCAAGGCTTAAGGTTTAAGGTTTATGGTTTGAAGATTAGGGTTTAGGGTTCATGGTTTATGGCTTAAGGTTCGGGGTTCAGAGTTACTAGTTTAAGGTTTGGGGGTTAGAGGACTCAATGCTCTGGATTTAGTATTTAGGGTTTAGGGCTTAGGGCTCAGGGTTTAGGGTCTAGGGTCAAGGGTTTAGGGTTATGGTTTTAGGTTTTAGGTTTTCAGGGTTTAGTATTTAGTGTTTATGGTTTAGGATTTATTATTTTGGTTTTAGGGTTTAGGGTCCATTGTTAGGGTTTAGGTCTCATGGTTGAGGTTAAGGGTTTAGGTCATAGAGTTCAAGGTTCATCGAATTTGTAGGTATTAACATTCAAAGAGAGTCATAAAAATTTGATGTTTTTCATCTGTTGATATTTTGAAGGAGGGAAATGTCATATTCCTGATTGTCCAATATCCTTCAAAGACCCTAGTAGTCATCAATCCTTGGATGTACATGGAGACATCTATTACTTGGCTTCCAAGTTATAATGATAGATGATATTTGAAAATTCACTGTTATGACCTCTAAATCTATATGAATTTCAAGTTTACTTCTAAATCACATCACACCCTTCACTAGGATTGATGACTACCCACTATCTTTTTAGTTCAGGGGATTTTGAAAACATCCATGGGTTTATCATATAAGGAATTATCAATGAATGGAAGTTCACTAAGTCATAGGCCAGGTAACTACCATTTAGAACTAAACAAGAAAGATTTGCTAGGCAATTGATAACCCCTTAGTGTTCTTAGCCATTCCCCTATTTCTATGCTATTTTGAACACTTTAGGAAGTTATGTCAAATTTACTATCTATTCCAGTAGAACACTTGAACTTTATCTTTCTCCAAAGGAGAGGATACTACAGGAAATTCAATTATGATCCTACACCTCTGCATTGATATATTCTCTATGTTTCTTTTGTTTCCTTTAAGATTAATTTTTTTTGTTGTGATGGTTATTTTTTCCAGCTTCTGAATAGGGTCATCCTGGATTGCATAATACCATACATGGAAATATGAGAAATGTGAAATTTGTTTCAGAGTGTGAATAAATTTACATTCAAGAGTGTAAGTATATGTGGGGAGAAACAAGTTTGGAAGAGATGTGTAATATATGCATTACAAGGCATAAGGTAGATGTCATATCATTTAGTTACTTGTCCCACCTCTCATAAGTTTAATGCCAGTTCTATAAGTGGTCCCTATTATGGTTCTACGGGATGTAAAAGTATGCAATGCATTGATGAATTATCTGCATTAGATGGAGTTTAGGAGCTTCCGATTCATGGTTAACAAGGTTTAAGGTCTATAGGTTCAGGGTTCATTGTTACTGAATTGAAAGGTTTCACCCTTGTAAACATTATGCCTTAGGATTTTAGGTTCCTCTAAGTGTGTATGCAAATTGTCTTGTTGTAGTATAGGTTTCAATTTCCCTAAGTGCTCTAGCATAGGTTTTATTGCTCCAAGATTATATTATTATACAGTTTGATGTGCCTCCAGATGAATGTTGTAGCAATTCATTTTAGGAATAGCTAAAAACCCTAGGTCAAGACAATTTTGTACTGTCAGAAATCTCATCTTCAAGATTTTCTTATGAAAATTGAGAGTGTGGATAGCGGAATAGGTTCAGGGTCACCAAGTTCAAGCATCAGATTCAAGTTCCAAGAACAGGATCAATATCATGCTATCATTCATGACTCTGTGCCCAATGGATGCTTCAATGCAACTGATCCCATGACTCACCAAACTGTTATCAAATTTTTTCACTTGGGAAAAACTGGTTGAACATGACCTTGCACAGGAGAAATGGAGGGGTCTGCCCAATTGTGTGGGCTCACATTCGATCCCAAAATCAAGCCCAGAATGATTCAACCTGAAGTAAAGTAAAGGAACCACGTAAACCTCCACGTGTCTCAACGACGCACCTCCAAAGGTCAGGTCCAAGCAATATCTTCAAATGTGCGTAGACTCTCCATGTGTCTTATAGGTCAAACTAATTGTTCCTAAATGGGTAGGAAAGAAAAAGTCAGTCATTGAAAATTATAATGACCAACGGAAACCTCCACATGACATCTTGGTGCAACTCCAGAGTTAAAATCCGGAGTCAGACCCCAAACAAGCGCAGGCCCTCCATGTGGTCAAAGTATGAAAAGGTAGAGTTGGCCCTTGAATCGGCTAAGTATACAAGAGTCAACGGAAGCCGCCACGTGTCTCATTTATGTACCTTCAAGGGTCGAATCCAAAGCGGGGTATCCAAATGTGCGTAGACTCTCCATGTGTCTAGGGTCCAACAAGTTGTTCCTAAATGGGTAGAAAAGATAGAGTCAACTGTTGAAAAGTCTAAAGACAAGCGGAATCCTCCACGTGTCAGCTCAGTGCAACTTTAGAGGTATGATCTAAAAGGCGGTCCCCAAATGAGCACCAACCCTCAACGTAATCAAGGCCCGAGAAAGGTTTCACCAGCCATTGAAAATTCCAAGCTTGGGATAGGCCAGCGGAACCCTCCGCTTGCCTCATCAGCGCAACTTCAAAAGAAAAATCTTAAGGTAGGTTCCAAATGTGCGTTAGCCCTCCACATGTCTAGAGTCAGACATAGTGTCTTCGCCAAGCAGAAGGGACTTAGGAAGAACACAACGGAAACAAAGTAGGTCCGCGGATGATGCCACGTGTCAGTTCAGTGTAACTTCAAGAGTGAAATGAGGGAGGTGAAATCTTAGGACGCGTGGGGCTGCCATGTGGATATTGTATGGATAAGACTCTTTTAAATATTGTCAACCCATGTTAAACGTCTGACCTCGATCTTCAGACAGCCATAACTTTTGACTTGAAGCTTAGATTTGAGCAAGAGAGGACGTTTTAGAAAGCTCTCAATGTCCTCTTCTCACCTACAACCATTAATGAAGTATGGGCTTCTTTTTTTGCCCAACAAGGAATAACACATGGAGGCATGGGTTCGTAGTAGAACCCATCATGGAGTAGGTGAATTTAATGCTCTTTTAGGAGTGGCTAAAGAAGGATTCAATTTTTCCCTCTTTTTCTCTCATTCTTCTATATATCATAAGGGAGGGACAATTTAAAAAGGGTTGAACAGTTTTGCTTTGCACCCTCCCTTCTTCTCTGTCTGCAGGAGAATTTGTGGAGTTTTGAACCTCCCATTCAAATTGTAATGCAATCTTGTCTCTTGGCCATTGTAATGGTTTGTATCAAATCTTTGGAGTAATAGTATAAGTTTGTGGATGATTTCAACCCTCTCTTATGTTCATTGTATCTTCCTGATCTCTTATTGCAATCTTGGTTATTTGTGCATGGTGGTTGTATTACATTTTTGATGGTTTGTGGTTAATGGAAAGCAGATGTAAAGCATTGCTTTGGTGCATCACCTTTTCTAGTTTAGGTTTATTTTCTTGTATGTTTCTAAACCCTATCTCCTTGGAAAATTAGATTAGATTTTGAGTAGACCTCTGCAATTTTACGTGTGCATCTGAACAGAGGAATAGGAACCGGCCTTCATCCGGAGAGCTTTTCCGATTTCGCAAGGTCCCACACTTGGGAAAAGCTCCATGTTGTGCAATCGCACTGAGATTCTCAACCCATCGAGTTGCAGAGTCCCAGGGGTGCTGTGATTCGACACCAACAGTTTTGGCACGCCCGGTGGGACCAAGAGGTTATTCCATAGATTTGAAGGAGTTTTCATGAAATTCGGACCAAAAAATTGCAGGTTTTACAATTCCAGATTTTTCACCTTCCAGGCTGAACTTTGAAATTGATTTTCAAGGACTTAACTTGCTCGAAACAAGTCAAAATTTCATCAGTTGATAGATCGGGGGGTAATCTTCAAAAGGGTATTCCTAGAATTTTGAGATTTTGACTTTCAAAATTTAATGGTTTTTTGAATTTCGGATTTCAGGTTTTCAGAAATCTGGCGTTTTTTTGGGTTTTCGGGACTATCATTCCAAATCAAATTCCAAACCCTAAAATCTCAAATGTGCAGGTCTTTTAAAAAAAAATTGTGTTTAAATATTGTCAGGTTTTGGTGTGTAACTTGGCAAAATCTAGTCTTTTGAGGCTTGTTCTCTAACACGTCTGGCGACTCCGAAGGGATAGAATTCAGTGGTGTAGCAGCACAAGTTGCCTAGGCACATGAGAAGAATTCGAACCAGGTCCAATACTCAAGAAGAAGGGCTATTTTTCCACTTGCAACTATCACCAGGCAGAGGAAGGAGAGGAAGAAGACCACAAAGATCACCATCTCCACCTAACAGGACTTTGTCTACACCTCCACCTGGTAGGCCTTTTCTCGCATCAACCAGGGTTCTTAGGCCAATCATAATGGCGCATCTACCACCAAATCCCTTTGTCAATTTCACAGGCAGTAGTCCACTTTCCCTAAATGCTCAGAATCAAATTCTAGTTGCAGCGCTAAAGAATATCCCCTACTTCACAGGTGAAAATCATACTACTCCTATTGATCACATCCAGGATATTGCTAATGCATGTGCAATCCACGAAATAAATGAAATGGATGTTGCAGTCAAGCTGTTGGCTTCATCTTTCAAAGGAAAGGCCTTACAATGGTTTAGGAGCCTTACAGCAGGCTCTATTACGAATTGGAACCAACTTTGTTCTGCTCTTTGCAGCCAATTCGGGGAGAGGGCGGACAATTTATCTTTATTGGAACAGCTGACAACAATCAAAAGGGCTCCTAACGAACAAATGGCAGATTTCAACTTTAGATTCCAATGGACATGGGACAGGATCCCAATAGTTGTTAGACCAACTGCCGAAGGAGCATTCCTTTATTTCTTAAAAGCTATAAATTCAGACATAGCCATGATGATCCAATCAATGGGAGGGACAACGCTGCCAGGGTCCTATGACACAGCGATCAGAGCAGAGAACTGTTTGATCCAAGCCGGAAAGCTTGCACCAAGGCCACCAATGCCTCTCTATCCAGACATGGGAAAGCCTACAACCAGTCAAGCACCAGAGTTGAATCCCATTCCAACTTCTAGGAATCAAAGTAATAATGAGGCATCGACTTCTTCAAATACTTCAAAGGAATTGCAGGAGGTCATGAAACAATTTCAGAACCTTGGAAATGAGCTTGTGACTATCAAAAGACAGCAAGCTCAAAGTGCTAGACCGTATCAGCCTCAAGCACAGTACCAAGCTAGGCCCCCATACCAACAAAATAGACCACCACCTCAGGCTGCAAATCAAAACCAGAACCAAGGACAGCCTCAAGCTGCCAGGCCATTTCGACCGTATGATCCAAATGCAACGACGTCCTCAAGATCCTTGGTTCCAACACAAAATAACATGGCACAGGAGTACGACTGGTGTTACCCTTGCAATCTACCTCACAATCAGTCAGCATGTTTCAATGGTGCACTGAATCAGGCCTTGATGGTGCAAACCATTGGTGTTGCTCAAGAACCAAGCCAGGAGGAGAATCAACAGCAACAAACACAACAAGAAGGACCTCCAACAGAAACCACATTGGCAAATTGGCAAACGGAAGACTTCTGTGGAGTTAACCAACAGCCTTTTCAAGGCGTGGCTGCCAACACACGGTCAAAGAAGAGAAATATAGGAGAGGGAAAACCATGTAATCCAGTTGTTTCTCAACCCACTCTTACACAACAAGGGGTCAGTAGACCAAACGTAGCTCCAAATGTGCAGAATCAACCTAAGGTACCTGTTGTAGCAACACATGCACCTGTTCAAGCTCCAGAAAAGGTTGCGCCAAGCAAGGGACAGCAAAAGGACAATTCATCCCCCTTCAACATCATCGATCAAATGAAGAAGACACATGTGAACATTTCCATGTGGGAATCACTGGCGATCCTAGGGCAACGAGATTTATTACAAGCTGCAATGGCTAATTGGTCTGCCACAAATGTATCAAACCAGGGACATGAGAAATTTCTCACTAATGCAGTGCAACATGATGGGGGCCAGACAAGGAAAAATTTGAAGCCTCCACCATTCTATGTTTCGTTGATTGTTGGAAACCACTTGGTACACAACTGCATGATTGATTCTGGGGCAAGTAGTTCAGTGATGCCGAAGCAAATAGCGGATCAGCTGGGTTTGAAATATGAGCCAGTGCTGAAAGGAGTAGTACAGCTAGATGGAACGGCAGTAGGAATAGTTGGGGTCATCAAAGGGTTAAGCCTAACACTACATTCCTGTCCTAATGTTACAGTTCTACAAGATGTGTCTGTGATTGACCTTCCGCCACTCTTTGCATTGTGTCTATCAAGAGACTTCACTGCAAAAATCGGTGGATATTTATCTACAGATTGGTCGCACATGATTTTTAGGACAAGGTATGGAGCCAAAGCAACAATCAGGTCAGAACCAATTGCCCATTTCCATATTGAGCCTCATGTACCAAATCCTATCAATGCAAATTGCTCGGTTTTTGATCAGGAGGAGTGTTCAAGTGATCTAGAAACAGGTACTAAGGTCGAGGGAATTCCTGATTTAACTTTGGATGAATGGGCAAACAAGAGTCATGAATTTGACCCATACAAGGAAATTGAAGAATCTGAATTGGGCGTGTATTGTATACACGAAGAAAATTCACCCATTCCCGACATCATTCAGCCTGAACAAAAGGATGAAAACAAAGTTTGGAAATTATTTTTCGATGGTTCGAGAAGCAGACAAGGTGCTGGAGGTGGTGCAATGTTGATTTCACCACAAGACATCAAATATTTTTCAGCTTTTCGTTTCCAGTTTTCCTGTTCAAACAACACGGCTGAATACGAAGCATTGATTCATGGAATTCATTGGGCCAAGAAAAGGGGCATAAAGAACTTGCAGGTGTTTGGAGATAGCGAGCTAATCGTCAACCAAGTTAGGGGACAACATGCTACAAAGAACGACTTGCTAAGGAGCTACAAGAATAGGGTATGGGACCTCATTGAGGATTTCAAAGCTTTCAACATTGTATCCATACCCAGGAAGAAAAATGAAGCCGCAGATAGGCTCGCAGCAGTTGGAGCAACATTTGATGTGGTTGACAGCATCAGGAGAGAAAAAACGCAGCCACACATCCATGTGGTTGTGAGGCCAGCAGTTCCAGATAACAACACAAGATAGTAGGTGTTTGAGAACGATCAACAGATCGTCAATTTCTTACAAGAAGAGGCTGAATTTTCAGCTAGGAATCAGGACAGATTAGAGCAGCAGTATGGGGATCAAGTAGTACAGCTGCGGACAAACAAGCTTCCTAAGGGTTTGGTAACATTGGAGTCTATCTTCAACCCTAACGACCAGTTTCGTAAGGAAAAGGCAAACATACAGGTCAAGAGAGAAGATTCAGAGCCAATTCCGGTTGGGGAAGACAAAACACTTCAAATTGGCAAAGTGGCCACTGAACAGGAGAAATCAGATTTCATACAACTTTGCCAAGAATTTCCAGATGTCTTCGCTTGGAGCTACGAAGACTTGAGAGGATTCGATCCAAATTTGGCACAACATACCATAGAATTGGATCCAGATGCTAATCCCATCAGGCAGAAACAGAGACCGGTCAACCCTCACATTGAGCCTCTAATGAAGAAAGAGCTAAATAAGCTGATAGAGGCAAGCATTATATTCCCGATCAAGCACTCAAGCTGGGTTGCAAACTTGGTTCCGGTCAGGAAGAAGAGTGGAGAAATCAGGTTGTGTGTAGATTTCCGAGACTTCAACAGGGCATCTCTCAAAGATCATTACCCACTTCCTTCAATGGAACAAATATTGCAAGTAGTATCCGGTTCAGAGAGGTTCTCTCTCCTAGATGGCTACTCAGGGTATAATCAGGTGATGGTAAAAGAAGATGACCAGTTCAAGACAGCTTTCACCACCAAATGGGGGACCTATGCCTACAAGAAGATGCCATTTGGGCTATCAAATGCTGGGGCCACTTTCCAAAGGGCAATGGATATGGCATTCAAGGGGTTGATCAATAAAATAGTTTTGATATATCTTGACGACATCACTGTATTCTCAAAAAATGCAACGGATCACCTCTATCATTTGAGGCAAGTATTTCAGAGGTGTAGAAGATTTGGGGTATCATTGAATCCCAAAAAATGCATATTCTTGGCTCACGAGGGAAAACTTCTAGGCCATATTGTTTCAAAGGAGGGGTTGGCGATTGACCCAGAAAGAGTTGAAGCAATTCAAGCATTGCCATTGCCAAGTCACAAGAAAGCTCTTCAAAGCTTCTTGGGAAGGATCAATTTTGTCCGCAGGTTTGTTCCAAACTTTGCAGCTCTTGCGAAGCCAATAACACTGATGTTAAAGAAGAGCATGGCATTTAAGTGGACATCTGAAGGCAAGGCAAGTTTTGAGGCAATAAAAGAGGCTATATCTCAAGCCCCAACTCTCGTCAATCCAGACTTCTCTAAGGAATTCATGCTATATGCCTTTGGTGGTGGAGACACAATTTCTGCAATCCTGGTACAACAAAACAAAGAAGGGTTAGAACAACCAGTTGCTTTCTTCAGTCAAAGCTTGGAGGAATACGAAACTAGGTACTCTTTCATTGAAAAGCATGTCCTTGCAGTAATCAGAAGCTTAAAGAAATTCAAGCACCTAGTCTCAAACAACAAGATCCAATTATTAGTCTCTCATGCGGGAGTCAAGGACTTCCTTCTAAACAAGGATCTGAATGAGAAACGTGCGGGATGGATAACCCGTGTCATGGAATATGACATCGAGATCAAAGTCACTAAGCTAGTACGTGGAAAAGGACTATGTGAACAACTAGCTTTGAGTCAGAAGTCCGAAGCAGGTGATGAAAAGGAGACTGTCTTGGTACTACAGGATGGTCAGGAACAAGAAAATGAGGACGTGCCTACTCCTTGTTGGACTCAAAATATGATACACTTCCTACAGACAGGCCTATGCCCTCCAGAAATGAGCAAAGCAAAGAGGAGATACTTCAGATTACAAGCCATTCCATATGTGCTTGTTGATGGTGTTTTGTTTAAGAAAGACATCAATGGAGTTTTATTGAGGTGCATTGGGACAGGTCAAATTGAGAGGGTGTTACGAGATTTTCACGATGGAGGTTCTGGAGGACATTTTTCCCCACGAGTAACGGCTCTCAAGATAATGAAGGCAGGATATTATTGGCCCACAGTGTTCAGTGACTGTTATACATGGATAAGAAAGTGTAAGAGATGTGCACTCTTCACAGGAAAAGAAAGACTAGCAGCACTTCCATTGCACCCGATTTTGGTTGACCAACCATTTATGCAATGGGGATTGGACTTCATTGGGGTCATAAATCCAAACTCAAGCCAAGGCCACAAGTGGATTCTCACGGCAACAGACTATTTCACCAAGTGGACCGAAGCGGTAGCGCTCAAAGAGGCAAACGAGTCCAACATAGTAGACTTTTATGAAGAGATAGTAACCAGGTTCGGTGTGCCAGCCACTATCATATCAGACAATGCATTGGCATTCGTAGGTTCCAAGATCACAGAATGGGCTGTCAAAAATGGAATCTACTTGAGCACCTCTTCCAATTATTACCCACAGGGTAATGGGCAGGCAGAGTCCACGAACAAAAACTTGCTAAGAATCATCAGGAGGACTCTAGATGAAAATCAAAGAACATGGCATACCAAGCTAAAATCAGCATTATGGGCTGACAGAATAACACCAAAGAGGTCTATAGGTAATTCCCCTTATAAGTTGGTCTATGGAAAAGAGGCAGTATTGCCTATATCATTAGAACTACCTGCATTAGAATTCATGAAGCAGTTGGAGTTGGCTGAGTTCGAACCAATGGAGGCTAGGTATGCAGAGTTGATGGAATTGGAAGAAATTAGAGAACATGCAGTTCAAACAATTGAGAAAGATCAGGCCTTAGTGAAAAGATGGTTTGATAAGAAAGCAAGAGCAAGGACCTTCCAGGAAGGGGACCTAGTTCTGAAATGGGATGCAGATCGGGAAAAACCGGGAAGGCATTCCAAGTTTGATGTCATTTGGAGTGGCCCCTACATGGTCACGGGATGTAAAAGTAGTAATGCCTTCCAATTGTCTACATTGGACGGAGAAGAACTTTCGATTCCGGTCAACAGAATCTATCTTAAACATTGCTACTGAAAAGAGAAAATTTCTACCCTTGTAAATATTAGCTTAGATTTCAATTCCTCTAAGTGCGTTTGCACATTGTCTTGTTGTAGTTAGGTTTCAGTTTCCCTAAGTGCTTTGGCACAGGTTTCGTTGCTCTCAGGTTGTTTCTACAGGTCAAAGTGCTGTCGGAGAAGGAGTTGCGGTTTCAGGCTCGGGATCAGAGATCAAGTTGGTTTCAAGTATTGCTTATGACTCCATGCCCAATGGATTTCTAAAAGGGCCACTGATCTTCTACCTAGCAGGCAGGTGATCCCGTTGAGTCGCCAAATTGTTGTATATATCTTCCCCCCGGGTAGATATAGACAAGCGGAAGAATATGGAAACCAAAGAAATTCAAACCTCAGCCCATGGCGCACGGAAATGGCACATAACAATGAGTGTCAACATGAGAATGTATGCGCCAAGGCACAGGAAAGTGGCGCACAGAAATGGATGTCGACAATGTAAAGGATGCGCCCTTGGCGCACGGAAATGGCGCATAACAATGAGTGTCAACAGGGAAAAAGTTGCGCCTTGGCGCACATAAGAGGATGTCGACACAAATGTAAATGCGCCTTTGGCGCACAGAAGAAGATGTCAACATAGAAATAGACGCGCCCTTGGCGCACAGAAAGGAATGTTAACACGGGAAAAGTTGCGCCCTTGGCGCAGGTAAAGTGGTGCACGTAAACATGTGTCGACATAAACATATTTGCGCCTTTGGCGCACAGAAAAGAGTGTTGACATGCAAATGAATGCGCCTTTGGCGCACAAAAAGGGTTGTTGACACAAACATATTTGCGCCTTTGGCGCACGAAAAGGATTTTCAACATGCATATGGATGCGCCAAGGCGCACCTTCAAGAGGCGCAACATTCTGAGCGCTGACAAGAAGCAGACCCTGACCCAGATATTCAGATGGCCATAACTTTTGACTGGGAGCTCCGATTCACACAAGGTTGGACTTTTCGGAAATCCTACGGCATCCTCTACCTAACTACGACTGGATATCTTTAATTGGGTGGGAACAAGTTCTTAAAAATGCAAAATACAGTTTGCCACTTTTGGGGTTTGATATGGTCCTCACCTACCACCATAATGAGATGAATTAGATACAACCTGAGGTGGTTGGGGTAGATTTGGACTTTCTCTCTCTTCTCTCTCTCATTCTTCCTATAAATTGTAAGGAGGGGCTTCTTTCTAAAGGTTGGACATTCTTGTTTTGCCCCTCCCTTCTTCTCTTTGGCAGGTGAATCTATGGAGTTAAAACCTCCCATTTAAAACTGTAATGCAGCTTTGCCTCTTGGCATTTTGCAGTGTGTTGTATCAATCTTTGGAGCAAATTAATGCATGTCTGTGGATGATTATCAACCCTCTCAGTGTTTACTTGCATCTTCTTGATCTTTCACTGTAAATCTGGTTATTTGTGCATGATCTTGCATTACATTTTTTTGGTCTGTGTTTATTGGCAAGACAGGTGTTCTTCATTCCTCGGTGCATCACCTCTGTTAGTTTAGGTTTTATTTTCTGCATTTTCTTCCCCCTGTCTCCTTGGAAAATTAGATTAGATTTTGAGTAGACCTCTGCAATTTTATGTGTGCATCTGAACAGAGGAATAGGAACCGGCCTTCATCCGGAGAGCTTTTCCGATTTCGCAAGGTCCCACACTTGAAAAAAGCTCCATGTTGTGCAATCGCACTGAGATTCTCAACCCATCGAGTTGCAGAGTCCCAAGGGTGCTGTGATTCGACACCAACACTATGATAAATCAAAATAAAACAATCGATCCATTTTAAAAAATTATACCATGACATAGAGCAGAGTCTCTTCTTTCTAAAAATATAATTTTTCAAATTTTCTGACTAATATAAGGTTTCCATATTATTTATTTCATAACTATGCCTTTTTATAGCTATTTTTTGAAGTGTAAATATGTCTATCTTTCATGGTGTATCTTTTTTTTGGATGATCGAAATTTTAAAAAAATTATACTAGGCATAATTCTATATATATTCAAAAAAAAATCTAATTTTCAATATTTTTTGAGGTAGTTAGGGGGGGCACGGTCGGAGCTCCGTTATTTTTCAAAACATAAAAATTTTGTACTAGAAAAATCATAAATAAAAAAATATTCGCTAAAAAAATCTATAAAAAAATGAAACCCAAACTAGATGCTCCTAGCTATCTTTCTACCAAAGGGTTTTAAAAAATACAAAATGGTGCTCAAAAAATGGTGGGGGGCACGAAATTCACTATTATGTTTTTTAACAAAAAACAGGAGCATATGTTGATATTTTAGTTGTTTGACCCACTTAAACTTATTCGTTTTCAATAAAATTTAGTATCTTAGAAACTAGACTCAAAATGCTACAATTCATATTTCTACAACATCTTCTAATTTTGAGTGTAACTATTTTGAAAAACTCGTACAAGTTGAAGTTTTTTTTTCAAAAAAATGCATCCACTTAAGACCCCCTTTTGGCCCCCCAACTTGATACACTTACCCGAGGATTCTTATCCATAATTTTTGGCGTTTTCCTTTCATAAAAATACTTAATGTTCATAGTGGTCAGTAGCTTTGACATGTCCTAAGGAATGTGGAACACATCATGGGAAGGTAGACACATTTGCATGCATATTATAGCCTTTACTTTTAGTTCCATTTTGGGTTTACTTCCCATGGTTTCCTTTAAGGTTTTCAACTACCTAAGATTTTTTTTTCCTATGATCCCCACTTGGATTTAGACCCCTAGTTTCCCATTCATTTAGCTTCTATGTTTAATTTTAATTATTTTCCCTCTTTTTTTATTCTCCTTGGTTTCTTTTTATTTAACTCGGATTATTGCACATCCTTTCCCCTCGTGGGTTTACCTGCATATTTTTTCTTTTGTTGGATCTATCATAGACCTATATCTCTCATCTTGTGACATTACTATTATTTCCTTCCACCTCATAACCCACTTGTGCTCACCCCCATGCCTACTTTATATTGCATATTACATTATACACATCAACGTGTAATTTCAAATCTTTATACTCCATGTATTTTTAAAACAAAAACTTGTATTTATTGGTCAATTACTAGTAATTCATCATTGTAGCGTCACATTTACATGGACTATTCGTGGCCCCCATTTTCCCACTTGATGCACACTTGATTGGAGATAATATTTCACCCTCTAATAAAGTGCAAGCTAGGAGTATCTAAGAATTTTGGTTTCTAAATTCTACTATATAGTGGATAGGTATATCTTTGGTAATGTCATATTACAAACCCAATTTATGTCTTCTAAATGCATATAAGGAGGGGAAAATCAAAAGAAACAAAAAATTACAAGAAAAAACACTAAAATATCAAAATCAATAGGGAAACACTCAAAATACAATCATAAGCGAAAAAATATGTGATCAAAATCAATGGCTCAACCCTATCCTATTTGAAATATTAAACTCCACTATTGGCCCTAGTGTAGATTTGGTTGTTCATTAGAGTGTAGTAAGAAAATAAATGTGGAAGGAGGCCTCTTATCCATCATTATAGGTGACTAAATTTTCATGCAAGTACTTAATATTCAATGTGATTGGTGGATCTGACAGGTCTTAAGGAATGGGGAACACATGGTGGGAAGTTATACATATTTACATTTACATGCATATCATATCATTTTATGAGATATAGGTAATAATCAATAGTCTACCCAAACCATGGCCTTATGAATAGTCAGAAACTCCTAGTCTTTCGAAATATATCAGGGTCTCTTGTATGTGATAATGATTTTATATCATCTTTTTTGGCACCTTGTTATTTTCCCTCTATATTATTCACAATTCCCCCTATATGGATACCATTTCTAGCGAACCATATCCACTTTTATATATCTCATGCTTCATATTTGACTCCTTTATCATCATATAACTAAGATATTTTATGTGTTGTATTATAATATATAGGTAATCAACCGATATTTCCTCACAAGAAGCCACATCCTATGATATCTCATACACCCTCACCATTTTTGTCATATTAGTTTTGACATTAAGTGGTTGTGTTATCATTTAATAAATTCTAACAAAAGCATTGATTTTAATCCTCATCACATCTATTATTTTCTAATTTCATTATATGTCTCATTTATTTGGTCATTTTATCCTATATTTTTTATTAGATTTGTTATCCACCTAAATTAGATGTCAAAATTTTCACGTTACTACCATATTTTCACATTTTTCCATTTGTTATTTCATTTCAAAATATTTTCCTTTCACATATATCAATGTAGATGAAAACATATAACATTATACAACATTTAAACACAATAAGTATATGTACACATGTATATAAAATGCCATATGATCAAATGTCGAAATATCATATCCATACAAAATTTTACGATATGTAACATTATATACATTATGCACCTTGCCAACACCTCTATCATAGTGTTAGGACATATTGTGTGAGGGCATAGCCTCTCTAATATATAGAGAAATGGTACTTTATATAGTGTGAAACTTATAGTTCCCTTTTACATTAGATAACTCTCTATCTCTAATTTTACAATGTAGTCTATAATTATGCAGTCTCTATCCATATCAGCCTTCATAGTGGCCACTTTCCCATGTTTGTTTATGGCTTTTTGAGCATCCATCATTTTTCACCTTAAGGTTTCATCCCTAGCTACTATGATTTATGCATACAATTAGGGTCATGGGTCCTCTCTCTACATCACTAATACCCTATTTTCGCCCCTACAATCCTAAAGGATAACCCAAGCATACATGTGGACTTTTCCACATGATATTACATCATAGTAATATCATGATGTGGAATCACATGGTCCAATATATAATGATGCACAACTTAGATAAACAAGTGTCACTCCTATGTGATGTCAAGACAAAAATGCATGATATTAATCTCACATTACATTTCACATATTTATATACCATTAGTCCACCTTTTACTAAGTATCTCTCTAGTTAAGAATATCTAGTCAAAATGACACTTTATTACCTAGATTAATAACCTACAAATTAGGGATTCCCTCATTATCATATATACCTCTAAGAACCATATAATAAATTTCATCTTATTACCCCATCAGGACCAACTCTCACCTACCCCTGTGTAGAAATTAAAATGAGGGCCGAGCTTTAGTATGTTACACTTTTCGCACCGAATCTTATACCATTACCTCCATGTTATGGAGGCCTATGGGTCATAATCACCCTTTTTCATTCCTCCACAATATCCACTCATGTCCCTAAAACAGGGGTCTCTCCTCAACCATTTATTATCCCACATCTAAGGTAACCTCACCCACACTAGCTCATGAACCTGTTTGGAAACCATTATATTTATGTCTATCACCTCAACTAAAGTTGAGTTTACCCTTTTCATATCCCTCTTCCCTTTATGTTGAGGATCCCTATGGGTTCTCAAAACTTGGACATGAATTATTGGTTTATCTCCCCATGTCCCATATGATTCACATGTATTCCTCCATATATTTGTGCACTTCTATCAATGTTGTCATTTGTCCTAAACCAAAATGGGATAGAACCTAATCACAAGAATATAACTCCAACCACCAAGTAAAATTTTCGTTTATCTTGGTCAACCCTCGAGCTTATATTATAGATGGATAAGAATTTCATGTATCAATTGTCCCTATATTTGGGGTATGTATTATACCCCCACTCCTCACTATATACAATCTCACGTAGTTAATATGATATCTTACTAATGGACCTCGATCCCTACACCTAACTTTAGGGAAGCTTGCAAAAACCTGGAATGGTGTCCTTATTAGCCTTACATGGGAAGCCTCTCACAAGGTGTTATTATTTCGATATGTTATAAATAGCATAACACGGATACACACTCCCATGTTATATAATGTGTGTTGCTCCAAAGCTACCTAGAACGCCACAATTGTAAAATAGGAACTCTTCCATTTAACTTGTAATGAAAAATGTGTTTCTATAGACACTCAAATGTAGAAATCTATCCTTGAACATTATTGGTCTTGACATTGCACATTTTCATGCACAAATACACCCTCCCCACTCTTGTTTAGCACACCCTAGTAGATCTTTGGTCACTTGTTTATCTCTACAAGGATTTCTAACATCACTTTCTGAGGTTTGATTTCACAAAACATACTTAGAAACATCTATCCCCATCTCCATGAGGTCAAAGTTAACTTTGTCCTCCCAGTTCAAAAATGTCGGCTTTGGTCGATTTGTCAAAATCTACAACTTGACCCTAGTGTATGGTTTTGGGCTGACACATTGTGCACTAAAAATTTCAATTGCATCATATTCATATGGATCTAATATCCCCCCTTGGTTGGCTCTTTCACAACATAACAATCATTGGAATCCTATATAAGAAAGTCAATTATACTTCATTTAAGGACCTAACACATTCATGTTTTCTTCAAGTTAAAGCATAGGCACAAAAGGCACTCTTTTCTCCCTAAACAATGTGAAGTAATTGATGCAAATCCATTAGGGAAGTACCCTCTATAGGTCCAAAAATTCACTTACCACAGTCCATAGGGGGTCTCCATCTTCTCTCCACATGCATGTAAAGTGACCCTTCCCATGTATTCAAGACAAGTATGAAACTCAAGCAAGGCATTGTCAAAGACACGGTTTATCAAAGTCTGATTATACTACAATATATATCACATGCTAGGAGAACGATGTGTGGTTTGAGCCCTCTTCATGGAGTAGTGGTGATGTAGGCGAGTGTATAAGGTGTTCCCATAATCCACCTAACTTAGTTTTGTAGGAACTCCATCTTGCACCATGATGGTTTGAGGGTTTGAGCAGAGTTGCATAGAGTCCATTATGAAGGTAAACATAAGAAGACCGACATACAACAACACTAATTTATGAGGTAGGCGAAGCACACAAAAAGTTATAGGGGCAGAATCTAAGCATGTCCAAGACCGTACATAAAGGCCAAAACCATACAGATGGTTTTGACATAGTTGTATGGTTTTGTCCAGGTATAGTTTGAGGTGCTAGTCTTCAGCAACAAAGCACTCTCAGTCCCAAATCATCTTGTTCATGTACTCAGATCACTCATAACCTCCTAGATCCACACAGAATCAACTAAGTAAAATCTCTCCTTTGTGTTTTAATAGTTCGTAGATCAATAATAACTTTGTAAAGTGTTGTTCTGATTTGGGAAATTAATATTGGAAGTTAATTAGATCGTAATAGTATCCTCCTATTGCAATATTTCATCATTTTTATGTATGTTAATTAGAAACACATTTAATACATCTTAAAAGGGATTGAAATAATCTATTGACATATTAAAGTGAAATCAGTGTCACATTAAATCAATGTTCAGATTCAAAATATCTAAAATGAAATATACATACCTTGACTTACCTTTCACTTAAATTATGATGTCAAAAATAAAATGAAATTATGTTTGTACCTGTGCACGTGTGTGCGTGTGTGTGCACGTAGATGGATGCATATACGTACACTTTTGTGCGTGTAATCATGTGTAGGAGTAAAACTAATTCTAATTTCATCATCAAACCAACTACCAATGTCCTGCCCTACCAACCCAATTCATGTCTCTTTTTCTACTATCATTGGACTAATGTACAATCAAAGGCATACATATGAGTTTATCAATAGCCACATTATATGACAGTATGATAGCATCTAACAAAATGTAGAATGGTGCATAGGACATCCCCATCCACTAACCACTAGAAAGATTTATTTGGATCTCCAATAAATTCATTACCATAATTAATAAATCTGCATCCAAAGACATGCAACACAGGTGTTAATACACGATGGAATCAGATAGGTAATGATAATAGGCTATATTTAGGTCTAGAAGGCCCTAATATAATGAATTTGTTAAGAATCCAGGTGACGGACCCTTTCATGCCAAAAAGTTAGAGACTCATATCTAGGTCTGGAAGACCCAAATGTATGATATATATACAATTGAGGATCCGAAACATTCTCTGAAAGAGGAATCCTTGAATATTAAAGCAATGATCGAGAGAGTATCTTATAGGCTAAAAGATGTAAAATGTATACTACAAGTAGGGATGGTTCAAATGGAAAGATCAGTTGATTCCCTCACAGTGTCATACATATTTTAAACCCTATGAATTGAGTATTACTTGACATAATTTTGTCAGCGATAAAAGGGGATTCAATAATAATAGAAACTCCATGATCTTCGAGCCACACATCGTAACATCACACCATTTACTAAAGTACATCTGCAAGACCTCAGTTAAATCCCTGAATTAAGGCATATCTATCAAATAAGATTGATCTTACCCAAAATGATTTACAAGTGATCCAGACAAATTTGATGAAGTTTTCACACATTAGGGAAAAAATAACTCAATTGTCAATTCAGATTCAATTTTTTCCACATAGTTTCAACATGTAGTGATATTTTCGCACCATGCATAAGCAATTATCATATGACAAAAATGGTTTATAGCGTTTTTTCTATAGGGGCATCTAGGTTCATAGGATTCTTATATTAATCAAAAGCCATTTGAACAATTGAAGTCTATTGTGTGCTTTGTTAGTGGGCCATGCAGTGAAGAAGTATGTTGTTGGTGGGTTGTAGAGTACTGGAAGAAGTGTCAATATCCAATTTATCGTACTAACGGATTATCTTTTCAAAAAAAGCAAAACATCACTTCTTTTACAAGCATATTGGACCTATCTTATCACTTATTTTATTGAACCCAACCTAATACCAATGATCATAAATGCTAATGCTTTACAACCAACTAGTTAAGCGAAGGTAAGCATGTTTATTTATCTACTTCCATTTCTCTTAAATTTACCAACATTTATTATCCTTTTAGTATTATGTTATTTTCCCAAAGCATTGTCGCTCACTATACTCTTCTGATGAGTGATGACTTGCAAGGCCATATATATACACACCATTCTCATTTTAGTGATACTTTTCTATTTGAGATCTTGTTAGCATATTAATCTCCCTCATTATATGTTCATGTATATGTTGGGATCGGGGTGGGTTGGCTAGTAGTACTTTTTGATATATTTGGCATTCACTATTCTTTATACTATGACCTACATATCACCGTAACATTAGTATATTTGTCTTCTCTAGTTCTCGGTCCTTATTTTGGCCTTCTTTTTCCCTTGTTCAGCACATATTGTATGATGTCCTATATAACTCTCTACTTTGGTTAATGTCATCAATTATTGTTTTCTTTGGAATTCTTTGCATGTCATTGGTTGGACAAATGACATCAACTAAAATTGAGTTTTTAAATTTAGGTGTTTGGTTTGTATTTGTAGATTTCCCTTTTGTCACTTCTCAAAAAAGAACATCATCATGCATTATGCTTGTGCTTGAAAATCCACGTTTAGGTAAAAGAAGATGAACTAGGATAAGAGGAGTTTACATCAAGGAATATAGGTTTGTATAACAGCCTTGAAGATATCAAAAGTAGGAGTTATGCCAGTAAGGTATACCAAGTATTTGGATTCCTCAAATTTGGTTTGCATAGGTCGTTACCTATCTGATTTAATTTAATTTGAGTTAATTAAATCTGATTATTGAAGAGTCAATTATTGAGATAAATGATAAAATACATAAATTACACAATCAAACTAAGATGTATATATGAAACCCTAAGCAAGAGAAAGAAAAAGGATGACTTAGCAAAGATTCATGCAATTTGGAACTAATCTGGGTAGGAAGAAGTGATGAATAGGATGCAAGCAGCATCGTTATTGATCCCTATAATTCTGGAGCTCACGAACAAGGTTGGAAAGGGGCACTTGTAGCATGATAGGACTGCATGGGTGTTCATGATCGGATCTAGGTGTCTGTGACTGCACAAAACCGTTAGATCTACTTTATGTTGTGTCACTAGGGTTTCACAATTATTCTCTGTTGTTCACACTATGATCACCGAAAGTACCTGTAACATGCAAAATAAATGTTCACCTACACAAGCCCGCAAACCACATCAAACCTAAAAAGGAAAATGCATAATGGGGAGTTGAATTGACCCTAGCGATCACCCCAAGAGTGAACTTATGACCAAGTGTTGCACTACATTTCAGACTCCATGTAGTTCTTGTGAGTTTGTGTAGAAATTGTGCCCTAGGATGCCCTTGTGCAAGTTACACTTGATAGCAGGTTGTAGCTAGAATGCATAAATGTACATCATGTGTGAATAGAATATAATGATCTTCCCCTTCCTATGTAGTGTATACATAGTTAATGAAACCCTTGTCCCTTGAATGGATCCTAGGTGGATTCTTTAGAGTACTCTAGGTGACTTTTGGATGCAAGCTTAGATGATGATAGTAATGCTTAGTGTTTGGTCCTTGATTTTGAACACATAACTATGTATTTATATGATTCCCTTGTTTTAATTTCATAATTGACAACTAGAAATCTGATCCATAAGTGAAAAAAATTCCCAAAAGATAAAAGAGACCCAAAAGAAGAGAGTAAGGTAGAAAAGGGTCAGGGGAACCTAGAGGGGACATGAGTGTTTAAGTGTTGTTGTCCAGGATAGGTGCTGGTGTCTGAAGCCATGAAAGATAAATAAGTGAAATTTTTACTAGGATGTAGGGTGTGTAAGACCAAATAGAAAACAAGAGACAAAGAAAAAAGCCCAAAGATAGTTGTCAATCACTAGTTTTCTTGATTAGGAATCACGCAAATGCCAATATGCTTTTAAGACCTAGAAATGTACTCAAGTGCATAATTTTGTGTCTTCATTTTCCCCTAATTTATGTTGTTGAGTGAATACTCGATAAAATGAAGTAGATAAGAGATGCGTACTTTGTGATCTTGTAGAGTGTGCGACTGAAATGTGTGTTGAGTGGACAAGTGAAGCTTGGAAGCTGATGTAAAGTGAAGCATGACAACTAGGAAATGAAGGTGACCCTAGGCATGAAGCCCAATGCATTGTACTGTGTTGTTTGTAGCACTTTAGTGGTTTCTACTTCTCTAAGGACTGACCTAAAAATGAATGAGAAAACCATGTAGTCAAAGACATGTATATGATAAATTAGAGAAAAGTGTGTATAAGTATGTAAGAGTGTGTAAAGGAAAGTGTGCACCTGATGTATAAGAGTGTAAAGCATAGAAATGTGTCCTGAAAATACTGTGAAGAAATTTTTTTTGTCGATCTCATGTTTGCAAGTTTTTTGGGAAATCACATGCCAATAGCGAGTTTGTTTAGCGATCTCATGCAAATGGCAATTTTTTTGGGCAATCTCATGCCAAAGAGAAAGTGTTAGGGAGAGAGGTCTAGTGTTACTCTCCATCCATAACTCTGCTTGATAAACACCACTACAGCTGGTACATCCCTGATTTGTTCCTGTTTCCCTGAATTAGCTATGATTGTATTGATTGTTCCAATTGAAATGTATTATAGGATATTTCATGCTTGTTGTAACTTGAGGACTACGCTTGTAACTGTATAATTAATTTGAAGGATTCTATGAATTGTGATGATATGATAAGCTAAATATATGTGTCCTTAGGAAATTAGAACCCAGGGGAGGACACAGGCGTGTAGTAGCTACTGTATTATGTTGGGCATTGGTGTTTTTTTTGTCTTGAGGACCTAAGTAAATCTTGGGTTCATTTCCTCCCGCACTGGGCATGCAACGCATTCTGTGACTATAGCACCTCCAAGGAAACTGTTAGGGTTGATTTATTACCAAATATATGCCCCCTCATTTGGGTGCATGCAATGTCGATAGGAGTGTCAAAAGAGAGGACCTGATATTGTGTTGTACTCTATCCCTACATGGGGTAGGGGATGTGCATGGTAGAAACCAAGGCACATGCAAACAAAATGAACAGTAACATGTGTTTGTAGAAAAAATAGCATGCATAAAATAGAATATTAATGTAATAAGAAAGTGTACAAACAAAGTGGACCACAAAAAATTAGGTTTCAAACATGGGACATCGCTCATAATGTCAGAAGACAATTAGGGCCAAAGCAGCCAAAAACATACAATGAGCATAAAAAACAAATGGTGTAGCTCACAAACAATAGTGTTTAATGGAAAACAAAATCAATTAAAGTGTGGCAGATAACCATGGTGACATATAGTCCTGTAAAGTAAATGCTACACATGAATCACCTATAAGCATAATAGAAAGATAGATAGTTTGTCAAGGCATGTATGTATCAATGGAAAGTAATGTGCTAAAAATTAGAAGGAGTAAATGATGAAACAATAACACATGTAATGTGTGAGAGTAGTAAACGTAGATGCCCCTAGGAGCCTCGGTGGGACTGGAAAAGTATATAGTGTCGAGCATCATTGTTGTAAAGTGTAAAAAATTTGTAAGATATTTTCATTCTCTCGAACTAGAGACCAAGTGAATGTGTATATGATAAAGTTAATGACATACTGAGTATCCGGATAATATAGTAAGAAAAAGTCATCATGTAAGTAGTATAAGAAAGAAAGAGTAAGTGCAACCAAGATATGTAAATGTAGTGTATGAGTGTGAGGGTATACAATGTGTGAATGTGATAGGAGCACACAGTAGCCCCCAATGAATGTGTATGAGACGAGGTTCATTTATAAAAGACACCTCAAAAATCAAGAATGAACCATAGAACAAGAGTGTGTCATTGGGAAATGGTTTAAGAATGTGTGCTAGAAAGATAGATCATGAAGCTTAGAGCATTAAAAGTGAATGTGGTTAGGTTTATTTCAGATTTAGACCCTCAACACTCAAGTATGAACCATAAAACTATAGTGCGTCATAGGGTATTGAGTGAAAAGTGTGGGATTAGATGCTAGAAAGATATATCGTGAAGCATAAATCATGAAGTGTGTAGATAATGTGGGGTTCATGAAAGAAGTCATGCCCTCAACCGTCAATTGTGAACCATAGCACTAGAGTACATCATTGAGTAATGATTGCATTGTGTGAGTAGATGCTAGAAACATGTACCATGAAGCAGAGAGCGTAAAATGTGAATTGGATGTAAGATTCATTTCAAAATTAGACCCTTAGCATTCGAGTATGAACCATGGAACTAGAGTGCATCATAGGGTAATGATGATAAAATTTGTTTATGAAAAGGTTTAAAAGTACTTAGAAAGATTAGATATGAAGCATAGAGTGTACACTATGATATTAGGTGCTAGATATTAGTGTGCGAGGAATGGGGATCTATGTGATGACATAGGAGAGACCTTTCCAAGGTGGTAATTTTTTAATTTTTTAAGAAGAAAACATGTGGTCATCACAATGGTAGTTAGGAGCAAGAGTAGGATAAAGGTTGAACTAAGAACGGTACAAGAACCCATGCCTAAATAGGTAATCTAGAGTTTGTTGGTATTGCATTGAGATTGGTTTCTAATTTGGAATTTGTAACACCATAGAATACTTGAGAGGAGTAGGGGATGGTTTGATTTTTAGAGGGGGTTTCTTAGTTGGAATGGGTAACGATGTAGAAGACTTGAGATGAGGAGGGAATGAACTGATTCTTAGAGGAAATTGATTATTTGGAATGGGTTGGACATGAGGCTTTTGACTAAGCAAAGGAGGAATATTAGTAACTATTGAATGATGTTCATTAGTGATGGAAGGACTAGATTTAGGAGCACATTAAGATTTAGCAATTGAAGATGAGCATGAAGTAGAATTTCCATGCAACAAATGAGATAAAACACTAATTCTCAACAAGTGCTTAACTTTTCGTTTTAAATCATAGCAATCATTTTCATTATGTCCATTAATTCTATGATAATTGTAAAATGGAAGACCTATGTACTTGGTAAGTCAATAAGAAGGATAACAATGAGTAGTTGGTAAGTTGATTAATTGATGAGCACAGGAGACGAGGAAGAATATCATGTTGCTTAAACATTGGAATCAAACTTGAGAGGTGTGGGTAGAGGAAAGAGTTAGGGTTCATAGATATGAGGACAAGTAGACCCCTCATAAAAGTAGAATGAGAAGCATCCTCAAGATGTTGGATTTCAGCTTTAAGAGATGTAATCGTTGTTTCCATAACTTGGATTTTATCTTGAAATAAACAATGAAAAGATTCAATTGATTCTAATATGGGTTTATTGGATGGAGGATTAGGATCTGATAAATTCATCTAATAGAATATCGAAGATGGCACTTACTTGAGTGGGTGAGATATTGTGAGGAAGATACATAGAGTCTAGGGATTTTTGGATAATTTTTTTGAAAGGTGGGTGCATTTGAAGTAAGTCATACAAAGAGATTAAAGTATTTTTAGGATCCATGAGAGAAGAAAACAGAGGATCCTAATGTATGAATATGAGTAGGGTTCACCAAATGATTTAATAAATTCAGCTAAGTAATTAGATTTAACTAAATATAAGTATTGTAGAGTAATTGATGTATAAATGATAATATACAAAAATGACACAAGAAAACTAAGATTTAAATATTAAACCCCATAGAAAGAGATAGAGGAAGTATGAATTAGATGATATGTGTGCAATCATGAAGTGATCTGAGTAGGGAGAAGTGATGAACACAATGTAAGCATCACACGTGATTGGTCAATGTAAAATATGGTATTTGAGAATAATGCCAGACATGGGCACTTGGTGATGGACATGGGAAATTAGGTGCTGGTGACTATTCCTGAGCACCTGTGATAACACAAAAAGCTTGAAATCTAATTTTTATTATGTCGAAAGATTGTCATTGTTGCTTCCTTGTTGATCACCTAATAATCAAAAAGTGATCATTGAGGGTACTTATAACCTACTAAAAGAGAAGTTCACCTGCACAAGCCCACAAACTGCATCAAACCTAAATAGAAAATATGTAATATAGGCATTCGAATTGACCCCAATAGTCACCCAATAGAGTGAACTTACAACCAAGCATTGTACTACATCTCAGACTCCATATAGTTCTTGTGTGTATGTGTAGAAATTGTACCCTAGGATGCCCTTGTGTAAGTTGCACTTGATAGCAGGTTGTAGCTAGAATGTAGAAATGTATAACATGTGTGAATGGAATAGAATGAATTTCCCCTTCCTATACAGTGTATGCAAAGTTGACGCAACCATTATACCTTGAATGGATGCTAGATGGATGTGCTTTAGATTTCTTTAGGTTCCTTTTGATTACAAGCTTACGTGACAGATAGTGATGCATAATGCTTGGTCCTTGATTTTCAATACATAACTATGTGTTTATATGATTACTCTTGTTTAAATTTCATAATTGAAAACGTGGAAGGTCGGCCCATAAGTTAAAAAGATGCTCAAAAGATAAAGAGCAGAGCCAAAAGAAGCGAGTAAGATGGCACCCAAAGAAGTCCAGGCTTCCTCGGCATGCTATTGTCCTGGTTGGGTGCTAGTGTCTGAAGCCATAAAAGATAAATCAGTAAAATTTTGGCTAGGTTGTGGGGTGTAGAAGACCAAATAGAAAACAAGAAACAAAATAAAGAGGCCAACGATAGTTGTCAATCACTAGTTGTCTTGCTTAAGAATCATATGAATGCTAGTATGCTTTTAGGACCTAGAAATGTACCCAAGTGCGTGATTTTGTGTCTATATTATCCATCTTGACTTCGCCTACAAACGTTGTTAGGTTGTGGAGCCTATTTTCATGTGAGAAAATGTTGAAGACTATACACTAAGAGCATTGTACACTTTCCACAGTTGTCTCGCAAGGGTTCGGAGTCAAGCCAGGCCCCGAGCGGGGGTTCAAGAGCGCAACCCCCAAGAAAAAAAATTTGGCCTTAAAACGTGTCCGATATACCAAGAAATGTGTTTTTCTCATATGGGCATGATTTGGACCCATAGGTTTATGGGACGGTTTTGGGCCCATGGTTTTGATACCCACGGTTTTGTAAAACTACTTAAGTAGTTGTCTATTTATATGGTTTTGGCATATGGTAGGTAATATATGTAACATTGCAGATGTGTTTTGAATTCGGCTGTGAATTATGTAGAGTTTGTTGAGCATAGCTCCGAACATATCTGGGTATTGTATTGAGAGAGCGGTGGATTGTAATAAAATCGGAGCAAGTGATTCTTGGTGGACGTAGCCCAAATTGGGTGAACCACATTAAATATTGTCTCTTTGTGTTGTGTTATTTTATCATGCACTTTTAGTTTGAAATATGTAATATTTTCTACATATTAGTTTCTACTGTTGCGATTCTGTGAGGGATTATTCCACATATTTTATCCCTTATTTTCTAACAAACATCTCTAAGAAAGTGCTACAAGCTAAGAGTTGAATTAATTCATTGAGAAGCCAAACCAAGGTAAGTGCCCCTAACCCTAAACTTTTTCTTTTGTACTTAGTTGGTATTTTGGATGTTATGTGGGTCATGTATAAAATAGTATGAATTAGCATATTCTTGTTACTTTATTGCTATTTTATACTATTATTACCTATAACTCTAGTTAGTTGTCAACCCCTAATCTATAATCATGTATCACTTTATGGATCAACATGTTATATGTGTTTTGGATCTAGAATGGTCTTATACCTTTTATATTTAGAGGGCCCTATATTAGAGGCTCATTTTAAGCTTACACATAAGTTACATAATGTTAATACGACATAGTGAAAACTTATTTAAGTTAAAATTAAATCATTTATATTGTTGTGATTAAGGCATGAACTAAATGGTAGTATGATAAGATGGCTCGGGGGTTTATTAAAAGACAAAGACGTGCAAGAGAGAGTGGAGTGCTTTGCATGTCAAAGAGATGTGTATGGAGTTTAGCCTTCTTCTTTTTGGGAAGAAATATAGAATTGCATAGATGTTGAACACCATACAATTTCAACATTGAAATTCCACAACATGGGAAGACTTGAAACTTGTTAAATTTGTGAGGATGTTTTGTTCTTAAATCAAACAATGTTGTTTTTCTTTAGCTACGTCCTATGTGCAATTAACAACCTAGTGGAATGTGAGATAAATTATAATGAACTCAACATTCACATGTGCCAACCATGTTCACCCATATTTAAACATAATGTCATATAGTACATTAATTTAATGTATTAAAATTGTGGGTTACAACAGAGATGGGTATGGACACTTGTATTCTCATTGTTATTGTCATAGGTCTCCAACACAATTAGCTCCACTTTTTATTGCATTTATTTCATTTTATTCTGGACCAATGACAAACAATTAGACATGAAAGTGATGAAGCTTACATATAAATAGAATGAATTGCCTACCTATAAATAAATGCAATATATAGTTTTTAACTAATTCTTCAAGCTGAATTATCGCATGAATGGGGGATTATTTAGGCTCTTTTTAGAAGCTTTATTTGATGACAATTTAGAGAAACAAGTAATGGTTTATGAGTAATTACTTTGATTTTTTTGTCCATCAGATGTGGATAGGTTAGGTAAGTGGCCTAGTTGTACCAAATTCCACCCAAGTTCAAATCTCATTCTTTTGTGTTAGTGTGATGAATAACACTGGAGGAAAGGACCCACTCATTGTGCATGGACTAACAGTGGGGAATGTACATGTGAACTAAAATACTAATAGTTGTTTCAATTAGAGTATATGTCACTTTTAGAACTAAAATTTGAATAAAAAGATGTCAATATAGAGAATGTACGTGTAAAGTAAAGTACTAATAGTTGTTTCAATTAAATTACATGTCACTTTTAGATCAAAATTTTGAATTAAAAATAGCCAAGAAAACAAGTTACATCAAATTTCTAGCCTATCAAATGATGACACATAAATAGACACCAAATGCATAACTTAATCCTCAAATTATAATACACCTTTAAATTCTTTGTATTTAAAACCACCTAATTTAAATTTTTTAAAAATATCTTCCATATAATTTAAATCCTCAAAAGGAAATCGGTACATTGAAGAAATCACAATTTTAATTAAAGATCCTTTTCTAATCATATGAACCTCAAGTGGGTATATGCACCCCTTGACATAGGGCCCGCCATCATTGGGTCCTTTCCCTTCATAAGACAAGTGATTTGTGAAGACCAAATACTATTGAGAACAAGGCTAACTTTAGGACAGACACTTTGTGAAAGGAGGGGGGGTCACTATTAAGAAGCAAAGGCCAATTTTATGGTAGGCGATTTGTGAAGGGCAATCATTGTTGAGAGGAATGCTAAATTTAGAGGAAGTGGTTTATGAATGGCAAATATTATTGAGAAATTGCTAAGTGGTTTATGAAGGGGAATTGTTTTTTAGCAACTCCCAATTTTAAAACCAAATGATATTTGAAGGGTAAATTTTATTAATTGCAGGCTTTGTTAAGAGAAATTAATATGGGCAAAAAATAAACTGTTAGTAATAAAAATGTTTATTTGGAGAGGAAATATTATTCATAATAATGTTAATTGTAAAAAAATAATATTAAAAAATAAATGTTATTATTAATCATACTAATTAAAGGCAATGGGCAATTGTCAGGAATAGCCAAATAGAAAACTAATTGCAGAAATTAGTGTGGCAATGAAAGAGGTTAATAAAGAAATTTAATTGTGGAAGTTAAAATTTCAGAGAAATGGACAAATAGAATTTAATTGTAGCAATTAGCATCTTGTCAAGAGCATTATAGTTCAACTGAATGATGATAAAAATAAGTTGGCATGCCACCTACCATGATACAAGTTTGATGAGATCAAAAATGAATCAAAATAAAGTTTATAATAAGAAGATCAAATAGACTCCTTGGTTTATGAGAATCTAAGTATTAACTAGATGCCTCACCTCTTTCCCAAAATATAAATTAGGATAGGTAGTACAAAACCCTGATTATAATGAACATAAAAACTGATGAGCCTAGGTTTTAAATATACATTATGTGATTGTATGACAGTTCATGTAATCACTTTGTAAGAATTTACAACTTTTCGTAAGTAACATTTATAAAAACATGATAGGATATATTTGAAAGACAATAGTTGAGTGACTTGTCCCATGCGATTCAACAAGTTTTAAATTAAACCCATGAAGGAGGTTTACAAATATTAAACCCGTGACTCTGCCAAATGATGATAATTCGATGAAATATGAGATGGCTTACGTGTACTACCATAAAAAAATGTTCAGAATATTGTGCATTTTATTTCTGATATTGACACGTGAGGATTTATGTTGAAACCTTGCTCTTTGCTCTAGTATGGTGCGATGGATATGGAGGTTAGTTGATGATTGGGGTTGGTACGAGCCACCGTAGTTGGATGGATAGGTCAACTCTCCTCTCAATATAAGTTTTACGAAGGCTCAAACACATGCTTGTCAGATGCTCTCAATCTCTTTGAGTGAATCGGACTTCAATAATTAGTAGTTATGCACAAAATTATTGTTTTGGTTGAGATTTTATGTGATGTAGGTCATCCTTGCTGTAGATATCTTGAGATGAAAATATTATTTTTGAACTTCACTTTCACACAACCATTAGTATTTCATATGAGTTTTAAATCCTTTTCAATTGTAGATGTTGATGTGTTGTTTTATAGGTTTAAGAAAATGGGGCAGAAAGTGTAATTGGGTTAAGTCAAGGGTTACGTTGGATTATGAGTCTAAGCATAGTGGGGTTGAGCCGCAAAGACCGTGTGAATAGGGTAACATGCAACTATGAGACTACAATACAATTAGGTAGATTTAATGTGCCAACAACCAATAGGTTGCATGGGTTTGTTATCCATTTAATGGCAAATTATCATGGAATAAATTTCAAAGCATTTTAATTCCAAGCTTGCTTGTGGCTTCAAGATTAATTATATTACTATGGGGATACCCTCATGATTAGACCTTATATTAGAGCTTACTTTAGAGGTATATAAAAAATCATGAAGTCGAACTGTAGATTAATGTATTCTGCAAGTTCAGTCCATCTAAAAATATAAATAAAATATAAAATGCAATCATTACAATTAAGATCATAATTGGGTGTCCAAGTTTCATTTAAAAAGAACACTTAGTTTACTGTTTCATGGGAACACCCTGGAATGCAGGTCAAGAAAATGGGTAGTGTCCAAGATAATGGAACATGTAACCCCACCTATGAAATAAATCAACTTGAATTCATTTCAAGATGTATTCATTCTTTTAAAACATCTCCAAATGGAAGTCCATGGAGAGAGACAAAAAATATAGTCGTAATAATTTTAAATAGTTTTACCAATTGGTGTGTATCTATAAGCTCTATCAGAAACTGTATTGACGAACAAATACGGTTAATTTCCGCCCTTACATATACTTCAATAGCAGATGATTTGATTGGAATCTTTTCCGCCCTTACTATTTCGTCAGAGGTATGAAGCATGCATAAACCAGGTCATTCTGACTAGAAGCATGATTGACAGAGTCCATATTAAGCCTCGTACTCAAGCTGATTAATATCCAAGTCCAGAGGTGTTTCGTTCCCAAACATCGTGACCGTAACTTTTGCCTGCAGGAAGTGCAAAAACAAAATAAATGAGTACAAAAATGTACCATGAATTCTGGTTTCTTATCCTTTAAACATGAATGAAGGCAAAATCTCCCAGTTTAAGCAATTGTCAGAAGTAAAGAAAAAATCAGGAGCAGCAATCCATTGTGTTATCTTCATGATCCATATAAGAAACAGAACCAGCATATCAAATTCTATGCATTAAACTCCACACACAAAAAAGTCACTACAGCCCATAATTAGTGATCACACAAAATAGACTAACCTTTCCAGTCTCTGAATCAAACTCTTTGATACGTCCAGTGAATTCGGCAAAAGGTCCTGAAATGACCTTCACCGTAGATCCTGCAAGTAGTTTAGAATCTTGCTTTCTGGGGAGTCTGTCTCTTTTGTTATTGTCTTTCTGCTTCCTTGGCCCCTTAAATGAAGGCTCGTTAGCACTGTGAGTACTTGCAGAATCGGCAAAAACCCTTGAAGGTTTCTTTGAATTAAATTTAGAATCAAAAGAGCCAATTTGTTTACCATTTATATTAATGTTACTTAACTTGTTGGCAGAGTCTGTGCGAGGATTGGCATTCTTGAGAGTGGAAAAATCACCATGCTCAATATCTTCTAAAATCCCCCGTCTGACCAAATCATCCTTTGTTTTGTTCCTCTTTTCTTTTGGTACTCTGTCTTCGATTTCACAATTGTAGTTCTCTTGTTCCTCTTCAAATCTTTTAAGCATTTTTTCCATTTCGATATTACGAACTGGAGCAGGTCTCATTATCCACCTCAAACTGGAAGCACGCACAATGATCAATTACAACTACCATTTAAAGCAGAAGAATGCAACACATAGTGCTATCAACTACCTGGGTGCTCTACACACACGTGTGTCTAGTAAAGGGCAGCTAATTATTCCTCTTAACTGGTTAAAGGAGCTTACTGGTACATTAGATGTGACTAGAGCAAATTAGCTTCAGCTATGTTTTCCAATCTCGGATCTGTAAATGAACAATCAATAGATCAATTAAAAACATTTTTTGAATTTTCCGTGATCTGCTTTTGTAGAGGTAGATTGGACTTCAATTCAAAAGCTATGCCTTTGGTACAAGCCATCGTTTCTAAAAAAAATATTTATGGATCATTTAAGATATAAGAAGCACATCAATATTTGGTAAGAAAAACATTCGAGAAACTCATGTAAATTTTGTCATCCATACTCCAATTTTAAGGAAGTCATAAATGAAAAGGAAAAGAACCCATACTTTTTGCCTATTGCCAAAACTGCTCATAGAAACTGCATGAGTAATGTGTGTGGCAAACATGTTTGAGTATGTACAAGCCCTCATTTTTTAAAAAAAAGTATTTATTGATCATTTAAGATATAAGAAACACATTAATATCTGGTAAGACCAAGATTCAAGAGACTCAAGTAAAATTTGTCATCCATTATCCAATTTTAAGAAAGTCATAAATGAAAAGGAAAAGAACCCATACTTTTTGCCTATTTGCCCAAACTGCTCGTAGAAACTACAGAAGTAATGTGTGTAACAAACATGCTTGAGAATGTGGTTCTTTTTAATGATTGTGCATAGAACACAGAATATTTTGTAGTATCTTTCCAATTTATGTAAGAAATATTTTAAAAGTTTTTCTAAAAGCATGGATTGTATCTAGAAAGCATTCAAACTATGATGTCAATATCATGTTATAATTTGAAATTTTTAAGCACTCCTAACATTTGAAGGCCCGTATCCATCAAAAAAAACATTTGAAGGCCTGTAAAAAATTTACAATATTGAAAAATACAATTGTGCCTTCAGGTAAAACAGGTCTTTTGATGCTGTTTATGGAGAGCTCTAATGAACGCAAAGTTGTTTTGGGGTATACTTTTATAAGCTAGAGGAGTGGACATACAGAGTAGGTGGTGGGGGCATTCACCTAGCCAGCTATGTGGTAAAAATACTCTTATATGCAGATAATCTTATCCTAATTGCAAAAACATCACATAGTTTGAGAGAACAAATGAGGGATATAGAGCTCTTCTGCCAAGAGGTTGGAATGCAAGTGAATACCAGTAAAACCAAAGTCATGTTCTTTTCATTACAGAGAAAGAAAAAACCAAATTAACTTCCTTTTTGAAGGAAGCCTGCTAGAAGTAGTGGAAGAATACAAGTACCTCGGGCTTCATTTTCACAAGCTTAGTTGAGAGACGCACTAGAAAAAGAATACAAGGGGCATGAAAGGTTTTGTGCTCACTACAAAATAGATCATGAATGCAAAACTGTGGGATTGGAAAACCAAGAGAACCTTGTTCAGCTTGCTTGTCACACCAGTGGTCCTATACGGATGTGCAGTTTGGGGTAGCAATGTGTCAAATCTAAAATGGAGAGAGATGGGGAGAATCCAAAAAAATCTAATCACAAGCATAGTCAAAATTAAAACATCAATTCCATATGAGATTCTATTAGTTGAAATAGGTGCTTTCTTGTTGGAGGTGGGAGGGATGACTCGGGTGTTATATTATTTAGAGAAGACGCAAAATATGAAGACCCATCGGTGACCCAAAAACGTGATAGAGGAAGAGCTAAAAAAAGAAAGAACATGTGGATGAAACAGAACAAGAAGTGGATGAATAAATGGAGCATTAGCGTGCAAGAGTGCCCAACTACTAATGAGGAAATAAAAAAGTGTATGGAAGAGAAATTCAAGGTAGCCATGTGGACAAAGCAACTTGGGTAGAAAAAAGAATACTATATCAAATAGTTTAATCTCATATGAGACCATGATGAAAATGCCTGTATAGGAGCATAAATCAAATGGAGGCAAAAATGTTGATGGCTCAATTAAGGACTAGCTCGCATCATCTTAGGTGTAAAACCAGTAGGTGGACAATGCCTAAAGACGAGTGAGAAAAGGGGGTAGTGGAGACAAAATGGCACTACATCATGGAGTGTGCAGCCTATAGCGGCATTTGAATCAGGTACAACAACCACCTAAAAGTAGACAACCTAACTGCCTTGTTTAAGAAAACGAGGCTAGGCAAAACGGCAATTTTTTTAATCAAGATCCACAATAGAAGATCAGCATCAAAAAGGGAATGGACATTTCACAAGACTAGTCGGGCAGCCCTTGTGTAAATCAATTGTTTTAGCACGGAAACTGTTCTTGGTCGCATGGACTGCTTGGTCTCATGGATGTTATTAAAATGTTTCATTCATTCATTTGGAGTTCCAGAAGTGTCGTTTGATAAAAATTGATTTGTCACAATCCAACTTTATCATAACTTGCTATTTCTAACACTTAGAAAACAAAGTGAAGAGGAAAACAATATTTTATCTTAAGTCCAATTCTGGGAACGATTCCCAACGTGTAAACTCGTACTATCACCACCTTCAAATTATTAGGGCTCCTCCAACACTAGGAGATGCGAGAGAGCACATTCAGGATACCCCAATAACTGATTTTCTGCATAAGTAAAACACATATCCTCGATATGATAACTTAAGGCACTTGTTCCAGCACAGCTCGGGTCAGCACAGCACATTTGTGAAGGCCAAGAAAAAGGAAATGATGAATGAACCCAAAGAGTGAAAGTGGAAATTAATTATTGTCAAAAGCACAACATATTATTGCAGTATGCACAACATATACTTCTAAATAATGTTTGCCAATTTAAATTTGTGACGAAAGGACTGCATTTGGGAAACATATGGATTAAAAATTTAAAACCCAAAGAAAATTTAGTTTCACATGCTGAACATCGTAGAAGAACACAATCAGCAAAAAAGATAGCACACAGACAGGAAGTGCCCAACTAACATAAGATATCCTCCTTAGATGCATAGCCACATATGTCGATCTGGGTAGTTACAACTACAGCATGACCATCAATGAACTCCAGTGGCCTGCTATCCACCAAACTATACTGCTCTTGCACATTATCAGCCCTGAAAATGAGGGTGGCAAAGTATTTGAAGGGTTCAAGAGCCACCTTTAAATCAACTAATATTATTTTTGGGCCTCTATAGCCACATTGAGGATGTGCATATGGAGTAGACTTTATTATGTGCACTGTAGTGCTCTACTTATTTGGGGTATTTGTCAAGCTAAATTGAGCTGACCGCTTTACATGGTTTGAATGCCTATTGGCATTGAAAAATATATAATTAAATATATTCAAAGGGATATCCTGATGATAGATCACATGATGTGATCCAAAACATCGATTCAAAAACTCCTCCACAGATTTTTCCCAAAAGCCTGTGTCTTTTATATAACACATTATATTTAAGAACCGCAAGCTGATTTACAGTTCTCAACCTTGGGTCTTTGATATCTCTTGTGCAAAGCAACTGCCCAGCACAGTTCATGATCAACAATTTTGAGTAGAATTTTCTTGAAGAAGGGTGTTGATGTTAGGCTGTGTGGAAACTTCAAAAAATAAGGTTGGAGTAGATCTTTTAGCAGATTTGCCAGATCTTATAACAGAAACGTGCTTATTTTTTGTCCATTCAAAACTACTGTAAATAGGATAGAAAAAGTTAATGTTTTTATACTGATTATATGACATTGCAGAATCATTATTATTGATAGAATGATAAGCTATGATTCTTGAGAAATAATGTTGTTTCTTTGGGTCTCGGTTAGTAATGGAGGTATGATCCAGGGCCCAACAGGTGACCCAGTGGACCACACCCTAAATGGGGATTTAGATGTGTTATATGCATATGCGGAAGCCATTTAGAAATATGCGGAGAATCGAGAGGGGGAGACAAAGATAATAGAACTCGAAAAGTAAATGTGTTTATTTATCTCTGCATCTTGTACATGGCATACTCTTGATTAAGATGTATGATTGTCTATCTTTTACTCTAATTGCTATCTAAAGCTATAGATGCGTATACATAAATATGAAAATGCTGCTAAGGCATAAATTACCATTATGGAATTTGAACCACTATAGGACTCCATGTGTGACTCTTCACCTTCCTACCGTTATGTGTCTAAACTGAAAGGTGCGTGGTATGCTAAGAGATATTCTGACATAATGGCAGCCTTGGAAGTGCCACGTGGCGTGGCGTGGCATGGAGTGGTGTAGGCGTGGCATGTTGTTGGGTTGAAGGATTACAAAAATTTGACACACATTGTTGCCACGTGAAAAGGAGCACTGCCCCTCAACCCTATACCACCTAAGCCTTTAAAGAAAACGCGATCTGCCCCTATTTGGCATGGAGGCAACAAGTTGTCATCACCCTATGGTACCACTTAGTGTGAATTATCCTTTGCAGTTTTGCATGGACCCTACCAAATCTGATAATGTGTACTACAAAAGATTTGGCATACGTTCAGGTGGCAACATGCCCGATCTACACATATTGCAATGTGCCACTGCTAGAGTGTGCAGCATCTGTTGAAGACGGGTTGATGATCTTGGAGGTACTGCGAACTTGCTGGCGAGGTTCTAATGTAGCTCAGTCCATTGAGATGGGACTGCATGAACTGCAAGTTGTGAAGACAGGCTTGGCTGTATTGCGGGAACCATTGTTGGTATATCCACCAGGATTAATCGCTCATCCTTTTAAAGCAATAGTCCTGATTGCGTTAAGTCTAGGAAGTATGTGTGCAACCTTGACTTCTAGCTGATAGTTCATAAACCAATTAGTTTGTTGTGGGAATTGCCTTGTTTTGACAGCTTTATCCACAGGCATAGCACAGTTTTGTGTATACATGGTTTCAAAAATCTGATATTTCTTTGCTGGTGGAAGTCGTGTGTCAGTAGGAGGTGAAGTTTTGAATGTTAAATATACATAGTTGTATGGCATGATCTTCTTGGGAGTTGGTGTATCATGTGTTGAGCATGGACTCACTTTGGGAATCTAGTATCTCTTACTACCCACTAATACAACTATGCCATTGTGAGGATTGGCGTTGTATACACATTGGTGACTATGCATGTATGGACGCTCAAGGAGTACATCACAAACATCAATTGTTGCTACAACATCACAAACTAACTTTTCTTTGAAAGGATAGATGGAAGCATGAGAGGCGGCATTGGAGAGTGACACGTAGAGCTTTGTTTTTGTAGGAACTGAGCCATCCCAATTTGTAAGGTTGCTGGATGAGGCAGATGATTGGAAGACTTTGTTCGCTTGACAATTGCTATCTTAAAGATGAGGTTCTTCATGCTACTATGCCATCAATAAAAGAATCCAATGGCTGCCCTTGCACCTACATCTGTTGAATGGAATAGACGTTTTGCTTCAGCATCTTGCACTATTAGGGTTGCTTGTCTAGTGCTTGCTAGGAGACTGGGATTTGTGTCGATGATTCCTTCTGAGGGATCAAAATGGAACTTACACGCAGATTTCTCCCAGACATAAGCAATCTTACTCTTAAGCATCAAGCACTAAAGCATGTAAAGAGAAGAAAACCGCTAAAACATTGGTATAAATAAGAAAATCCCACGACCTCCTGTTGACGTAGATGGTCATGTGCTTCTTGATTGCGGATGTCTGTAAACCATCTTTGGTGCAAGACGAATGGTCCCACAGGGCCCTTCGTCTTAGGAGGGAATGGTTTGGTGCATGACAACTAGGTTTCTCCCATTATCTTGACCTTAGCCAACTTTAGTTTGGACCTCTATACAAGCAACAAAGGGGTTTTCTCAATCTAGTGATTGCAATTCTAACAATGAAATGCTCATATGCAGAATTTGGTGATTTACCTGGGACTAGAAAATGGGGGTTTCTTGTACCTAGCCAATCCAATGAGGGTTTTACGTCGAGTCAAAGTTGAGCCACACCAAAGGTCTTCGTCTTCAGTGCGAGGGTTAGGTATAAAAGTTAAAAAACGACCAAACCGAAAAAAATGTGGCCATTTGGAAGCATTTCATGGGTATTTTCTCCTACGCGATTCGTGTTTCGACCTTCGACCAGGGGTTTCGTGTTTGCACTTTTTATTTATTTTCGAATTCTTTTATTGGCTATTTTCTCCTACATGTTTCGACCTTCAACCAAGGTTTCTGAGTTTGTTTATGTCACAGACTCACAGTCATTGTGTGTATAGTTCATGTCGTTGTGTATATACATACCAGAATATAACCAGAATATCCATACGTTTTCAAGAATATAACCAGATATTAGAATAATTGAGAGTCGAGGACTCGAGGCTGACTATATTCTTTAAAACTGTAATAAATTAGAATACTTTTATGTGTCTGTGCGTATAGTTATACGTTTCCAATATAAACAAGACCAGCATTGCTGCCAAGTACTGCCGCAGCCGAAATGACAGTAGTGTATGGTACCAAAAGTGAATTGAATCTAATAAACTCTACTTCATGGTTAGCTACTCAGGCAACACAATACTACTGCTACCAGGGTACATACATCAGTAGGATACAAAGAACGGAATCTGATAGGATTTCACAAAATCGTTCCTTGGGTATGCGGATTATGCTGAAATTTCAAGTGGGTACTGAAACAAATGGTCTAAGTTGAGTTGACGGATTTGTCACATGATTAATGGGAGTATTTTTTAACTTCATGTTTTAGTGTGCGGTTATGTGGAAGCGGTTTGGATAGATCTGTGTATGGCTTTTCATAGGACGGAGGAATGGGTAACCCGGTTTCTTAGCTACAGATAAAGTTGGTAGTGGCATCTCCAAATTCGTGTGAAATGTCATGAAATACAACCACAAACCTGGAAATCATGGGTTGTTGAGACAATGTCCAATCCGTCGAAATAGAGGAATCATATAGCGTTGGAATTCTGTAGCTTGTGTAGCGTCTAAAATCTCCTCAAGCTCTCCCAAAAAATAAAACTTCCTTTTGACAATTTGTGAGACAGCTCACCAATGACATTATGTCTTTCTGTTTCCATGATGAAACGATAGAATATATTGTTGATTGCTTTTCGAATGAATGGATGATGTACCCTGAACTTACCATAGATGCGATGCAGTATAGTTTTCAAATATTCTCTCTCCCGAGGATCTTCTTAATCAAACAAGTGCAACAATCTTAAGACAAAGGAATGATCAATATACCTCTTTGCAAACATTTGGGTCCGTATCTGTAGAGACTACAAACACTGCGACAGCAATCCATATACTATTTGCAAATGTGGCCAAGAAGGTTCCATGCATGGCTCCTTCTCTTCTAGGTTAAAGCTCTCAGATCCCGTGTTCATGAGAGGCAAGAGGCAAGCCTCGGAAAAGGTTTTCTGAGGTCATTTTGGCAAGGTCTTCTTGTGAAGTTTCATTAAGTTTATTTGAACTCAACTGAATAAATTCAACAAGCTCAAGTAGGGTCTGTTGCTTAATGTCCTTCTCCCTCGCATTTTTGGTAGGATCAGAGAAATCAAACAGATAGGAACAAAGATTCACGTTCTTTATAAAGAGATTCAGTCTTTCAGATGCAGGAACTTTTTCTTCAACAAATTCGTAATTTCCAGAAAAGTAGTGTTGACAAGGAAACGAAACCATGCCAGAAAACTCAGCAGGACATCCCTTGCAGTTTGGGCCAGAGGATCAAAACATTGAAGCCATGTCAATGTCAGAGGCGTATTTGAAGTTGTGTTTCCGGGCATCCTGAAGCTTGTGGTAGTTCGAAAGGCAGATTCACTGAATTACTTGGAACTGGGATTTCCTCTCTGCATTGTTATATGGCACTGTCTCCCCATCACCTGCTGAACCGGGTCGACGTCAGCCTCTTCTCCTCCCACATCATCGTATTCCAGTACCAGTGAGACGCTAGGTGGAAACATGTTGCCATTGTGTGTGGCAATCGATCTCATCATGTCCATGGCTCCTTCCATCACAGCGACTCAGAAATTAAGAGCAGAAATGACGGAAATCATCACCAACGACATGCACGCTTTCTAGGATCATATTCATCATGATGGTGGAAACCTTGATAAGGATCCAAAATCAGTCAGCCGATGGTATGGGCGAATATGGGTTTTGGAAGGCTTTGACATTGCCAGGCTGAGAGAATACCACCTGCCGAGGAATGCGAAATTTCTTTTTAACACAGCTACTGAAATTGCCATGACCATAACATTAATGCTACACCTGAAATTCTGTACATCTTGTAATAAATTGAATCTGCAAATAATAAATTACAATAAATGTTATGGCATCATTTTTTCCTCGAAAATGCTGAAGGCTCCAATAACATCTCAAATTTTAAGCCAATCACAATGAAGATAAATCAAATGGGTTTTGTAATTATTTTGTTAAATAATATGCAAGTTTACTAATATTTAGTATTGTTGTGAGAACTATTTATTGATTTATGCAGATAATAACAATTTCTAATTGGATAAAAGGTACAAAAATTAACAAAGATTTAAAGAGATATGAGGCCTATAGTGGAATGCCTTCGGCAGTACTAATAATATTTGAGTGAGCATTTTAATTTATTAAAGCTTAGACATAGAAAATGACAAAGCTAAAGAGGGGAAAATAGGATTTTCATGTTAACATAAACAGTAAACTCACACTAAAAACTAAAAAAGTAATACATGTGTAAAAAAATTAACATTGTTTTAGTTTACAATTGTTTTACTTAACACTGTACCATACATAGTACATACATAATTACATTCATGTCAATATTTTATAATTAAACGAATATTTAATATTTACAAATTCATAATTGTGTTGTAACTTGTAAGTATTTAACAATGTTTTTATATTTAATTTAAGTTTATTGTATGAATTTAAATGTTTTTTAAAATAGCAATAAAGTTGTTGATTAATGCCCAGAAATTGTCGATTCCTGATTTTCGATTCAAAATTTGGTCTGTCAATTAATTGTCAATAACGATTTTTTGAACTATGGTTTGGACAAAATGAATGCTTGTAGCCCATTGTAGTACTTGAGAACTCTAAGCTCCTCTAACTCAAATAAGTCTATCTTTGCATAGAGGTCAAGGAAGGCATAGGTGTAGGCTTGGACTGGCCAGTTAGGTCCTTGTCGCAATTTTTGCCACTGAATGTAGCGATCTTCATTAACATCTTCAGGGTAATATTAATCCTTGAAGGCTTCCAGGAATGCCACTGAATGTAGCGATCTTCATTAACATCTTCAAGGTAATATTAATCCTTGAAGGCTTCTAGGAATGTATCCCATATGGGTTCAACCTTTCCTGCTTTCTGGTCTTTTATTCCCAAAGAGTGTGGGCTTGCCACCACTTCTTAATGGAAAAAAAAAAAAGTTTCAAAAGTGCAATCTTGATTTTCTCTTCGTCAAAACAGTAATTCATAGAAAAATATGAATCTAACTGATCTAACCAATTATCTATTACATTTGCACTAACTTTTCCTTCAAACACAAGAACCTCTAAATTTACTTGAAACCTTGGGGGACTCGACAACCAAAAGTTTTACCTAATGATTGGGTTGATGGAACTGCATGGTCGAGGACTTTTGCAAGCTAGCTGAACCCAAATCTCCTTTGTTCTAAGTGCTTTTGAGATTTCATCTTTCATCAACGCATGTAGCTCATCATACACTAGATTGTCCTTTTCCAACTGAACTTTGTTGAAGCGGCACGAGAGATAGTCTGATGGGTCTCGTGATTTGACGTCGAGGCTTGAATACTCTGACCTTGTTCGATGGGTCATGCAAGATGATGAACCACTCTGATACCATTTATCTCAGGCCCATGAAGTGAACCAGTGAACAACACCCTAAATATGGATTTAAATGTCTTAAATGAGTATGTGGAAGTTATTTAGAAATATGCGGAGAATTGTGAGAGAGAGAGAGAGAGTTAATAGAAATGGAAAAGTAAGGATGTTTACTTATCTGTGCATCTACATGGCATAATCTTGAGAAAGATGTATGGATGTCTATCTTCTAATTTGATTGTTATCTAAAGCTGCAGGCGTGTATACATATATTACAATATCACATATGCAGAAAGAACCATTATGGAAATTGAACCACTATGGAACTCTGAAGTCATCAACTGGATCACATGGTTGACGAAATGTCCCCCTCTATCATTGTTGATTTGCATTGGAATCCCAAATTTGGAAACCACATGTTTATAGATGGACTTGGTAGATGATGAACCACTCTAATACCATTTATCTGAGGCCCAAGAAATGAACCAGTGAACACCCTAAATATGGATTTAGATGTGTTAAATGCATATGCGGAAGCTATTTAGAAATATGTGGAGAATCGTGTCTGAGAGAGAGTTAATAGAACTGGAAAAGTAAGGATGTTTATTTATTTGTGCATCTACATAGCATAATCTTGAGAAAGATGTATGGATGTCTATCTTCTAATTTGAATGTTACTAAAGCTACAAATGTGTATACATATATATCACAATGTCACTTATGCAAAAAGAACCATTATGGAAGTTGAACCGCTATGGAACTCTAAAGTCATCAACCAGATCACATGGTTGACGAAACGCCCCCCACTATCATTGGTGATTTGCGTTGGAATCTCAAATCTGGTAACAACTTGTTTATAGATGAACTTGATCATGCTTAGAGCAATATTGTCGGGCAATGCTCTTGCTTCAGTCCACTTAGTTAAGTATTTCGAGACCACCATGGTACTTGCAGCAATGAACTTTACTTGTTTTTAAGGGCCCTAAAAAATCTAGGCCCCACCTTTCAAAAGGTTCTTGGGGTTGTGATGGCTAGAGAGGCATGAAGTCTCTTTTTAATGATTTACCGGTATGCTAGCAGTGTCAAATGCCATCCCCCTTTCCTTTGCATCATGGTGCAATGTTGGCCACCAAAGTCCCACTAAAAGAACTTTCCTTGTAATAGCACCGAGTCCCATGTGGCTTTCGCGGGGTCTTCCATGCGCTTTTGAGAGTACGTCTCTATTTTCCTCTTTCAATACACACCAACACAAGATGTGGTCTCAACTTATTTTATATAACCCATTTATTAACTGGAACAAGTTCAATGTCAATTTCCTTCTCTCACCAAGCTGCATATCATTTGGAAAGGATGCCGAAAATAAGTAGTCTCCAATATTCTCATACGGTTTTGGCACAATTACAATTTGGAATTAGTGAACATCTAAAAAATCTTTGATGACACCCTCTGCCAGTTCTCTTGATTTTATCCAAGAGATTTGGTCTATAATCACATGGCTCTTACATGGTCTAACAATGATTTTGAATGTGAACCCTTGTAACAACATTAGCCATCTCCTTATACTGCCCTGAAGGATGGGTTTGTTAACTAAGTACAATAGTGTCTGATGGTCCACATAGAAATTGAAGGGGGTCACAATCAGGTAATGCTGAAGCTTTTGAATTGTGCACACCATCCACAACATTTCACATTCAGTGGTGTTGTAGTTCTTATCAGCACTGAACATAAGTCTTCTTGCAAAGAAAATCGGATGGTCCAACACTTAATTTCCTACTTGTGCTAATGTGGCCCCACTAGCAAAATTGGAAGCATGCACATGGACATGAAACACCTTGTACCAATTTGGGCATACGAGTATAGAACTGTTCAACCACACCTATAATTCTTTAAATGCATGTTCTTGTTTGTTGGACCATATGAACGAAGTCCCTTCCCTTTTTAAAATGTCCAGAGGGTGTGAGACTCGAGCAAAGTTATTTTTATAAAACAATGGTAATACCTAACATGGTCCAAGAATGATTTTACCATGGTAACATATTTGGCTGCTTCCATTTCCAGCATGAGTCTTATCTTATCTAGATCAGTGTTCAATCCCACTTTGTCCAAGAAGCTTACCTTGTGGGACCTTAAACCTACACTTCTTTGGATTTAGAGCCAAATTTATTGCATTGCAAAGTGGACCCACAGAAAAAAAATGTTACTAATTAAATTACTCATGACAAATTTAGCTAGCTAAATTGAGAAATAGCCACTATGTTATGTGCTCTACTTTTCCAATTAAATTCATGCAAAATACAAAATGAATATAAAATGTTAAATTCAAATTTAATAAAAACCCTCAAGTAGATTTCAACAAACAATTTCCGAAAAACAACAATATTAAAATACGACAAATACCCACAAGGTAAAATTGCCTATTTTATATTTTATACACAAACAAAATAAAAATCTTTAGACAATGAAGGAGTTCTTTTACTGAATGAGTTCCCTCAAATTTTCTTTGAAGAAAATGCAGTGAAAAAAAGTTCGTAACAAAATCTGGGCAGCATTCATGATTCCCTTTTTACTCCTAAACTATGACCTAAGTCAGACTAAAATTTTGACAGTCTTTTCCTTGCATGTCAACAATCAAACACAATAAATTGTATAGAAACCCAGATGTAATGTCCCCTTTCCTATGCCTAAGGCCTAAGGGCCAATTCGAGTCCAAGCCTTGACCATACCCAAGGGGCTATGGACACTGGGAGCTATTGGGTATGAATACCTAGTCCATTTTGTTATAATTTTTCGTTGACATGAGCGTAAAGTGTTTTGGAGGGACTAGATATTATGTTTTGTCGTTAGGAAAAGGCCACATGACACTTAATGTTTTAATTTTGCATTGGGGTCACTTATGGACCATGGCGACTTAAAAGGGGAAAAGTAACTTAAGTTACTTTTATTTTATTAGTCCTTCCTAAGGAAAAATGTGACTTGGGCTATTTTAGGGCTCTTTTGCCTTGGGGAAAAATATATAAGGAGTTGGGAGGAAAAAGTGAAGGTCATTCTTGCATACATAATTATTTTCCTTCATGTGCAACTGTTGCTTGCAAATTTATAGCTTGTGGAGTGAAATCCCACAGGGACCCTAGCTTCGGTGGTGAGAAATCCATCCCTAACTAACAGAGCATTCTTCGGTAGTGAGAGATCTACCCTAGCTTGTCATTTTGGAGTTGAAATCAGGGTTGGTTTTCAGCGGCATTTTCAGAGAGTTTCGAGAGATTTTGGTGTTTTTGGAGAAGAAGATTTGGGGTTTTTCAAGGAAAATTTACGGCAGCCAATTGGGTAGGGTTTAGCATCAATTTGTGGGCATTATCAATAATTTTCAACCACTTCCCAAGCTGGGCAACTTGTTTTGAAGATAGAGGCCATTATTTGGAGGATGTCCAGTGGTACAAATTCAGATCTGAAGGTTGGAATATCATTCCCTATATTTATAAATATTATTTCCAAAGTTTCATAATTTTTGCACTTGTATTCAGAGATAAATAAATTTTTGAAGTTTTCCAGCTGCCTAGGGCACACTGTAATTTTCTGGCAACAATTTATTATCTGAAAAATTCCAAAAATAATTTTCTAATACTTGTTATTGCATTAGCAAGCTCACTATAAATTTTCAAGTGATTCGGGCAAGTATTTTGTGAGTTATAGATTTATTTCTACTCGCTGCCCTAGTTTTAACTTCTGCAAAAATCATATTTCTGTTTGGCTGCAAATTGTCCGTATTTTGCATATTTTTAAGGGGTATCCCGCTAGGGATATTTCAGTGGTATCAGAGCTAGCTTTCTTCTAGCATGTGGGGGTTAAAAAGATGGGTGATAGTGAAGATGAATTCGGGGTGGAGTTGATGAAACGGTTGTTCACCAATATGGTGAAACAACAGGAAACTACCAACCTCTATTTGAGCCAGCTCACTAAGAGACTAGCACAGGGCAGGATTGATACTCATACGAAGAGAGGAGAAACTAGCAATATGGGACAATAAGGTCAAAGAAATGAGAATGGACATTCAGGGCAGCAGTCTCCCCATTTTTCTACTAGACCTTTGGGACTTCACGAACCCTCTTTCTTGAAGGATCTGGAAGTTTTACACGTACGGCAGCCAGTAGAGATTTTGGATGAGGAGTCTTGTTGAGAGAGGTACCAGACCTTGAGTGAGGGTTTTCGTGACAACATGTCATCCCAAGAATATTGCAAAATGAAGATTGGCAACAGACCCAAGAGAGATCATCAGATATAGGTACCAGAGTTACAGAGGAGATTGGGACAGATTTCCATTCCACACTTCAATGGTTCTAAGAAGTGTACTGCACAGTCTTGGGTTCAGAAGTTGAAGACATACTTCGACTTGAATCCTATGCGTGAGGAAGATGCAATTAAGTTTGCAATCTTACATCTTGAGGGATACACTCATGATTGGTGGCATTATGGATTGATTACACAGGGACACATACACATTACTACTTATGCAAAGTTCACGCAAAGGCTAGTGAGCAGATTTGATAGGAAGGACCCTGACATGTATTTTAGGGAGTTAGCTCATTTGAGACAGACCAGTTCCTTGGATCAGTATATCGCAGATTTTCAGAGATTATCAGTCATGGTACCTGATGTTACGAAGATGATGTTGATTTCACTGTTCACAGCAGGTTTGACAGATGCTCTCGCTAGGTTTGTGAAGGCATTTGAGCCTTCTTTGCATGAGGCTATTAGGAGAGCTCGTGATTTGGAGTTATCCACTCCTAAGTTGAGGTTTCCACCTCAAATGCAACCTAAGGTTTTTCCTTCTAGATCCGATGGTTCACAGTCGAAGGTACCTCCACCTAGGCAAGATGCAGTCAAGAGACCATTCATATCTAGGGAGGACAAAGATGAGTTGAGGCGAAAGAAACTGTGTTTCGATTGCCGCACACCTTGGGTTCGAGGACATGATTGTAGGGGTAGAGGGAAGGCCCAATTCATAGAGGTCTTTGAGGAGAGTGATGGTGACGAGGAGTTGGACACACAGGGATTGGAGGATGATGACGATGAGGCATTGGATAGTGTAGGTGTTGAGCAGGATAGTGAGACTTTCCCCCATGAGACTATCGCCACTTTGTCTAGTACCCCGAGGTCCAAGGAATTCAGAGTTAGGGGAGTTTTACAAGGACATGGAGTAGTGGTACTCATTGATAGTGGGGCAACCCACAACTTTATTGATGCCTCATTGGTTGAGAGGTGGGGATTACAGACAGATCATTTTGAGGGCTTCAACATGGTTGTAGCCAATGGAGAGTCTCTGGGGTGCACACGGCAGGTTCCCCGATTGAGCATCACGATGGGTAACTATACAGTTACCGATGATTTCTATATTGTTGGTATTGGAGAGACCAACTTAGTGCTTGGAGTACAGTGGCTCCATTCCCGTGGTGAGTTTCGGACTAACTTTCAAACAATGGAGTTGAAGTTTAAGTCCGAAGGGAGGAATGTGACTTTGAGGGGCTTATCTTCTTAGGCACCACAGGTTGTTACAGCCAAGAGGATTGAGAGAATTTATAGGCGCAAGAGGGGTGGATTGGGTAGTACATTGTTTGGTTTCGACCAAGAAATCAAAGGATGGACAACATGAGTATCATGTGGATATACAGGGCTTATTGGACAGGCATAGTACAGTTTTTGGTGACATACCTCCAGGCATACCGCCAAATAGGGGATTTGAACATGTGATTGAACTCGAGGACGCTAGACCTGTGGTTACTTCTCCTTACCGTCACCCCAAACAGTTTAAGGATGAGATCGAGAAGACTATCCATGAGCTCATTGATATGGGGCATATTAGACCGAGTTCCAGTCCTTTTGCTTCTTCGGTGGTATTGGTGAAGAAGAAGGATGGGACCATGCGGATGTGTATAGACTACCGTGCCTTGAATAAGAAGACAATAAAGAACAAGTATCCAGTACCACGTATTGATGAGTTGCTTGATGAGCTACATGGTGAAATCTATTTTTCAAAAATAGATTTGCGATTTGGATATCACCAGATCAAAGTCAGGGAGCAGGATGTGCATAAGACAGCTTTTAGATGTCATTACGGTCACTTGGAGTTTTTGGTGATGCCCTTCGGATTGTCTAATGCTCCAGCTAAATTTCAATCTTGCATGAACCATGTGTTCAACCGCCACCTGCGGAAGTTTGTATTGGTCTTCTTTGATGATATTTTGGTCTACAGCAGGACTTGGGAGGACCATATCAAACACCTTGGTGAGATATTGAGGATATTGGATGCTAATTCGCTATATGCGAAAGCTTCTAAGTGTGAGTTTGGCATGACAGATCTTTTATATTTGGGATATGTGATTGGTGGGGGAGTAGTGGTGGATAGAGAGAAGATACAGGCAATTTTGGATTGGCCGCCACCTAGGACGTTGACACATTTGAGAGGATTCTTGGGGTTATGCACATACTACAAGAGGTTTGTGAAGAATTTCTCTTGGTTGACTGCTCCATTGACCGATTTGACCAAGAAGGGGGCTTTTGCTTGGTTAGAAGCAGCACAACAGGTTTTTGATCACCTCAAGGGGGTGATGAGTTCATGTCCCATTCTCGCATTGCCAGATTTCTCTTGCCCGTTCATTCTAGAGTGTGATGCATCGGGAGAGGGTGTTGGGGCAGTTCCCATACGGGATAGGCATCCCATTGCCTATGAGAGTTGGAAATTGAAACCTGTGGAGAGAGGGTATTCAATTTACGACAAGGAGATGTTGGCCATTATGCATGCTTTGGCCAAATTCAGACAGTACCTTGTGGGCAGCAAATTCGTGGTTCGTACGGATGACAACATTTTGAGGTTCTTCTTGAGGCAGAAGGATCTCAACGACCGCCAGCAGAGATGGGTGAACAAGGTACAAACCTATGACTTCGACATAGGGTACACTAGAGGTAAGAATAATATTGTCGCTGATGCTTTATCTAGGAGGCATTACCTTACTTCTATGCTTAGTTTTATGTCTGATATTTCAACGGATTGGAAGGCTTATATACTTGTTGAGTATTCCAAAAATCAATTTGCATGTGAGATTATGGATGTTATTATACAGGATGACTGATACAGAGTGGTGGATGATCTCATTTTCTACAAGGATAGGATTTTCCTTGTACCAGGGTACAAGATGAAGGAGAAGATCCTTCGAGCAGTACATGATACACCATTAGCTGAGCATCCTGGGTATTTCGAAACATACAAGTTTATCAGGGAGAGATTTGCACTGGAAGGGGAATGAAGGACGATGTCCTTAATCATGTCAGAGAGTGTATGGTTTGCCAGCAAACCAAATCCGAGCATTCTTTTCTGGCAGGATTACTTCAACCTCTTCCCATTCCCGAACAGAAATGGGAAAGCATATCTATGGACTTTATCACAAGGCTTCCCTTGGTGCATGGGCATAGCTGCATTTATGTTGTAGTTGATCGATTAACTAAGTATGCTCATTTCTTTTCCCTACCCAAGGGGCATGAGGCGGCAGATGTGGCTCAGATTTTCTACACAGGTGTTTTTAGGCTACATGGGTTGCCTAAAAATATTGTCAGTGATCGGGATAAGATCTTCATGAGCACCTTTTGGCAGGAGATCTTCAGACTAGCAAGTACGAAGATGACTCCTAGTACTAGTTATCACCCACAGACGGATGGGCAGACGAAGATAGTCAATAAGTGGATAGAGGGCTACTTGCGGAGTTATGTGTCAGGTCATCAGCGGGTATGGATTAGATGGTTACATATGGGTGAGTATTGCTACAATACCACCTATCAGATGAGCATAGGCATGACTCCTTCCTGAGCCTTGTATGGGTACGACGCTATGACATTTGTGGATTTGGTATTACCAGATAGCCAAGCTCCCAAAGCTTGAGATTGTTACAGGAGAACTAGGATATTCTGAAGGCTCTCAGGGAGAACCTTCAGAAGGCACAGAATCAACAGAAGGTATATGCAAATCGGCACGGGATAGAGGTCTTTTGAGGTTGGGGATCTAGTATTCCTACGTTTGCAGCCATATAGGCAGTCCTCACTGAAGCAGAAGGGTGCAGAGAAATTGAAACCACGGTTTTATGGTCCGTACAGGGTAGTTCGACGAGTTGGGGCAGTTGCATATGAGCTAGAGCTTCCAGAGCACAGTAAGATACATAATGTCTTCCATGTTTCGTGCCTTAAGAAGGCACTTGGGCAACATATTGTACCATCTACGAAGTTGCCACCACTGGATGAAGAGGGGAAGCTGGTGTTAGAACCAGAATCTATTATTAAGGTGAGACAGAGGAGGCTTAGGAGTAGAGTGATCACGGAGTATTTGGTGCGGTGGAAGGGATTGCCACTTGAGGATGCTACTTGGGACAACAAATTTTGCAGCATCCTAGTTTGCATTTGCTTGTGGACAAGCAACATTTGGGAAGGGAGGACTGTAATGCCCCCTTTCCTACGCCTAAGGCCTAAGGGCCAATTCGAGTCCAAGCCTTGACCATACCTAAGGGGCTATGGACACTGGGAGCTATTGGGTATGAATACCTAGTCCATTTTGTTATAATTTTTCGTTGACATGAGCGTAAAGTGTTTTGGAGGGACTAGATATTATGTTTTGTCGTTAGGAAGGGGCAACATGACACTTAATGTTTTAATTTTGCGTCGGGGGTCACTTATGGACCATGGCGACATAAAAGAGGAAAAGTAACTTAAGTTACTTTTATTTTATTGGTCCATCCTAAGGAAAAATGTGACTTGGGCTATTTTGGGGCTCTTTTGCCTTGGGGAAAAATATATAAGGAGTTGGAAGGAAAAAGTGAAAGGTCATTCTTGCATACATAATCATTTTCCTTCATGTGCAACTATTGCTTGCAAATTTACAGCTTGTGGAGTGAAATCTCATAGGGACCCTAGCTTCGGTGGTGAGAGATTCATCCATAGCTAGTAGGGCATTCTTCGGTACTGAGAGATTTACCTGAGCTTGTCATTTTGGAGCTGTTTTTCAGAGAGTTTCGAAAGATTTTGGTGTTTTTGGAAAAGAAGATTTGGGGTTTTTTAGGGCAGATTTACGGCAGCCAATTGGGCAAGGTTTAGCATCAATTTGAGGGCATTATCAATAATTTCCAACCACTTCCCAAGCTGGACAACTTGTTTTCAAGATTGCAGTCATTATTTGGAGGGTGTTCAGTGGTACAAATTCATATATGAATGTTGGAATATCATTCCCTATATTTATAAATATTATTTCCAAAGTTTCATAATTTTTGCACTTATATTCGGAGAAATAAATTTTTTAAGTTTTCCAGCTGCCTAGGGCACGCTGTAATTTTTTGGCAGCAATTTATTATCTAAAAAATTCCAAAAATAATTTTCTAATACTTTTTATTGCATTAGCAAGCTCACTATAAATTTTCAAGTGATTCGGGCAAGTATTTTGTAAGTTATAGCTTTATTTCTGCTCGATGCCCTAGTTTTAATTTCAGGAAAAATCAGATTTCTGTTTGGCTGCAAATTGTCCGTATTTTGCATATTTTTTAAGGGGTATCCCACTAGGGATATTTCACCAGATCATAAAAACAGAGTTATGACTTGTTTACTAGACAAGTTTTCACAAGTATTCCCTAAATCTTTCCCTATTTTGTTAAACACCCATTACCAAAATGCACTGATTTGCCCTCTTTATTAAATGTTTTAAGACCATATTTTTCCCTCTAAGACTATGGCGACTCATACACCTACTGAGCGCGCAGATCTAAATATTAAAAAAAATAGACATTGATTTTATCTATTATTTATGGTAGAAATTCTATCATTTTCCCTTCAATTTCTCGAGATAAATGCATGAATTCTAAACAGATTTTTTCCAAATGCAATCTTTCCTAGATTTTTCTGTTTTTGTGCCTTATTAAAGCAAGAATAAATCAGATTACTATAAAATAAACAAACCCAGAATTTATCTCTAATTTCCTCTGAAAATCTGAATTTACTTTCTTAGAAACATATTACTGCTTAAAAATCTGATTATGCAAAATTAAAAAACTAATTACAACAAGGGCGAACTTTCTGGAAAAGGATATTAGTATGCAAATGAATTAAAAACAAAACCACATTTGTGCAAAACGTTTTTCTTCATGGATGCTCAATTTTCATGCAAATTTCACTACCCATTTGTTGCCTAAACATATGCATACAATATAACTGACAATCAGATTTTTTCCTCTATATATGTCTTAACATCATAGCTATTAACAGAATTTAGATTAATACTGTCATAGAGAAAATACAGTGGAGTCTCCCCTTGTAAATTCTTCTTCTTTATTTTCCTTCATCTCCTCTTAGCAATAATTTGGGAGGTGGGGGGAAGGCGAGGTAGGGGAGCACAAGGGAAAGGGTGCAGTTGTGGGGTGTCCCACCTTGATTTCTCCTCCCCCATGCCATGTGGCAAGTTTACCTTGACATGCGGCTTTTCTTTTTGGCCATCCATCTTTGTATATGGGTTGTTTGTCCCCTTTTTTAATATTTTTTATTTTCATTTCTTTTGACTTTAAAATATTTTATTTTATTATTGTGTATGGTGTTAAATTAAATCAACTAATTTAAACGCACAGATTAATATTTAAATTCATTTGATCAAGGAGAGCAAGTGAGATTCTTGACCATTGTGGATTGATCAGTAATCAAGAAAAGCTTTGAAGTAACCCATGGCCATTTTGACCAATATGTGCAGGATGATGCGTTGGAAGGTGATCAAAGCATTGCAAAGTCCAAATGGCATCTAGTTGTATGCATAGACTACATGTACTATTAACGTGGTTTTCATTTGTCTTCCTCAGCAATGTTGATCCAGTTGTACCCTGAGAATCCATCCATGAAGGAGTAGAGCTCGTGACCTGCCACTTCTTCCAATATAGACTCTGAATGGAATTGGGAATGGGTACTTGATAGTAACAGCATTCAAACTTAAGAAGTCGACACATATTCATATATGTTTCAACTCCTTCAGGATGATTACTATTGGGGACACCCATTCACTTGTTTGCACTCAAAAGATCATACCTGCCTAAAACATCTTTTCAATCTCTTCTTGAACCTTTGCGGCACAATTACAATTCATTCTATGGGCTCTCCTCCACACTAGCTAAGCTCCTGGAAATAAAAGGATTCAGTGTACACACATCTCTAGTGGTACTCCTTTCAAGTCTTTTTCAGTCCAAGAAAATACATCCTTGCATTCCATAACCTTCAGCACTGGGTCCCAGTCATCCCCCATCATCATTATTTGAGGTTCTTTATTGGATCCTTGGTTTTCATTGACGGTAGTCGGTTCTTTATGCCTCATGTCTTTGACACCTCCGAACAAGTGAGCAGGTCTTCCAGCTATTCTTGCATCATCTACTCAATATTCAGTGAACTCATGAAGGTAGGTTAGAGCATTTGTAGACTCCTTTCCGTTTGAATCTTCATCATCTTCTATCTCCATGTCTCTACGAAGTTACACCTGGGTTGGAACACTTCGTAATCTTCCATTTTCCAGTGGAAGAGGTTGTTGAGGGAGTTTGTTTCATCCTCTAATCATGATCATAACTCTAATAGCCCCTCCTCATTTGATTCCACTGTTCCTTGATTCATATGGCATTCTACTTTTTCCATATCTTCAGTATCAAAATTTGATGGGTCATCTGATGAGGCTGCCTCTTCACTAACTGCTTGACTCTCTGAGGCTATGATGTATTTCCGGCCTCTATTCTCGATCGAGAGAAGGTTTTTTTTCCAATTGTGATCAGCCTTGACTGTTATCAACCAGCCTTAGCCCAATAATGCATCAGAGACCTTTATCTTTAATGATATGACTCCAAAATTCAGTGTGAAGGGTTGGGTGACGGTAATTGAATTTTGAGCCATCATGACTCCCAACACCTGTATATTGTTTTGATCAACTCCCGCTAATTGTAAACTTGGTGGCCAAATAGCAGGTTCTCGAAAACTCTTCCAAGTTTCTTCTCGAAGCACGTTCACACCAAAGCAACCATCAATAATAGTAATAGTGACGTTCAAGCCTAGATTCTCCATATGGACAATTGCTAGCCGTCAAGCTAAGTTTATTGTTAGCAACAATGGGTCAATTACCTGATCTCCAAACCAAGGGGATTCGACATTAAGCTCCTTTTGATTCTTCACCCTTCATCCTCTTTGCTGATGTTCTTCCTTCTGACACAAGGTGTGTCATACGCTTCGTGTTGTGATTGATGTTTTCTATAGCCATGGTTGTCACATTCTTGAGTTTAGGAATGCTCTATAGTACATCAATTTTTTAGATGGGAATCATGATTTGCATACTTGTCTTGTAGTTTCTTTTTCTGACCCATGTTGGCTAGTCAGTGTTCTTGTTCGTTCCTTGAGATGTCTTTGCTCTTCCAACACTGCTTGTCCGACCTCTATTCGTGCATAGGCAATGTGTGTCTTCTTCATATATGGATTTGGATAATTTATTTGTGATTTCCATTACCTCTTCATTTCTTACATCAATCATGTTGATGTTTGTTTGCTTTGGGTGAATCGGCGTCCTTATGATCTCTAGGTCCACATCATCTGCAAAGCAATCTAGTGTTGACTTGATTGATGGGATAATCTCTTGCGAAGTGCCCCATTGGTTGCACTTCCAACATTGAATCATGGACCGACCCTAGTCATGAAACTGGATGCAGATGCCACCTCCCCCAATATTGTTTTGGTGTCTTGTATTGTTCTATTGGTTTCTATATCCGCCAAATGATGCACTCGGCGATGTTCTCGTATTGCCTTGGAATTTTGTTGGGGTGGTGGCCAATGTCAATGGCTCCCCTTGGATAAGGAGGACTTGGGCAGTCCGATTTTTCAAAATTTTACGAGCAATTTTTTATGTCATGGCCATTGACTTGATAAATTTCACAAGACAGTTTTCTCAGACAATTGCCATTTGTGTGCCCTTTGTGTGCTCTTTTGATTTACAGTCCTTTCCTTCTTCCTTGATATCTTTTTAAATTTCTTTCATCATCTGATGCATGTCCTTCCAAAAATACCAAAAAGATTTTAGTTCACTATCACTAGAATCACAATTGTCGTCTTCTCGTGCGCGAAGATGTTTTATTTTCACCCTTGATGTCCACTACTCGATTATAGATATCCTCGTAAGACAAGGGTGGGACCACCTTCATTTTTTTTGGCAGTGAGGTAACCAACCCTTTAATAAAACATCTCTTTTTCAGCCCGTCTGTAGGTTCCTTCTCAAGTTTCCCTAGCAATTCCTTGAGCCTTGTATCATACGCCCATACCGTCTCGTGCTTACCTTGTTGAATGTTGTAGGTTTTTGCAACAATCTCGTTGTTGTCCCTCAAGACTTTGAATTCTTTCTCAAAGGCTAGTTTGAGGGCCCTTCATGTTGCTTTGTCAATGATTAGTGCCGAGTACCCGATCAGTAGGCACCCCCGTAGGATGGCTCGAAAGCATCATAACCATGTGCATTTTTCGATCTTCCCATTGGCAATCTAGATAGTGACGTACGTTCTACATCACAACACTGTGTCTTCAGAATTGTTCCCGTTGAATTTGGGTAACTTTTATTTTCCAGATGATGGGGTAACTTTGGGTTGTGGGGTCTTCCATAGTGGCACATTGAATACAATATTCCTCCTTGGGGCAGTCTATATTGAACGTTCCTTTGAACTATCGGACATGTTTGTAAATCTGACATGTCCTTCAACAATTATCTATACTCTATCTTACTCACCTTTAGGTTCCCTCTTTGTGCTATTACCCCTTTGTTGTCGCTCCAATTGTTTTGGTTGCCTTGGCGTATTTGTCATTGGGACTTCATTCAAAATTTCTTCAATCCCTCGGATGTTTGACTCGTGCATAGCCCATTTTTCCTCAATGGAGTTGTTCTTAATCTTTCTATCAAAAGGAATACTTCTTTCAAAAGGGGAGGTTTGAATTTGGTCCTGCTTAGATTCCCAGTTGAGGCAAGGACCTAACAATCTCCTCCCATTGTATCGGAGATAGAGGTGTAGGGTGCCCAATCACTTGTGTTGGTGTCAGCTGAACCCTCCCTTGGTTCCGGCTTCAGCTCCTGCTTACACTTTGTCTTGGGCTTGGACTTTTGCTTTCCTGTCTTTTATTTCTTGAAGTGGTTTTTTCTTGCAACCTTTGTTGTCTCTTTTGTTGTTCCAAGAGTCGAATCAATCTCCAAGTTTCTTCGTCGCTTGTTCCACAACTACTTGTTCTCACACCTCCTTTATTCAGTTATAATGGCATCAATATCGTTATGTTGGTGTTTCCTCCTCTTCCCCACTTTGTCTTTCCCCATACCTTTGTAGTATTTGTTGTCTTTGAATCTCTTGGTCATGATTGGCCCAAAGGTTTTGCAATTTTATATAATGCCTAGCAATAAGTCATGAAACATGGTCAACGAGTTGCTCTACATCTTCAGTAACCACCAAGTTTCCCAAGATAGAATATGGCATTCTTGCGACTTTTTTCAAGCCTTGCTCTTGTATGAACCCACACGTATTGGTAGTCTTTTGTAAGTTCTTTTTCCTCTTGTTGATTTGTTTCAACCGTTTCTTGGAGCAGTTGGCTCATTACTTTTCCATGTCGTCATCACTAAGAATAGTTGTCAAGAGGATTGTCAAACCTACTTACTTCCGTGTTCAATATGATTTGATTTCTTTTTGAGGCATGGCACCAAAATGTAGTATTGATATTGTCTATTAAGATGCTAGACTATCAATAGTAACAAACACAATAGTAAATGCAGCACATACCACAAGTGCAAATGGAATAATAGTAGCTTTGTATTCTTCAATGGTAAGACTTATTACAATCTGATCAGTTCAAGGAAGACCTGATACAAGCATCCTTACCCCCACATTCCTTATGCTATTTAAAGGGCAAGGCCCAGCAGTTAACATTTAACACAACCGACATGCAAAACATCTTTCTAAACTCCTAACAATATGTTGACTGCATTTATTCATAATTAGCCTTTTAATGGTCTAGACTATTTCTAGAAGCAATTGATTGTATACAATGCTGAGTTTATTTATGAAACAAAACCTCAATACATGCTTTTTACAATCCAAACTATGATTATTATCCATTATATTTCAAGGCAGTAAAATATCATATTTCATTATACATAATTGAAATGTAGGAAATCCTACAACAGGTATATTCCAGGTGGATTAGCTCAAGAAGTTATGCTTACCTATTGCCAAATTTAGTTCCAGAAAATCCACGTACGCCTGGAGAACTTCTAATGAAGTCATGTATCTCCTTGTTTAAAAGACATCTTATGAAAAGGCAACCAGGAAGCGCCATCTCCTTACTCTTAGAATAAGATCCATTTTTCAGTTTCTTTCTAGAGGGTTTCTCTGGTACAAAAATCTGTAAAAAGCAACCTAACAGAATCTATAACACTCATTTAAAAGAAGTAGAATACTGGAAAAGAGTTAATAAGACTCGGACTTTACCAATGTTACTGCTTAACAGATGAAGAAAGAGCAGAAATAGAAACAAAAATAATTCCATAAAATCAGATAAGCTACTAATAAATGCAAAAAAATACTTCCCTCACAGTTTTACAAAAAAGTGGAAGCAATTTAAATCATTAATATTAGCATGTAACAAGTAATGATAGGCTACCACTGATCTGGAAGGATTTAAAAATAAAGTACAATTTAAATAGCTGTAAATATAAGTCACAATGTCCTGTCTTCTATGCCATATGATGGGAGCACTTCCAAGTGGACATTAAAAAGACAAAAGGTGAGGCAAATGAAGAGTCATTGGTGTCTCTTTTGGTCATTCATTTTATCATCGGGTTTCAAGAGGAAAATAAAAAGCCGTTAGTGTCTCTTCACCTCCTAATTGATGCCAAATCTATAAATAAAAGATCTGATTTCATGCAGCAGCAATTCCAGACAGAGGAACTGCAAAGAAGAGATTGCACACTAGTGTATGAGGGATAACTAGCCATTCCATAGTGATAATGCACTTGTTCTTGCTTGATGAGTGTCATAATCCCATTGTATTTTGCTTCTTGAGCTCAACAGAAGCCATAAGGCCCTAATATCAAGCTAGAGTTTTCCTGCTGGGTTTCTCCAGGGTAAATACTGTGTTAATCATGTGGATGCTTTATGGTATTGTTTTCCTTTCATAATTTTGTGATATTTCATTCATTGCATGTCTTTTTTTCCATATTTACAGCACTTTCTAGTATGGCACTTAGAGTAGTTGTCAAAAGTAATAATTGTTGTAAGCTATCTCCATTGGAGGTGGCTATACAGATCATATTTGGTATCAGAGAAGCAAGGTCCTAGTGGCTTGTGGAGGAATCTGCTAACACATTGGCAATGTGATTGTATTGGCAAGGTCAAATGCTAACCATTTGGAAAAGGTGCAATAATGTTGCTAGGCTCTTTGGGAAAATCAAATAAGAAGAAGATGGGATAAAGTGAAGAAATAAAGAACAGTCGTGAAGAGTGTAGAAAATAAAGAAAGAGTTCAACTTCAAGGAAAAAAGCCTCCACACAAGATGCCCAAACTATGACAAAAACAAGCTTGGTAAGCAACACGCAAGTCCTTGAATTCATAAAGATGATGGAAAAGTGTAGAGCTAAATTGTTTGCAAGTGGAGAATCTATCCATGTAAAAATAGACAAGTTAAAGAGAGAATTCCCAAGTAATGGGAAACTTGTAAGATGAGTTGATTGCAAAGGACAAATACATTCTCAAAATTCGAAGAGGCAAAGGAGGAAAGAGGGGTTCTCTTTTCCAAAGAAGACAAGTTAAACCCTAAACCTTAAGCATGGAGGAGGCAAACAAGGTAAATACCTCTCCTAGTTTTGTTTCTCCCAATGAAAAGCAAAAATAGTCCATGGTAACTTTAAGAAATATACTTATAAACTATAGACACTAAAATTTGGTAACTTGTCCTTTTGCAATGCCAAGTTTGACTATGCTCTCTTGCTAAGACAAATGCTCACATTCGGAATCCAATCAGTTCATCTCTCTAGCGCTTTCATGACTTGTTTATCTCTATGCTCTGCTTTGTCGTCAATTCTAGAAATATTATCTTAATACAGCAGTAAACAACCTTTGTGCTTCATATCAAAACTTCTTGTTTTACTTTTCCCCTTCTTTGTCTAGGAACATACAAATGGGTCAAAATGTGGGGTCCGGTCTTGGCCAACCTGAAAAACCCCTACCTCTTTAAGATCTCCAACTTTGTTTTCAATTTGAATGTCTTCTTTGGGTCGTTTCATCTTCCTAGGGTCAGCCTTATTAGAATATTTCACCTACAAAAGGCTATATAAGCAAGTCAATGTCACTTTATAACTCACCTGGCACTCTTACAAGCTCCTATTACAAATATCATTCCAAAAGCACTCAAGGGTTCCCTAAATCTTCCCAAATCAATTACACAACAATTAGAGCAATCCTTACTATAGGTTTGAAGCACTCAACCAAGTCAAATGAGTCTAGCTTCCTCCATTTCCAAGCATGCAAAGCTCATAGAGCCATGTCTTAGTAAGAGAAAAGTCACTCCAAACATTGTTCAAGGGTTTCAAGGAACAAAGGGTTAGGTCATGTAGCTGAGGCACACCACATCACACTATTACTATGCTTAGCTACATTCTATACTATACAGTTATCACCTATTATCTTAGTGTCAAGAGACAAGAGGGAACCCCTAGGGGTTGGCTAGTTTGTACTCACACTTGCACAAGCACCTAGGAGAACTACATGATAAGGCTTGATCCTTGCAATGAGGCATGTAGTTGAAAACTTGGATTGGTTCAACAGTTGGGAGTCTGAACTTCCAAGGGTAGTCCAGCCTCACCACATACACATATTTTTATCTTTTTGGTTTATTAATGTTCTAATGAATGGTTGTGCAGGTTTCTAGGGTTTCCACTTTGTTACAGGTGATTATAGGTCATCTTGAAGTTGTGTGAGTAAGAGAGTGAACATACAGCGAAGGTCATTTCTAGGAAAGTAAAAGCACACATAGAAGTTTTAATTCCAAACTGTCAAAGGGTCCAAGACCATACAGATCTAGGTTAGGACCATACAATTCTAGTTTAGAGATACATAGTTGTACAGTCCTACCCTTGCTTAGTTTCCAGTTCTAGAACTTGCATTGAAGCATTCCCAGTCTTTGATCTTCATGTTTCACAGTTATGCACACCCATATCCTCTTTGTTCTAACTTGTACAACTAAGTTGCTTTCTCCTCATGTATTTGAGCAATTATTGTCATTTTATCAATCATTACAAGTATAAAATCATTAGTTTGGTTGTGAATGGTTAATGTTGGAAGTTAATTGATCAAAATAGTCCCCTATTACAAACCCTTACATCCTTTTTATTGTTGTGCACTCCCATAACATAGATTTAATTAGGGTGTAAACATTTGGTGAACCCAACTCTTGAATTAAATTTATTTCTCAAACCCTAGTGGCTCTAGGGTTTCATATTCTGATCTCGGGATACTTTGAATTATCTTCTTGTGCATCATCATGCCTCTTCCTTCAATCTTCTATGATCGTCGCTTCAAACCTAAGGGCCCAGTCCCTCATTCTGGTATGGGTTACTATCCCTCTCCCATGCCTATGTCTCGTCTAGCAAAGGGGGTCTCTATGATGGTTCTACTTGTTTCATGACTAATGAGGATCCTACATACATTGATATACAGTTGAATATATTCCTTCCTACTCGACAAGATCCACCTCGTTTTGCTTCTTCCCCATGACTACTAAGGTTAATGTTGTCACAACTCGTCGTACTAAGCAACCTGTTAGGGGCAACCCACCCTTGCCTCCACCATCTATGGCTCTTGTCTCTAAACCGAGTGTTTCTTCTAAAGGATTTAATATATTAGTGCAATTAAATAATACACATACTAAGATCTCTCTTCTTGAATTATTGCAAAAGGCACCTATCTATAAGGATATATTATATGAGACTTTATAATCTATTACATTATCTTCTACTACTCAACCTGCCACTTTTGCAACTATTATGGACACATTCAAAGCTATGGATAAGGCCATCACTTTTAGTCTGGTTGATATCCCACCACCATTTGGTGATGACCCCTACGCACCTCTTCTTATTACCACACAAATCCAACGTTTCCTCATAAAGTGTGTCTTGATTGACAATGGTTCTGGTCTCAATATATATCCTAATTCCTTGCTTAAAAATTGGGCATTTCTATGCACACAATTGACAAGTTTATCAATACCGTAAGGGGCTTTGATAATATCACCTTCTCTACAATATGCACTATTACTCTTGACCTCATCAGCCCTAAGATGTTTCCCCACTACATTCTATATCATGGACACGAATTTACATTATAATCTCCTTTTGAGTCGTCTTTAGATACATGTTATGCAAGTTATTCCATCTATGGTGCATCAATGTCTCAAGTTCATACATGACATGGATGTGATATAGTATGTGTTGACTAATCTAAATACCCTTAAAATATTTATCAAAGTTGACACCATTTATTCTAAAGTACCATTATTATTTCTCGTCAACAACCTATCCCCATGGATAAATTTCCCACTTATGTTGTGGGAGAATCTAGTCACAACTATGATACTACCACTTCTACACCACCATTGTTATGGAACACACTACGAGTTAAGATCCTACTACTTTCTCTACTAATGATGCTCCATCTCCTACTCTTAATTCGTTAGCTAATTCAGTACAACACAACAATGTTGAAGATTACTCCTTGGACAGTGATGTTGAACTATCGCTTACTGATAACAACTTGCATAAATTGAATATTGTAGACCAAATATCATTCATGGAAAATTTTGTAGACCACTTTGTTTTCTATATGTAATTATGTAAATTATTTGTCTCGAATTCTATCCACCGTTGCCTCCGTCATGCCTTTACCCATGCCCTTCCCTCCTTCCCCACTCTCAAGGCAGCCTACCAGTGCCTTCTCCACCGCAAGAAGCAGTCCTTCATTTCCCTCCGCAGATATATTCTTTCCACTTCCCTTAGGACTAATCCTCGGTCCTTTTGGCATATTGTCTTTCCCCGCCACTCCCCCTCCATGGTGATCGATCCTATCTCCATTTTTTCCACACCTCTACCCTTTTTGATATTCTGGGGCAGCAGTCTATCCAGATTGCCACTCCGCCACCTGGTAATCCCTTCACTCATAGTAATATCAAAGAGGCCATAAGGCTGTTGAACAGTAGCAAGGCAGCTGATGTGGATGGATTTCAGGCCGAGTTCTTCAAGCAAGGGTTTGAGGCCTTTGGTAACTTTCTGACAAATCTTTTCAATCAGGTGGTTCGCATGGGTTTTCCTCTTACTTGGTCTCATCATATCATTCACCCAATCCACAAAGTTGGGTCTATTTCTGATCCAAACAATTACAGGACTATCATGGTGGGTCACTCTTTCTCCAATCTCTATGTTACGGTTCTCCACAGGCTGTTATCCGATGTTTTGGAGCAGCGGCAGCTCAGAGCCAGAGGTCAGGTTGGTTTTCGCCCCGGTTACCACACCATCGACCACATCTTCACCCTTTAGGCCATTATTGAGGAGGCCCATCACCACTCCTCGAAAGTTTATTGCTATTTTGTACACTTTCGAAAAGCTTTCGACTCTGTACCCTACATGGCCCTCTTTCAAAGACTTGGAGACATTGGAATTTCTGAGGTACTTATTATTGCCATCATGTGCCTCTATGAGTCCGTCATTGGTCATCTTCGTACTGCACACGGAATGTATGATTTCATCAAAAGCACCATTGGGGTCAAACAGGGTTGCCTCCTGTCTCCTACTCTCTTTGGCATTTACATTGATGAGTTGGAATCTTTCCTTCGGGATCACATTCAGGAAGGGGACGGGTGCCTTCTTCACCACATTCTGATTTATATTCTCCTATTTTTCGATGATATTGTCTTACTCGCTTCTTTTCCTGAGGGACTTCAGAGACAACTTGATGCACTTGCTCTATTTTGTGATCTTCGGCATTTGACTGTCAATCTGGGTAAGACCAAGGTCATGGTCTTCAACCGGTTGAAGACTTCACGCCTCCATTTCTTTTTCAAGGGGCAGGCGGTTGAAATCACTAATACATACACTTATTTGGGAGTCCAGTTCTTAGGGCCTAGATTTAGTATGAGGCATGCTCTTCAACCGAGGGTGAATAAAGGGTATGGGTCTCTAGCCATTCTTGAGAGACAATGTTTTCGGCACCACTTTCAGGGCATCTCTTCCAAGATGTCGCTTACGAATTCCCTCATCCATCCCACCGTTTTCTATGGTTCAGTTGTCTAGGGGCCCTCCCTCTTGGATACCGATTGGGCTTCTACCAAGAGGATTCACTCTCCTCCTTCGCCGCTTCATCAAATGCAAGCAGAAGGTTCCCCAGCATATTATCTTAGCAGAGTTCAGGGGTCGTCCTTTCTGCCTGGAGATCATATTTGACATATTAGCCTTTCTTCACCGTATCAGGAGGCTTGGTGATTTCTCTAATGGGCGTGACAGGTACCTGTATCTTGCTTATTGCTCCTCTTTGAGTATTGCTCAAGATATGGGCTGCTGTTGGTTTTCTGGGACTTTTGCTTTATTGGATTCAATTGGTATCCAGATTGATCGTCTCCCCCTTCTCAATATTCCTTGAATGCTCCCAGTCATCTCTTGCCCACTAAGCAAGTGCTGAATAGGTCCATCCGAGAGGATATCTACAAGTGTTATATTCAAACTATTTGGGTGAATCCCTATGGGGGTTTACGTCCTAAGATGTCCTTTTATGCAGAGCATTTTCTTAAGATCAGAGATGGGATCATCATCCGCCCTTAGTATACCTTTCGCCACTGGATGCATGCCCTCTGCATACCTCTAGGTCAGTTTCAGGTTTGCTCCCATAGGCTTCGGTGCGAGACTGATCACCACACTGACCGAGATGACAGGCTTTGTAGGCTTTGTAGACTTCAGGAGATGGAGACCGAGACTCATTTCATCTTTCGCTGTCCCATATACTACGAGATCATAAGACGATTTCATTGTCTCTTCAAAGGGGTTCAGACCCTCCCGGTTTTCTTCAAATTTACTAACCAGTGGTGTCTTGCGCTTTACATCCGTGAGTCATTCCTAAGAGACAGATTACAGCCTTCTTTCCGGCTCTACCTACAGTTGGAGGAACTAAACGGCAGAGCCATTCTGAATCAGTTACAGGGCATGGATCAATTCGTCCCCGGTTAGACCTTCACATCTCTCTCAGTTACCAGCAGTAGGCTCGGTCGCACGCTTGTTCCAGAGGACAGCCTAGCTCCACCTGTCGCCCTGGCCGTCGTTTTAGTCTCAGGACTCAGCAGGGAAGGGGGTCCTCGCCCCCCTCTTCGAGTTGCCATTCCATCAAGAGCTTCTTCTCTTCAGCCTCAAATGTTAGGAGGGGTGTGGCTACCATTTCCGAGTAGACTTCCAGTCCTTGTTTGCACCCTCCTTCATTCCCTTCTTTGCTTCTCCCTTCTTTCCCCCCAGTTTGCTTCATTGCCCCTGCCTGTGGGGTTTTGACTTCCGAGGTTTATGTTTGTTTGTTTTGGTTCTTTTCCTTTCTTCCGAGAACTCGTTTTGAGTTTTCCCCGCACGCACTTTGTATATTGTTTGGGTTACAGTCCCATTGACCCACTTTTGTGGTCATTCGTTGGACATTAATATATCTTATCTTATCTTATCTCCTACATAAATGATATATCCACATTGAATATTATGTGAAATCTCAATTCAGCTCTAATATTACGTAATAATGTCCGATAACATATATGATGAAAGTCTTATCAATGTTATCATATGAATATTTAAAAGTTTCTATATTTTTAAATTTTCCCCTATTTTTAATAGTCGTCCCTTATCATTCCCTAAAAAATGGTCTCCAAAAAAAACCATCCAGGAAACGCATCCCCCATCTTTGTCCCAGAAACTTAATGGAACATAGGAGTTTATTCATTTGATTTCTCTTCTTAGCTTTATCTTGAGGTGTTTTTTTAAGTTTTAGGCTAGGATTTGCTAGGTGTTATTTCCTATTTTGAAGTCTTTAACTTCGCATACATACGTTTGACACACTTGGTGGGGCACCCTTTGTCATTTTATTTTTTTTAGTTTTTCTCAAGGTTTTGCAAGTTTTATGGTTGTTGAAATTCTTATAGGTTTATAAGTTTCATCGACTCAACAAAAAAAATTAAATTTCGTCCATTAATATTGCATGTTTTTCATAAAATCTTTCTCGTATATTTCTGCACTATATGCATATCATGGCATATCCATCATATATGTCAGTGTATTTATCTTTGAAAGTAGCATATATGTTAAAACATTTTTAGCATATTTGATTTATTTATACATACCGGTTGGCTTACAGATTCATTGTCGGTATCTATTTGCTATAGGACCTATTTAAGCTATTAATAGAGTATGTGATCATTTTTATACCGTATGCATATTTTGATAGTCTATTATAAGTTTCTGGCACATTTGAACTTTTTTATGACATGTCTATGACTTTTTGTTAGTGTATTTTATTCTTTTTGTATCATATAAAATTTATATATCTATATTCGTAGGGTTCTAATGTATATGACTATTTTTGTGGCATATCCATTTTTATAGTAGCGTGTTCTGAGCATATGAGACAACCTATATATTTTCTGAATTTTTGTCTGCATGGGATTTAACATATTTGACTATGTTAGTGGCTAGTGTATCTACATTTGCTAGTAGTGTATTTGTATTATATCAGTAGTGTATGTTGCTTGATAACTGGTTTTTGCAAGTTTTCACGTCTACGTTCTTTTCTGTAGCGTATATATTATGTGTAGTAGCGTATTTAACTCTTGCAGTGACGTTTTTGATTCAATAATTTATTTTGCACGTCTTATCATTTCTAATCATTCGATCACTAACTTGCATATTTTTGTTTGTTTTTTTGGCATCTTTTTAACCTGTTTGTAGCTTGGAATTGCACATCAAAGCCTTAGATCAATCGAACTACTAACATTTGTGTGTAGGGCTCTTAATCGAATCGTTTATTGCATTTGATTATTGTTTATTTACTTTAATTTTCTTTTTGTGTGTTGGTCAATCCTCGTCTTGACTACATATGCTCTTCCCACCCACCGCAAGGAACCTTGGGAATTAGAAACAGTTAAGACAATGTTTTCACTTTCTTAGGGTTCGGTGACTTGGATGTAATTTTCAATCATTCAAACAAATCATGTGTAGCGGAGGGCCATATAAATTCAAGAAATTGTCATTTTTGGTGAAGCTCCATAGAATTCGCTGAAGTGAAGTGGGGCGGGATCTGACCCTCTAATAGCCACACCTTATACAATAATCCTCTATCATGGACATTAGGATTCGCGCCTCACATACCGCAAGGTATATTGAGGAATCCCTTAGCAACCTTTTTTACCCTAACATAAAAACCATTTTTGCCACAATAATCTAATGATGTTGCCAAGAACAAAACATACCCTAAGATACTTACCCATGTACCTTTGAGGTATACTTGGTGGCCTACTATGTGGTTGTACACCTATTTGACCGGTATATGTTGTGATCATATTAGTGTTTGTATCATCTCCCTTCTGTCATACATGTAATCAAACTAAACATAAGCTTAAACAAACAATGGAACCTACCACATGACATAAACTAAAAAATCATTAATATCCAATCATTTTATCATATCTATGGACCCCTTGTTCCATCTGATGATGATGTTAGCCTTGCTGACCAAAATGAGAACAATGATGCCCATGACTTGTTTGAAAACAACCATGTTGAAACCGACCAATTCCTTTTCCAAAACAAAGACAACATCCTTCTTAGACTTATCGACTTGGGAGAGAAACTCCCTGCCGATTTTAGTCCAAAAATCTTAGCGGCTATCATTAGTGAACGACATCCATTAGACTTGGAACCACGCTCCACATCTAATGATCCTCTAAACAAAACACAACCACCCCATCCAGCGATTTTCTAACCAAAACAAAACCGAACACAAAAACCGCTAGCAAAGACCCTACAACATCCAACAAAAACATTGAGGTCCAAAAATACCTCATGTTAAAACTAATTGTGATAAATAGAAAACATGGTCAAATATCCCCAACATACTCCTCGTAACGACAATCAAAATATATAAGATCAAATCTAATAGTTGAGCCGTCCAATTAGCCCACTTAGCTTCATCATGTTACGTCTAGAAAAATTAAATCCTTCATACCACACCTTAAAATCTGACAACCAAGGCCCTGACCCGACCAAATCAAATTTCATCTTACCACCACCATCACCAATCCACGGCACGCCATTCACCCAAGAATGGCAAGTCATGAAGGACACCTTACACGGTAATACAAGAAGAGTAACCATGTTGCCAAAGCAAGAAATATAGGTTTTAGGAGCTGGTGTCCCTACACTTTCGACAAAGAAATATTATGTATCCCTTTCCCCCTAGACTTTTAATTTCAAAAATATGAACAAATACAAAGGAAAGAGTGATCCAAGGGAACATGTCTAAGACTTCTTTATGTCCTATCGAGTAGTCGCTTACAATGATAACTATCTCATTCAACTCTTCCCTCGTAGCTTAGGTGGGTAAGCGCTAGAATGATTTTAACACCTTTCAAGAGGTTCCATCGTCACCTTTGTTGATCTATTGGAGAAATTTGTACAGCATTTCTCCTTTAACATGGGCACGGACATTACAATGTTGGATTTGTTCAACGCTAAACAAAGTAACAATGAAAGTTTCCCTTCGTTCTTGCAACGGTGCAGAGGCCTAACAAGTCACTTCCCTTGATCAATTTTGGAAAAGATATTGCTTATCATTTTCATGCCTAACCTCAATCAAGAGATCGCCTCCACCTCCAAATGCATTGCGTCAATACATTTGAGGATGTCATGTCCCTTTTTCGAGCTAATTCCAATCGAAGACCTTGGCCCATTTCCCTTCCTCATGGGTCCAAGAGAACAAGCTAAAGGAAGCTAACAATGTCATCATGTGCTTCATTTCATGTTCATTTCTTAATTGGCATTGTAATTGTTGGTGAGTTTTCAAGGATATTGCTGGTTTTGACTATTTTTCAAGGACAACCTAAACCGGAAATCCACAAAAAGGATATTGCTTGGAGGTGTGTTTTCAAGGATATTGCTGGTTTTTATGTGATCTCTTTGCATGGTTGGACTCCCCATGATTTATAAAGGTAGAATCTTCCATTTTATCAATTGTTTGGTGCAAATTATATTTTATTTCAAGTAGGGCGACCAATATTGAGGTGGTGTTTTGGTATGTGCAGTGACATTTTGGCAAATCTGAAATTATCATCTTATTCTCTATATTTCATAAGGCCAATATCTCGAGGTTCATGATTTTTGGTGCTTTCTAAGTTGAGTTATGAATTTTTTTAAATAACACTATAGACAAGGGCTTCGTGAAATTCATATCTCCATATCTAGGGCATTAAAAATCAGATTTCTTGAACTACATGATTGTTGAGGTTATATCATAATTTTAGAAATTCAAGTGAAGCTAATTCAAAGGGTTTTGAAGGCTCAAAAGTGGGGTTGAAACCCCAAATCAGGTCGCTGCCCTAGATTAGGGTTTAATTTGCAGATTTGTAGGGTTATAACAGCAGCTCTGTAAATCTGATTTGAGAGCTTTTGGCCATTTCCTAAGGTGCCCCAAAAAGGGACATTACAGAGGAGGTCATAGAGAAGGGAACCCAAATTGAAAAGGTCCCCATTGGCAAGGGAAAACTCAAGATCTTTAACAAAGACCAACATGACAACAAACAACCCAAGAAACCTAAATTCTTCAACCGAAACAAGAACGTCGTAAATGATGGAGTTACAGACTCCAAACACATCTAAGTAGCTCAAAATACAGCTCATTTGACTATTTTTCAAGGACAACCTAAACCAGAAATGAAATGAAGAGAATACACACCCCTAGGTGAAACATTGACTGCTATCTTATGTCAACTCGAAACAGCTAACATGATCGCTTTCCCACAAACGAAATCGTTTGACGAATGCAAACCCAAACCTACCTGGTACAAAAGGAAACGAACATTGTGATTATCATTGCATCAAAGGTCATGCAATGGATAGATATATGAGATTGAAAAACTACATCCAAGACTTGATCGACCGCATGGACATTGAACTTGATGGACAAGAAGCCCCCAAATCACAAAATCAAAACCTCAAAATATACAAAGACCCCTTCCCCAAACACGATCAAACTAAGTGAAATCTAGATCAAGGTCGGAACTCGCAAACTAATAATACTAATCATGTTGCCAAGAAATCTTCACCAACCTATGACTCTCTCATTGGCTTTATCCACCTTACTGAAAACCATGTGGTGACCATCAAAATCGAAACTCAAGATTGCACCGTTGCAACTCAGCGCAACAAAATCACTGTCCCACGGCCTTCTCTGCCTACTCCTAAGGGTCAATACAATCTCCTTGAAAAACTTGAGAAGACTCCCATATAGATATCCATCTTAGATCTTCTCAAAACATTTGTTGTCCACAAGGACATCCTGTACAAAATTCTCAAGGAGTCGAGAGTCCCTAACAACATTGAACCCTCACGGTTTCAAGTCTTGGTCATGCATATCTACCCCAACAAACAAGTCATTTCCGGCCCATGTGACGTCCCACACGCCAATCCCTCTCATAACCTTCCATTGTATATTAAAGCTATCATTACCTGTCGCAAGATAAAATGAGTACTTGTAGATAATGGGTCGAGATTAAACATATGTACCTTGAAGCTCATCAAACGCTTAAGCCATCTAGACACAACAATGGAACCGAACATCATCACCATCAAAGCATATGACGATGCTAAATGGCAATCTATGGGAACAATCATCTTTCCTCTTGAAGTCGGGCTTGTCACCCATCAAACCCTGTTTCATGTCGTAGATCTTGATCTCCCGTATAACATCCTCCTCAGTCGCCCATGGATCCAGACCATACAAGTTGTCCCATCCACCTACCATCAATGCATAAATTTTATGTTTCAATTGTTCAGAGGCAAGAGCTTACAATCCTTGGTGATCCCCAACCCTTTCAATATTGCAAGATGTTGGAAGGACATTACCACAAAGCTTATGTCTTCCCAAGAATCAAAATTGCTCCCTACTCAAAACCCAAGGCCTTTTCATCATGTATCCATCTTGATGATCTTCCATCTTCATCTAGCAATCCTCCCTCAATATCCAAATACAAGATTATTGACATAAGTTGTGGAAAGTATGAGCTCCATAATGCCTTCCGTATCACTAATCTTCCCCTTTCACCCAAAAGTCGTGGCAAGCCCAACACACCAAAACAGATGTCGGATGTTCATATTTGTGGACCCTTAGAGAAAGGAAGCTTTCTTGCAGGGTTTTTTTAGTGGGGAATATTCGTAATATGGCAAATATTCCATTTTTAAAAAATTTAAAAAGGCAAATTTTTTGGCATGGGTTAGTGACCTATTCGCCTAAAAATTACAATTTAATTTTTTTTAAGGGTCGGCTTCGCCTGCCCTTGAAAATATCCTTTATATAATCCTAGATTATTCGCCAGGTAGAACACTACTAACTCACTCATACCACCTAGGGGCATATGTATTATCAAGTATAATAAACACGCGATAAGAGGGCGGAGGCTACAGATGTGCGATAGAGAGTTTGTTGACGCACGACAAGGAGAGTTTGTTGACGCATGACAGGAGGGCAGAGGCTACAGACGCACAACAGAGTTTGTTGACGCGCGATAGGAGGATGGAGTCTGCAAACGCGCGACAGAGAGTTTGTTGATGCACAACAAGGAGAGTTTGTTGACGCGCAACACGGAGATTTTGTTGACGTGTGACACGGAGATTTTGTTATCACACGACAGCAAATCTCCTGTCACACGTTTGCAGCCATTTTGTCACACCACTTGAAAATCAAGTGAAAAAATTGCATACAAACCCCAAAAAAATTGCCTTTCCCACAAAACCAGTTCCGGGGATATTCGCCAGGGATTTTCCACCTCCGATTTCCAAGAGGTCTCTTAAAATGAACCCTGCTTTCGTGTAGACGAAAACATGGGTAGCTCTTCTAGCTCTTGGCTATATGATGATAGTTTCTCTTCCTATTTCAAATCTTTAGGCCATCCCATCGCAAATAAAATGTTTGAAAACATGAACTATCAAAGACTAGGACTTGGTAAGTTCGCGAGAATATGGATCACTATGGCATTGGAGTGAAACTATTTGGTAGTTTACCCGACAAGGTTAGCGACGCCTCTTCAATCAGTGGGGAAGTCCCTTCTGACACTAAATTAGTGTCCCATTGTAGCCTTTATGAGATCTTGCCTCCACAAACATCTTTCAAGGTAATGTTGTCCTAACCATACATCTAAACCTACAATATCCTAACCTCATTGATTGAGACCAACAAGATCACATCCTGATTGTATTCTTTAAGAATGAAGAAGCTATAACAAAATTTCTAGGAGTTTGAGATGATATCCCGCCAAGTGATCATAAAAAAGGCTTCAAAATCAACCTAGATGCATCAACTTACTTTAAGAGCAAAAATCAAAACATCAAAAAAGCAACAAATACAAGTCCCATTGTGAAAACCTCTTTGTAACGCTATTAAATGATCAAAATCAAGAACAAGAAAATAAAAATTACAAGTCTATTGGTGAAACCTTCCTAATGCGCCAATAGACAAGGAACTCAATCTTCCCCCCAATCCTACACAACTTGAAGACCGATTCAAATTATTTGTTAAAGAAAACATCACTAACAACATTGATACATAAGAACAACCTAAAACCCTTCATCTTAGAGCTTCTCTCAATCCACAAGAACAAAAAACTTTTGTAGCCCTCAAAAAAAAAATTCTCAGATATATTCGCCTAGTCGTATGCAAACATGTTTGGGTCAAATTCTTCTTTAGTGGTACATCATTTGGTCATCCACAAAGTACCAAAACCATTAAAACAAAAACTTGGAAAAATGCATCCACAAATCACCCTTCTCAGAACTTCAAAACCTCTTGGATGTGGGGTTTATACAACCAATATACTATTTTAAGTGGATATCAAACATTGTTCTTGTTTGAAGAAGCTAGCAAGAATCAGAGTGTATACAGACTTCTAAGATAATAACAAAGCTTGTTTGAAAGACGATTTCCCCTTACCTAATATCGACATGATTATGGACTATACGACATGACACAAAATGTTATCACTTACATGATTATGGATTGAACGGTTTTTTAGGGTACAATCAAATCAAGATTGCCACCGAAGATCAACATAAGACAACATTCACTAACACCATGGGGAATCTTTTGTTATCAAGTCATGTCATTCAGCTTGAAAAACACAAGTGCTTCTTATCAAAGAGTTATGGCAGTCGTCTTTCATTACATGCTCCATGACATTGTAACAGACTACGTAGATATATATTAAGTAAATCAACAACTAAAGCAGTACATCCAACAATTTTGAGAAGAATCTTCGAATGGTTAACAGAATACAAGGTCCATACGAACACTAAGAAGTGTGTCTTCAGCGTCATGTAAAATAAACTATTGGGATGACGAGGTATTGAAGTTGATCCTTCCAAATTAACAATAATCATAGAGATGCCTCGTGAAAATCTTAAGCAACTTCAAACTCTCCGAGGTAAGATTCAACCAATCCAAAGGTTCCTATCACAACTTGCAAATAAGTGTCATCCATACACGCACCTAATGAAAAAGGACTTTGTATGTATCACTAGGGCCTAGAATGCCAGCAAGCCTTTTAAACATCTCAAGCAGTATGTATCTAAATCGCACATATTGGTTCCACCTACTCCGGAAGAACCTTTAATTCTCTACATGTCAACAACAAAGTTTTCTTTGGGAGCTCTCTTGGCTCAACATGATCTATAGGAGAAAGAACGAGTTGTATATTATCTCAGTTGAACTTTGATAGCTTATGAACTCAATTATCCTTGAATCGGGAAAGCATGTCTAGCTGTTGTCTTTGCTTTTTCAGAAGTTAAGACACTACCTACTAAACAACACAACCAAGCTCATCACCAAAGTCAACCCTCTTAAGTACCTTTCATCCAAACCATCTCTCACGGGGCGAATGTCAAAATGGATTATCTTGTTGAGCGAGTTTGATTTCAAATATGTCAATCAAAAGGTTGTTAAAGGACAGGTAATCGCAAATCATCTTGTCGAGGCACCTCTACAAGACACCCTGGTGTCCCCGAGATTTCACCCTAAAATCTAGGACTACCCGTTTTAAAAAATTTCGTTCTTTTCAAAGTAATCGGTCGTTTTGTGTTTATTTTTCCTGCAGTTGTTGGCATTGCTCTTAAGGTATCCCCAGAGAGTCATAAAAGCCAAATTCGACAAATATCCACATGCCAAAGCTCACTCAATCCCTTCGTCAGACCTTGTCTACAAGCATTTTATTTATTTATTTATTAAATAAATAAAGTTATTTTAAAAATAGATTGAGCTAAAATTGAAGGATTAAGGTTATATAAAGCACTTCACCCCATCATAATTACCACAGAACATTCACTCGGGGGGAAGAATTTTTTGCAGATCAGCTAATTGGAGAAATTTTTTGAGCAATTGCCTGCAGCTCTTTTGTTTTGTTTTATTTCTTTTCGTCTGTGTTTTGATTTGTTTTCTCCTACAATTCCTGTAGCCTATTCATTCTTCCTGCCAGATCTTTCCCCAAACCTAGAGTTTTGAAAAGCTATCCAATATTTTTAATTACTAATCAGTCTAAAGGTGATCAGAGCTCAAGATTCTTTCAGGAGATTGCAAGAAGTTGCTTGGTCCAAAAAGGTGCAAAAATGGATTTTATGAAAATAAGAAAAATATTGCCATAAATGCGTAGAGATCGAGAAAATATGCACTTTTAGAGAAAATGGCACCTAAAACGGAAGTCACGGAGTGAAAGTTATGGCACTTGCAAGTTTTTGTTGCTACATCTTCCCGGACCCTTTCCAAAAATGGAAAATTTTATTCTATGCTTGTGTTTTCTTCATTGAAAATCCAAAAATGGAAATAAAATGTTGTCGATGAGTTTTCACACGACTTTGAAAGTAGAAGTCATACAAGTTGCACTGTTTGGGAAGAGCTATTTCTTCATGCAAGTCGCACTTTGGGAAAGAAGCTTTCTTCCATGCAAGTCACATTTTTTGAAAGGATGGTTCTTAAGTGCCAGTTGGAATTTTGGCACTGCCTAGCAGTTGCTTTTTCCCATCATTAAAGTCAAATCACTTAAGCTGCCAATGAGAATTTTGGTAGTGGCAGGCAAGTGGGAATTTTATGTCTGCCTGACAAGTTGTTTTTTCCCATCATTAAAGCCAAATCACTTAAGTTGCCAATAGAAATTTTGGTGGTGGCAGGCAAGTGGGAATTATATGCCTGCCTGGAAGGTTGTTTTTTCCCATCATTAAAGTCAAATCACTTAAGCTGCCAATGGGAATTTTGGTAGTGGCAGGCAGGTGGGAATTTTATGCCTGCCTGGTAGGTTGTTTTTTCCCATCATTAAAGTCAAATCACTTAAACTACCAATGGGAATTTCAGTAGTGGCAAGCAAGTGGGAATCTTGTGTCTTCCTGACAGGTTGTTTTTTCCCATCATTAAAGACGAATCACTTAAGTGAAAGATGGGATTTTTGGAGCACCTGGAAGGGTAAAAATTCCCATTGTTTTACCTTCTTATTTTTAACATGACTTCTAGCCAAAAAGTGCGACCCATTCTAGCATAGCTAAATGCCTAAAAGTTAACTTTGTTTAAATAATTGACGGGAAGCATCCAGTTTTGGCACCTAAGGTTGGAGAAGCTTTTTTTTTATTATTCAGAGCATCTGCATGTTGATGTGAGTGCACGGGCGAATAACATAATTTTTTTAGCTTGCTTGGCATGCAAGCAAAGTCTAAAAATAGAGGGTAGCAAGCTTTATAATCAGATCTCAGTGAAGAAATTAGATATTCATGCTATGGACTGCATACTTGTCTGAATTATTTGCAGGAATACTTCATCTATGCCCATATTGGTGAAGAAAGCAGAAGTCAATGTTTGATACATTGAATATATCTTCAGAATCAGAGGAAGAAATAGATCAAGATCTCATAATTACAAAGGCTTCCGGCAAAAATTCATCCTCTTGTTTCTAACACAGCCCAAGTGGAAGTCATTGCATGGAAAATTTCTTCCAGGATCTTGTGCATGTGCTCCCAATCTTCTAGTTGAAGCCTTCCTTGAATATACTTGTATTTGCCTTCACCCGGAGTGCTTTCCAGAATTTAAAATTGCTCATATGTAATTAAAAATAAAAAATGATGAGTTTTGTTTGAATTGTTTACGGCAGGCATTTTATTAGTGCATGTACTGGAGAAGAATTGCAAAAGCTTCAAGGATAAAAGGAGAAGACAGGTCAGAGGCAACAACCGCAAGAAAATCATAGTCAGTTGCTTCCAAATCCAGTTTGGTGAGAATTAAAGGAAAGGATTCAACAACATATGAAAAAGAAAAAGCATCTCGGATTCAAGGCAGAGATATCATTCAAATCATTCATGAAGTAGAGGTGCGATACAGGTTGGATCAGCATGCAGAGTATGGAAGAAGAACAAGACTGGGAGTGTTGCAGTAGCTTTCTTCTAATTTCTTCTCCTCTTTCTTCTTCATTCTCTTATTTTCTCCGACAAAGTGAGTAATCAATTAAATTGTAAAACTTAAGTGATTGGTTTAAAAGCCGTTACTTCAAGTTATTAGAAGAAGTCAATTACTTGAAAATAGGTGGCAGACATGCAAAATAGAAGGTTCTCTTCTTAGTTATAAATCATGCATGTCATGCAAAGAGGAATTCCACGAGAAAGATTGTCAATTGTCTCCTTTTTCATAGCTTCCACATGTGGCAATTCATAAAAAGCTTCCTATTTGTAATTGCCCTCTGTACACTATAAATAGAGGAAGAGCCTACAGGTTAAAGGATCACAATTGGTTAATCAGCATTCTTGAGTTCCAGACTTTGAGCTACAGCCCTTGATGTCAATTTTGTGAAAGCTGAGAAATTGAATAAAGGCATATTTCCGGAGAACTTTGTGTCCACGGTGCATTTGCTTCTTACTTCTATGTGGATCTTTAGATAAACTTTGTGTTATCTAAGATTTAGATTAGAAGCTTTTCTTTTCCTTCACTTCTGAATATTGTGAGATCTACTTGTTTATTTAATCTATTGGTTGAATTACATATACTCCTTTCTTCTTTCCTTACTTTTATTATTTCCCCTTCTACAAATACTTCATAAACAGCTGCTTATTTGTTGTAGAATTGCTAAGCTATGGTTCATGAGCTTTGTGATAGAAGTAAAACCCCCACAAATAGTTATTAAGTTTCATACGTACCAGATTGATAAACATCTTACACGGGAGCCTCACCAGTGAGGAAGATTTATCTCATGACTGCCTACGTTTTTAGTTGTGCAGAAAATCTAGCCAACACACCCAACCTTTAACATGGAATTCCCCAATGACTCAATCATTGACTATTGACGAGCCACTCCCATGGAGACTTTACTTTGATGGTTCCTTCACCACTCATGGCTTGGGGACAGGGGTCCTCCTTATCACACCAACCAGCAATCTCATCCCAAAGACCTTTAAAATTGGTTTCTCTTGCACAAACAATATTGCAAAGTATGAAGCACTTATCGTAGGTCTCAAGATTGTTATCCAATGGAACATTCAGCAATTGTCAGTCGTTGGAGACTCACAACTAATCATCAATAGGTTACAGATGAATATAATGTCAAGGATGAGAAACTAATTTTGTATAAATACATGGTTGACAGCTTAAAGGAACATTTCACGCATATCAGCATTGAATAGATTCCTTATCTTCAAAATAGATCAGCAAATGCCATGGCCACCATTGGCTCTCTCCTTGACATCCCAACACAGCACACACTATCAGTTCTCAGTAGAACACCTCACGGTTCCTACCTATGACATGCCAAAATCTTGTTTGGTATGTGAAATTACCAGTCCCTCTTCACCTTGGTATCACGACATTTACAACTATCTCCATGACAACATTATCCCACCTGATCTTTCCCGAAACCAATGCAAATCCCTCATCCAATGCATTTTTTATTACACCCTCCTTAGGGGCATCCTCTATCATAGAGGCTATGATGGGACCCTATTACGATGTTTTATTTGGAAAAGGCAAACTTAGCAATGAAAGAGGTGTACGAAGGCATCTGCGGAGCTGACACCAGCTTGTATGGTCCTTGCTAAGAAGCTCCTTCGCATCAAATATTATTGGTCTAATATGAAAATTGATGCTTGCTAGTATGTTCGTAAATGTGTTGCATGTCAAAAACATGAAAACCTCATCCATGTGCCATCAGAAGCATTACAGCCAATCACTACTCCATGGCCTTTCACTAAATGGGGGCTTGATCTCATCGAAAAGCTCAATCCTACCTCTTTCAATGGCCACAAACATATCATTACCACGACTGAATACTTCACTAAGTGGTCGAAGCCATCCCTCTCACTTATGTCCTTGGTAAGCAGATATCCAAGTTCATCTCCATATCATCTACCGCTATGACATTCCCTCTACCATTGTCTATGACAACGGTAAGTCCTTTAAGAATAACGAAGTTGAATCCCTTTGCAACCAGTTTCATATCAAACATAAATGGTCCACGCCCTATTACCCTCAAGGTAATGGTCAAACTGAGGCTTCCACCAAAACCCTCACTAAAATCCTTGAGAAAAAAATCAATAAATCAAGTAGAAACTAGCACCTCCAAATCTACCCTACTTTATGGGCTTATCGTACCTCCATCCACACTCTCACAGGATCCAACCCTTAATCCCTTGTCTTTGGAGTTGAGGTCACCATTCCCCTTGAGATTGAGCTACCCTCTCTGCACATCTCCTTGCAGGACTTGATTGATGATAAAGAATACAAAGTATCATGTCTTAATGAACTGAAACTCCTGGATGAGAAACAGCTCCATGCCTTGGATCACTAGAAAGTCTATCAGAATAGAATGTGTTAGCACAATAACGAGTGCATCATCTCTAGAGTATTTGAAATTGGTGATCTAGTCCTTAGAGATTTAAAAAAACACAACAAACGAGAGAGAAAAGGGAAAATTTGAGCCTAACTGGTTGGGCCCATATGTCATCATTGTAAAATATGGTTATGGAGCTTAGAAACAGACCACCGAAGATGGAGAGGAGCTTGATGAGCCCATGAACGTCATGCACCTTAAACTCTTCTACACTTGACTACAGTAGAAAATCAAAAAATCATAAACGAAATAATTCATCCAATGGTGAAAACGATGCTTATGGCACCTTGGATAAGTACCATGATGAAAACCAGTTTTCAGCATATCTTTAGATCCTATTGTCTACAAGGACCTTCCACTTGGGAGCACACCCACTCCACCCTCCTTGCATTCATCGATCCATCAAAACCACACTTGTTGACAATTCTTCCCCGACCTAGCCTCGATCCTAAACTGGACTAGTTTGAGACATTGTGCGAGACGCTATCTTAATATCCTGGAGTTATCACTGGGGGCACGTTGCCACATAGTCCCTTGTACATAACTCTAAACATTGAAAATCCAAAAACATTAGAGAACCACAAAATCCAAAAACATCCAAAAAACTACGAATATCCAAAAACAATAGAAAACATCCAAAATTCTAGAGGCACCCAAACCCGTTATGGACAAGTGGAACAAATCATGATCAAACTTTTGTGGGATACATCGTTCCAACCAGTTGGCTAGATTTTATGCACAGCTAAAAACCTAGGCAGTCATGAGATAAATCTCCCTCATTTAACGGTGAGGCTCCCGAGTAAGGTGTTTATCAATTTAGTAATGGTGAATCCTAATAACTATTTTCAGGGGTTTTAATTTAATTCCCACATCTCGTGAACCACAGCTGGGCAATTTTGTAGCAAGTAAGCAGTTGTGATAAAACTAATTGCAAAGAAGGGAGAAAAATAGAAATTTAGGAAAGAAGAAAGAAGGGTGTGCCAATTTGACCAATAGATATCAGAGTTGGTCTCATCCACACAAACAAAATAAACAGATAAAATACAATTTTTAGCAAGATGGGAAAGAAATTACTTCTAACCTAGATCTGAGATAACACAATTTATCTAAAAACCTTTGAAAGAAGAGTTCAGGAAACACCATAGACACAAAGTTCTCTAGAAATCCGCCTTTATTCAATCCCAAGCCTTTGCAGCAATCACACCAAGGGTTCCAACACAAAGTCTGATAACTCAAGAATGCTTCGGTTACAAAGCTCTTGCTAAAACAAGTTCTGATAAACAAGATTGTGATCCTCTAACCCATAGGCTCTTCCTCCAAATATAGTGCATAGAGGGCAATTACAAATAGGAAGTTTTCAATGAATTGCCGCATGTGGAAGCTATGAAAAAGGGAAGCAGCTAGCAGTATTTTCCCCTAGACTTTCTCATTGCATGACATGCATGCTTTACAACTGAAAAATAGAACCTTCTATTTTGCATGTCTGCCACTTATTTCCAAATAATTGACTTCTTCTAGTAACTTGTAGCAACGGCTTTAAATTACCTGAGTTTTACAATTTTAATTGATCACTCAATTACTTTGTCAGAGAAAATAAGAGAAAGAAGAAGAAAGAGGAGAAGAAATTAGAAGAAAGTTGCAACACTCTCAGTCTTGTTCTTCTTCCATACTCTATATGCTGATCCAACCTCATGAATAATTTGGGTGATATCTCTGCCTTGAATCTGAGGTGTTTTTTCTCCTGCATGTGGTTGACTCTTTGCCTTTGATTCTCACCAAACTGGATTTGGAAGCAACTGACTGTGATTTGCTTGCAGGTGTCGCCTCTGACCTGTCTTCTCCTTTTATCCTTGAAGCTTTTGCAGTTCTTCTCTAGTACGTGTACCAGTAAAATGCTTGTCGTAAACAATTCAGACAAAACTCATCACCTTTTATTTTTAATTACATATGAGCAATTTTGACTTCTGGAAATCACTCCGGGTGAAGGCAAATATAAGTAAATCCAATAAAGGCCTCAACTAGAAGATTGGGAGCACATGCACAAGCTTCTAAAAGGGATTTTGCATGCAATGACTTCCTCCCTATCTTTGGCGCCAACACTTGCCAAAGATAATTAAATTAAATCCCTTTCAAAGCATGCAGCAATGCCAAAGTAAGTTGCCATTTTTGGCTAGGAATTGTGTGAAACACACAAGCAACAGGCAGTGTGAAATTCCACCCTGTCATGCAGGGCCAAGTTTCACACTTTCCACTTAAGTGATTTGTGTTAAACGCTAACCCAACAGGCAAGCAAAAAGTGCGACTTGTTTGGGTGAATAAATTTGCTTTTGTGTGAAACACACAAGCAGCATGTAGTGTTAAAATTCACCCTGCCTGATAGCTTCTAATTCCACACCTTCCACTTAAGTGATTGTGTTAAACTCCACCCTGTCAGGCAGGTCTAAGTTTCACACTTTCTACTTAAGTTATTTGTGTGAAACGTTGACCCAACAAGAAGGGAAAAAGTTTGACTTGTTTTGGAATCAAATAATTTTTGTGTGAAACACACAAACAACGAGTAGTGTGAAATTCCACCCTGATAGGTAGGTCCAAGTTTCACACTTTCCACTTAAGTCGTCATGTTAAACTCTGACCCAGCAGGTAGCTTCAAAAAAATGCAACTTGCAATTAATTTCCCAAAATTGGCATGGAAATCATGACTTCTGCTATTAAAATTGGCATGGAAATCCAAGGTGGAAGGCAGCGTTAAAATCCAACCTACGGGGCAGCTCTAATTTCCATGTTTTGGTCTAAGAAGCATTTCTTTCCATTTTTGGATTTTCAGTGAAGAAAACACAAGGACAGAATAAAAAATTTCATTTTTGGAAAGGGTTCGGGAAGATATAGCAGCAAAAATTTGTAACTGCCATAACTTTCACTCCGTGGCTCTGTTTTAGGTGTCGTTTTTTCTAAAAGTGCATATGTTCTCAAGCTCGCAGCATTTTTCTTATTTTCATACAATCCATTATTGCACCTTTTTGGACCAAGCAACTTCTTGCAATCTCCTGAGCAAATCAGCACAAGACAAAAAGACCAAAATTTTGAAGGGGTATCCCAAAATTACCAAGTGAAATTTTAGGTGACACCACCACCCCAAGTCTCCCCTACATACATCATTGCTTGGGGCAAAGCTTGCCTAACATCATCATCTCTTGGGATATATCAGTCCCTTTCCACCCCTTTGTGTATATTGTCACTTGGGGAAACATCATTACCCTTGTCACATTCCTACATCTCTTGGGTGCTAAATTGGACAGAACAAAATGCATTTAAGTTATTTTTGTATGTTTGCTTGTACTTGTTTGTTTGTTTTCTTGTGTCTATTGTTGTTTGTTTTTGAGTCAGTCCTATGGCATATTACAACACTATCATTATGATCTTTCACATCATGATGCATCTTGTTGTATGTTACACTAGATAATAGGTTGTTCAAGCCAACTCAATCATCATGCAAGACATGCAACATTCATTACATTTTCCTACCATCTATCATCTAATTAATATTCATTCCATAGTTCGTATACTCGTACTCGGCAAATACTCAGTAGACCCAAAAAAATTAACTCGGCAATATTCGGCCAATACTCGGCAACTTAAAAATACTCAAATTTCTTTAAAAAACATAAATTTTAAGCAACACAACTACAAAATGTATCAAATGAGCCCATAAAATGTTGGAGAAGTGTTTTCTATTAGATTTGAATACAAATATAAGACAAAATCGCATCATCATGCGAATACAACAGCCGGCTGATAAGTAATATGAATTTATGATGATTGACATTGAAAAATATCATCATAAATTTCATATCTATGCAAATTACAATATACAATAAGTTACATTTTCCTCTTCCCCAACCTAGAGAAAAATTGAGGAGAGGGTCTAGTGCCTCTACTAGTCCCCACACTCGGCTGCGTCTCCTCGTTCCTCCTAGAAGACTACAACTCTGGCTCAATCCTGGAAGAAGACGGTAGTGGTGGTGGCTCCTCTGTTGCATGTTGGAGATCACCTCCAAAGATGTCATCCAATCCAATATCTTCTCGAAGTCCTGTTAGTGCTTCTCCCTCCATATCTTCCCTCTCAAAAGAAGCAATCTCGTCCTTTGTGAACGCAGGGTTTTCAATTTTGCTTGTCCTCCAAAAGAAGGTCAAGGCAATGTGTTGTACAAGGAGTCCAAAAGAGTGATGGATGTCTCTCCTATAGTAGTCTCCCAGCCGCCACATATGTTGTTGCATTGTCTATGACAACTTGCACAACATTTTGTACACCAACCTCTAATACAACCATCTCTAACATAACACTCAAATTCTCTGCATTTTTTACTATGTTAGAGGCATCAATAAACTTCAAAAACACCATCTCATTGTTCGAAGTTGTTAAAAAATTAACGAGGGTGCAGTTCCTTCCATCCATCCACCCATCTGAAAGAATGGTGCATCCGAATTTTTGCCATTGTTTCTTTTGTTCTTCTAGAATGGTAGTGCCTTGTACTCTTTCCCTGCAACTGTCAACGCTATCACCAAGTACTCCCAGTATGGGGTCTTTGCCACATTGAATGGCAGGTTGTTGTAATACCAGAAATTTGCACAAGCTTTATCTGCTTCCTCGTGCATATATTTGTTCCGGGTTGTACCTTTCAATGAAGGTTGTGCTCCAGGTGTGTTCCTTGGCACAAAAAAGCTTTGTATGCCTTTGCTCGAACTCAATGAAGATGCACCTCTTCCTGTTCTTCTGCTTCATATGCATGGACTACGAGTAGAGCCCACAATTATTGCTGCATCATCCTCTAAATCCTCTGTCATTGCAGCCCCAAGTCTAATAGCTTGTGTTATGGCTGCCTGCACCCTTGCCCTCTCTAGTTTCTTCTCCTCTAGCTCTGCCAGCTCTACTCTCATCTCTCGTTTTGCCTCTTCCGTCACGTTGGGGCAAACCGCAACATCTCGGCAAACAATACATGAAAGGTGATATTTCAAACGATTGATGCCTCCAAACATTTTTCTACCACAGAAATTGCAAATAACTTCATTTTCACCAGCTCCACGTATACCATACTTCCATGCTTTGGTATAGGCATTCGCAGGAACAATCCCTGCTAGTGATGTTGACCCAGATGTCGAACCTGATGTCGAGCCTGATGCCATTGTTAAGCTCTAATCTGCAACACAATGCACATTTAAAAAAAACGTAAGCTTAATTTAATTTAATTTTTTTAAACATGCCTAAATAACAAATTTGCGTTAAAAAAAATAAAAAATGCATACCTCTGGCTGCAAAAGACTGTAAAAAAATTACAAGCATTCGATTTTACATTACATGTATTTAAAATTACAAAACGAATCGATTACAATACACATACATAAAATTTAACTAGTTTAGAATGAATTTGCGTAAAAAAAAAAACATACCTCCGGCTACAAATGAGTACAAAAAAAATACAAGCATTCGATTTTACATTACATATATTTAGAATTACAATATGAATCTATAAAACATAAATAATATACACAAAATTTGAAAAAACTTGAAAGAAATTTTTTAAAAAAAAACTACCTCCAAATGCAATTCTCCAAATTCTCTCTTCAAATTCGCTCCGAAATCCACTCAACACAAGCAATGCAAGCTCAAATGGTTGTGTGAGTGAAAATGAGGGAGTGGAGGGCCTTACAAAGAGCAAAAACCGTGTCTTTGAAGCATTTTTTGAGTGTGAAAGCCATGTATACACATATGAACAGCGTCAAGCGAGTTTTAGACACGGACTCGCCGATTTGTGGCGAGTACTTGCCACAACTCGGCGAGTCCCCCTTGGTGAGTTTTATGGGCGTTTACTCGTTTATGCAAACAAATGGCGAGTACTCGCCGAGTTTTCCTACTATGACTCATTCAATCATATTCTTCTAACATTCACATTTCTCTATCCAATCACCTGACTAAGTATGCATCATCATACAAATGAAAGCAGGAGCAAAAACTAATCTACTCATCTCATCGTAAACCATCATACACATCAATAATCATTACATAGCATATCCATAATCATCTAAATATCTACACATCATCTCCATAATCACATCCTTCATAATAATACAATGTAAAGTACAAAACACGAAAAATAAGAGTTGAAGCCATGAAATGAACCAAATCATATATATATATAGATATCCATCAATGTGTATGACAGTCCAATTAATGTACATCTCAAACTCATGTACATCGTAGTCATATCAAAAATCATGTAATCTATACAAAATCAGCTAAGTCAGCTCTCGCCATGACTCTCAGTTGGCACTAGACCCCCTAAAGCTAGACTCCCCTTTCTGGACCTCCTGGAGTTGGACACCCTGCAAATGGGTCCCTCCCAGATGGTGCCCTAGCTAAGACAAGGATCTAGTAGATGAAGCTATGGCTGACCCGCTCCGACAATATGCGTATGTTGGTGTCTACGCCTTTATTGGTATAGTCTACTTGTATAATTGTCTATACTAAGCAGCCTCTCAACTCGCTCTCATGAAGTTTGCCATCACTCATCCTAGACCCGTGGACTCTACTAAGGATTGCGATGTATCGCACTCTTGCCACAATCTTTGTCCTCGGCTCACTGTCTATTTAGCTCGTCGTCTATCCAACTCAACAAGCAGTTGTGTCATCTCCATCGTGAGTCGGGCTATCTTTGCGGTCATCTATGTTGTCTCGACAGTCAACCAAGCAATCTACTTGTATAATTGTCTATACTACACAGCCTCTCAACACGCTCTCATGAAGTTTTCCATCACTCATCCTAGACCCGTGGACTCTACTAGGGATTGCGATGTATCGCACTCCTGCCACAATCTCTGTCCTCAGCTCACTGTCTATTTAGCTCGCCGTTTATCCAACTCAACTAGCAGTTGTGTCATCTCCATCGTGAGTGGGCTATCTTTGCGGTCATCTATGTTGTCTCGGCAGTCAACCGAGCAATCTCTACATCTCTCAATGTTGACCCCTCCTGGTGTGTAGTTTCTACTACGATCAAGCCATCTATCTCAGCCTTACGAGCCTAGACCTCCCTCTCTAGAGCCTCTATCAATTTGGTATGAGGTTGTTGTGACCTAGAGTTGTTAGCTCCATCCCTTACCTCTATGGGCATTACACCCTCGGCCCCATCTACATCCATCAGCTCTAGCCTTGCCCCATCTCCACCTCCACCCACCTCCCACCACCTACGCCACTCTTTTTCATGACCTTTATAGGCGTCATTGAGAAACTACTCTGATGGTCTCTCAAATCTATTTGTCGTCTCCAATGACAGTCGGTCGGTCCGGCCTGGTTTGTTGCCCCCATGCATCATATCCATCATCTATCAAATCCATGTGTATATCCCAATCTACATCCTGAACGGATGCCCAACTCGCCGCTGTTACTACTGGATCTAAAGGAGGCCCCCACTACTGCCTCTCTCTAAACTCTAACGAAAACATATGGCCCTTCCAAGATACCCTACCTGATGTCAAACTGACGTTGCACCCTATCTAGTCTGTATCTCTCAATGATAAAGTCACAACATCCCACTATGTAACACACTATCATTATAAACCGCAAATTGTAGAGATCATCAATCCATCTCTACATCCCCACATAAAGCCACCAGGTGATGTGTGTTGGTACAAAATCATCCAAGGCTCTCATATAAAATCTAACATCTCCTTAGTGCCTGAGCGAACCTACCTTGGTCTCAATCCATCCAAAAACCCACAGCTCATCATCCTCTCATACCCACAGGACCCCTGATGTTTGCCCAACAACTATATGCTCCCAAGCCCAAATCTAAAGTAATATAGCAGCTCCAACACTACATACACCTCTATACACAACCAAGTGTAGATGCTTGTATAATTGTGTCAGTACACAAGGTGCCCACACAAATATCAGTTGGTCATCCACCATATATGAGACCACGTTAACAAACCCTATCAAACAAATTTGCTAGTCTTGTCAGGCAACAGTATGCCGCTAACAAGATTCATAAGCACCAGGGGCAACCGATCTACCAAGTCCCCTCTCAAACAAGCGTCTAGGTCCAAAGACAACTCCCACCGTGGTAGATCATTCCATCCAGTCACCCTCATCAATGTTGCTTGGGGCGTCGTCCCTCACCAGTAAAATGTTGTCCCCTGTATCAAGATCTAGAGAATTTAGTAGACATCCTCCAGGATCACTATCATCTCCCATGTCGGGAAATGGAATGTACTCCTCTCAAAGTGCTCCTCTCAAAGTGCCATCTCTCTACTAAGGTTGTGAGTAGGCCCGTATCTTCTCGAAACTCTAGCATTCGAGCTATGTAGTACAACCCCACAATGTCTAGTACTCATCCACAAAATTTCTGGTCAAACTCAAAATAGCTAATCATCTCTCATGCGCAACTACAAAAGGAAAATGCTGCTGCAATCACAAAGCAAACAATGCACACGTAGTCATTCATTGTCCCAAATCAAATACGCCACTACCATACTCAAATACACCACTACCATAATCGAATGGACTATAGCCAAAACGAGTATGCTACTGTAACCATCAAATGTGCTACTACAATTATCACATACACTACACTAAAATCACATACCCTACTCAACTAATCAAATACACCATTGCCAAAAAAATCAATTGCATGTGCTGCTATTAATGACGCATTTTGCGTTATCTTATGCACCACACAGAAAAAATTCACAGTAGTGTATCCATCGCAGTCGATTTTGCACCATTAATAGGCCTCATAAATGCAAAAATAAATTTTCAAAAGCGTCACTTACCACTGGCCCGCACTTCGTCGGCTGTTGGTACTTCCTCACTCAGTTGTTGTGATGCTTGTGTGTGGGTATGCAGTCTATTTTCTCTCCACTCTTCTCACAAATCCAGATCTCTGAAATCTCACAAGGTAGTGTAAAAATGACTTGGATTTTACACTCCTCTCCTATATATAACCCACAAACCCCTCAGGATTCTCACCCTCTTCTTCCGCTGTGATCCCTTCTCCACCTTTTGAGAGCCCCTCCGCTTCTTCCATCACCACACAATCTCTTGAGGGGGTATCACCCTATCAATCATTTTTTTTCTTTTTTTGTTCGACACCCATCTATTTTTACTACTTTTTTTAAAAGGGTGCCGCTACTCACGACACCTTCCCAAATAGGGGCAAATGTAAACACTCCAAATCCACCACTCAAAAATCATTTCTAAACCAAACAAATCCTATTAATCCCCCCTCATTAATTAATTGAATCATCCCCAACTCATATTATTTGTGTTTATAAATTTGATTTCTCTTCTTAACTTTATCTTGAGGTGTTTTGTTACGTTTTAGGTTAGGTGTTGCTTGGTGTCAATTTCTATTTCGAAGTCTCTAACTTTGCATGCATACACCAAGTAGTACCAAGAACTAAGTACACCTCCAAGAGGGAGGATCAAAATATTAGAAGTTCACATATGAAATGTACCCAAGAGTAGAGATTGACCTCTTTGACTAGTTGAATACAATGACTTTGTAATTCACTATCAAAATATGATATGGTAATTGATTTGGCAAGGCAGACCCTAGCACCAAATCAATGGAATGCTAAATAGATTTGAATGAAGGGAGTCCTATTGGCTTCTCAAACCCATCAAAAATATATTTCATGCCCGAATGTGGTAATGCATTATTGTTTTATTTTCGTCTTATCGGATGATACACGGTGTGAACTGCTTGCTAAAGTTTATTAACTTTATTGCTAAGGCTACCAACAACTGAACGGGAGAAATAGGACTTAAATTGAAAAGTTTTGCCATCTGTTTTTAGACGGTAGATATTGTCGTAAGCTAAATCATAAAGTTTGAGTTTGATTTCATGGTGAACGAGGATAAAGTTTGGTTCAAGTTTTCCAATAGATAACTTTCGGAAAAAGGTTTTAAATCTGAATAATAGCATTTTATTTTAATCATTTTAATTTTCTACCAAAAAAATCATTAAAAACGTTCGGAAAAAGGTCATAAATCTGAATTATAGAATTTTATTTTAATCATTTGAATTTTCTGCCAACAAAATAAGTATGTCAGAGGGACAGAGTGGAGAAAGCTTTCAGTCCTCTGTTTTCAGTCAGTATATGTATATGCACAGTGCACAAACATATTTATAAAATGATGCAAAAGCACATCATAAACTTCCCGTGTAAAAATAATGGATAAAGTTCAAGTTCATGTCCAACGAGGATAAAGTTCAGTAAATTTTGAAATTTACCCATAATGTTCGGCATACTTGTGACATAGGTCCTAAGCATCATGGACAAACTTCTGATCATACTACTATGGCTTTTCTGTTAGGAATAGTAATGTTCACATGTTAGTAGTTAGTTATATTATTGTTATATAAACAAGAATATATTATTGAAGTTGTTTTAACAACTCGTATGATTTGAGTTGTGTATTGTTACGAGAGTAACAATCACAACTAAATAGGATTATGGAGATATTGTTGGGAAAGTAGTTTCCTAAACAATAGGGATGTAAATACATATTTATATGGAGTGGTATATGCTGTATAAACACCCAGAATGAATTGAATGATAAATCATTATTCCGTGAATTTTATTATGTAAATCTGGTCTCACGCCTTGATTTGGTATCAGAGAAATCACAGGTCTGAGGTTGTGTCCAAATGAGAGTCATTTCCCATTGAAAATGCAGTCCATCAATCGGTCGCAGACCTGGTGATTAGCAACACGCGTTGATTGTCAAATCCAGTGCAGTCCAATTCACACAACGTTTGCTGGAGCTTTGCGTTGGTATATTGTCAGAAACTCATTTTCCCTAGCTTGGTGTCTACACAGATTTCGCAAGGAATCAATTCCCATGATTCTCCTTGGTGCTCACGTTCTGCTTCACATTTATTTTTACGACAGCGCCACTGTCAAATTATTATTGAAGGCTACGTTTTTTTGAAGCATCGCAAGAAAAGTGCTATTTAGTAGAGTAAAGATTGTAGTAGCTTGGTACTTGGTCAAAAGAGGAATCAGGAGGAAGATCCAGTGTTTGGCACGTCCGTGCATAGTGGTGATTTACATCAACTTCATTGCTCTCAAGTTTTATTGAAGACTCAGCTCATCAACACTGCAACTTGGGTATGATTTATTCCTCCCAGATGGCGCACTCTGTCGACCCTACAAAAAGTGACTGTAGTGCTGCTTCATTGCTTCGGGTCTTCTTGGCCATTCAGATCTGCGCCGCGTCTTTCTGAAGGAGCCTGCAACCGCCCAGAACAGATAGATCTATTGATTTTTTTGCATTGCTATAAATCCTCCCAACAGCCACTGGTTTTCTCACGCAGTCCGCAGTTTCGTTTGGCTGATAAGATATACAAGAAATACGTGCCTAAATACTCCTACGTTGCTGTCAAAAAAAATCTATAGATTAAGCCACACTCCAAGGAGAGAGCACTGCAATGAGATTTGCAGTCAATGCATGGTACTCGCACCAAGTCGACCCCACACAGTTTCTATAAAATTTCAAAAGGTGTGTTGCTTTTAAATCTAAGTCGTTCATATAGGAATTTGCGCAAAATTAACTGTTTTAGTGAGTCAAGGTTTTAATGAGTCGAATTCATAATGTAACATGTCAAAATTAGGGTCTATTGCCATTGTTTTTTGTTGTCAAAATTCAACTTATCACAAAATTATTTATGGTTTCAAAATAGAGTTAGTGAGTCATGTCCATTTTATTAATAAAGTTTATGCGTTGTGAATAGATTGTTATTTATTGGTCATTAAAACTCTAGTCAGCTTGAGTCTAAAAGTATCGTGTTAAAAACTCTGTTGTCAAATTCAAGTCAAGTTTGTCTATATTATTTGTTAGTCATGTATTGTTAAATAATTAAGTTAAAGTCAAATTTGTAATGTCGTTGAAAGTATTGTTTTAGTCTTTAAGTGTCATTATTTTGTGTCAGTAATTTTGTCGTCACAGAGTCAAAAAATTGAGTCATTGTAAAAGTCCAAAAAATAAAAAAAATTGCCTCACGGACGCATTTTCGATGTTACCCAACATCTGCAAAATAAATGATTTGACATTGTGGGGGGAGACAAAATAAACACAATGTGGAAACAAATGTACTTCAAGATCGAATTTGTTGAGTAAGCAGTGCATCTGATGGAGGACAGAGGCATCGGAGGCTGGAGGACAACCAGCGACCTCTCGTCAGTCACCAACGACGAGGCCACTTCACTGATTTGGTGGCACGTGTGTGAGTATTTTAGCGTGCAATGTGTTTTATTTCTGCATTTCAGTTTGGTGTGGATTTCAGTTTTTTAGCTTGTAAGTATGGTGTGAAGAATAAGAACAGAGGTTCATTCCTGTTCACATGTATATGTGGCTATTCCTACAGTATTCCTAATGTAATAACATAGTGAAGAACAAATAGCACAATGAAACGCAGCATCATGAGTCTTGAAAAGGTTGAACAGTCAGATGTGTTCCTTTCATACCTAGGTTTGTGGTTATCCTCTGGAAAACCATTGAACGCTGTTCAAATGTGTTCCTGCATGAGTTCCCACACTGTCGAGTCAGTTGTGTTCCCTAGAGTGACTAGTTGATAAGCAGATGATTCTTAAGTGTGTTCCCATCCTCGTCAGTCAGATGTATTCCCAACAATGCATGGTTGATAAGAAGTTGATGTGTTCCTTCTTCTACCTTCAGTTCGAGTGTTGTACCAAGATCATGAGCAAGCACGGGCGGCAGGATGCAGAGGAAGTGTGAAAGTTCTTTTACTACCATGTAAACATTAACGGGGGGAATGTTAGGAATAGTAATGTTCACATGTTAGTAGTTAGTTATATTATTGTTATATAAACAATAATATATTATTGGAGTTGTTTTAACAACTCGTATGATTTGAGTTGTGTATTGTTACATGAGTAACAATCACAACTCAATAGGATTATGGAGATATTGTTGGGAAAGTAGTTTCCTAAACAATAGGGATGTAAATACCTATTTATATGGAGTGGCATATGCTGTATAAACACCCGGAATGAATTCAATGATAAATCATTATTCCGTGAATTTTATTGTGTAAATATGATCTCACGCCTTGATTTTCAAGAATCAACTCAGTAGAATCTAGTATTGTAACATCACAAGCGTGTCAAAAAGCATCCATCGCAAAATTTACAACATAAGCTTGGGAGGCAAGTGTAGCAGCACCCTCTTGCTTTCACTTGGCCAAGACTATATTGGTTGAGCTTTAGGTTTTAAAGGCAGGTTAAGGGTTGTCACCAGCTTTTGAAAATCAAATTTTTTGGCTTCCAAGTGAATAATGCATTGAGCAATCTTGTCCCTCTTTTGGCAATTGAGTATGTAAATGTAGACACTCAAATTTGGCAATCTATTCTTTAAGATGGATGATCTTGACATTGCACACTTGTATGGACAAATGCACTCTTCAATCTTGCTTAGCACACCCTGATAGCACTTCATGCACTTGTTTATATTTGCACACCTCTATTTCATCAGTCTCTAAATTTTAACTGCATAAAATACATCTAAAAACATCCATGCTTAAGCCCAGGAAGTCATAAAAAAAATTTCCCCCTCCTGTCCAAAAGTGGTGGTTTCAGTCAGGATGTAGAATTACATACTAACCCTATTGTACGGTTTTGGACCGACATGTTTTGAACTAATTCTTTCAATTCCATCACATTCTTACGAACAAATATACCCCCTTGGTCAGCCTTTCATGACATAATAACCTTTGAAAGCATATATAAGCAAGAAAATCATACCTCGTTTGAAGACTTGACACTTTATGAACTCATGCAAAAAGCAAGCACTAAAGGCACTCAAAGCTCCCTAAACAGCAAAATAACTAATGCACATCCATTTAGGCAACACCCTTTATTGGTCTGAAGTCTCCTCCCAAGTCTAAGAGTCTCCATCTTCACCATACAAGCAAGCAAAGTGACCCCTCCCAAGTATTTGAGCAAGTGTAAAACACAAGCGAAACATTGTCAAAGCACGGTTATCAAATTCTGATTGCACTACGGTAGATATCACATGCTAGGAGGACGACGTACGGTTTGAGCCCTCTTCAAACTAGTGGCGACGTCAGCGGTGCTCAAGGGTGCCCACAACCCACCTAACTTTGTTTTGCAAGAACTCCTTGTACTACAAGGGTCTTTTGGGGTTTGAGCAAGGTTTACAGAGCCATTCTGAAGGTGAGCGGAGAAGACCGACAGACAATGACACATTTCCAAGCAAGCGAAGCACTAAGGAAGTTGCAAACCTAGATTCCAAGCAGGTCCAAGACCGTACAGAAGGGTCATGACCATATGAACGCTATAGACAAGTTGTACAGTTTTGACTAGGCTCAATTTCAAATTATAGTTTCATTAACGAAGCATTTCTAGTTCCAGATCTTCTTGTTCCAGCACTCAAACCACCCAGACTTCCAAATCCACACATAATCAGCTAAGTGCACTCTCTCCCTTTTGTTTTTGCATTTGTTAAATCAATAATCACTTTGAAAAGCGTTATTCTGATTTGTGCGATTAATGTTGGAAGTTAATGAAATCAAAATATCTGCCTGTAACAGTATTCATCCTTTTTATGCATGTTAATTAAAACATTTAAAACTTGAAAAGGGTGAGATTCACTCCCAAAACAATGAAATCATTTGGTGAACCCGACTTTTGAATTGAACATCGTGCCTTACTGCCATAGGGTTTCTCTTCTATTTTATTGTGTTTGGGTCTTGTGCTTCATCATGCCAACTCTCTAAGATCATTATCAATATTTATATAGCTTGTCCACCTCTTTTGATTCACATACCACCCCCACTCGCTCTTTTGCCCCAAGTCCATGATGATATATTTGCTAATGCTATTTTGACTATTGATACAGATCATGCACAAGGTGATGGTTCTAATACTAATTCGCATCACCATACACAAGACCTTCCTAAGTATGAGGTACAACACTTCCAGCATTTTTTGCACGAACATCCCGACAACATTGACCTTTGTGGCAACATCTAATATACCCACCTCTATTGTGCCTACCTCTTTGAGGGCACCTAACATTCCTATGCAAAATGTGTCTATGCCTATTCCTGCAGCCACTATTGCTACTACATCTCCTATCTATCATCATAATGGCTCACATGCATCTTCATTTAGCACGCAGGCTCTTGAGTCCCTTGTTCATTATTTATAAGCACAAATCTTACAATTGCAACAAGGTGTCTCTCATAATTCTAATGCCATGGACTCTTCTCAATTATTGCATAATTCACTTGCACCTGAAGTTGTCTCATATCCTTTGCCTATTGGTTTTGTTGCACCTAAGCTTCTTATCTATGATGGCAAGGGTGATCCCCAAGAGCATCTTAGATCATTCCATGTTGCTTGTTTTGACTATGCATCTAATGATATTTGTTTCACACATTAGAAGTGACTTTGCAAGTTCCAAACTTAAATGATGATTGTTTACAGTTTTCACATCATTTTTGACCATGTACAAACTGCTCAAAGAGGTACTTGCAGCAAAGGACATATTATTAATATGCACTCTATTCTGCAAAGTCAAAAATGTCCATGAAAGTCTGACTTTTTCTCTAAATGGCAGGCGTGGGTTTCATTGTAATTAAAATGTGGTCATTCTAGCATTCAGATCAAATGTTAATTTCAGAAGCAGCATGTAAATGCAGTTCACAGGTGTATAGCTTAGTAATACATGTCATTTTGCAGGCACCCTTCAGCGGGGTTTAAGATTCATGAAACAATTGCCATGGTAGTGCTCTTGGGCTGAGAAGACAAATACCAATTATCTGGTCTTCAGAATTCCTGTCTCACCCATTGCCCTTAATAGATTGCTTGGTGAAAACTTTCTGTTACATATAATATGTGCTCAACAGTTATGAACCAGAACAAACAGATAAAACAAAACTTCAGGAATTATTTACATAAAACGGTGATTTTTTCCCTGGCATCCTTCACCGTTTCTAAAACTCCTGAAAAAAACAACAACGTCGAGACAACAAGGACGACACTAGATATGGAAGATAACAACTCTAGCGCATAAGTAAACACAATCAAATAGCATGCAACGATATAACACTTCCTTGAGAAGGTATGGGCTCCCAGTCAGGCCCAATCCAAGAGCAGTATGGGTACACTTGGTCACAAGCAGTCCTCCAGGCACCTACACAAATATTTCCAGCCGAAAAAGAAGCTCTCTTGATATTTAATGCCTTTTTGTTACTCTTGCAAGCTTGAGGCCTCCTGTAACTGACTCCAGATTCCTTGAGCCGCCTGTAAGATCAGCCTTGTTTTAGCTGAAATATCCTCAATGGGTGCACAACTGATGGTAATCAACCCATACTTATTGGTTGCATAACTGATGTGTAACTGATTTATTCCTGCAAAGTTGACACATAGCTGTATAACTGCTGGCAGGATAGCTGATGCATAAGTTTATTCCTACATAACCAACAGGAGCATAAACTGCTGCTGCACAACTGACATATCCTACCATCCTGCTGAGATTTCATCCCATCTTGGGCCACATTCAAGTTCCCCTTTACATGTTTCAATATTTGCTGGCTTTTTTCAAGTAAATAACGAACAGCAGGCACTTGAATGTCTTTAGTGAATCAATTAATTATCAAGGGAGAGCCACAAATGTACAAACCCTTGAAACGTGCCATGTAGATAGTGGTATGATATGTAGAATTGCACCGATTCTTAGCCATTTGCAACCATTTTTGCCATGAAGTTTACCGATCTGCAACATAGTTCACCAAGTACCATTCTAAACATTTGTTAACAATCTCGCATTGCCATCGGTTTGGGGATGATAGTTGGAAACCGGGGTTAAGGTTGTTGTCACACGTTTAAACAACTCCTTCCGCATGTTACTGGTAAATATTGGATCTCAGTCACTAATGTTGTTCTGTAAAAGCTATGGGAAAGCAAGATTTTTGAAAAGCTTTCTAAATGTCCTTTCTTCCAAAATGAAATCCAGTAGCTCAGTCACATAATATTCAAGGAAGGAATTGCAGTAGATCCTGCAATGATTAAGGCTGTTATGGAATGGCCATGACCTCAGAATGTGCATGAAATGAGAAGCTTCATGGGACTAGCTGGATGTGCTTAGGAAATTCAATCAATCTATAAATATGTTGCATAAATAGTTTAGCAACTTGTGAAGCTTTGTCAATACTTGTGTCATCCATAGCAATAAAACGGGCATACTTGGTCAGCCACTACATAAACCCAATTCTTTCCTCTAACTCAGTGTAGGCCTATTATGAAGTCCATGCTAATGGATTCCCATTTTTAGTTGGGAATGGGTAGTAGCTGCAACAGATCTGGAATGTTCTCAGTTTTACTCCTTTCACAAGTTTTAATAAAGAGGCTAAAACACCATACATAGAAGATGGGAATTCAAGTGAATTCAAGGGAGAAGAAGAACCCTTTAGAACAGAACAAGCTTTGCTCTTTATACGAAAATGAAGGGAAGAGACTTGAGAAACAAGTCGAGGATGTCATGAATGAAGAACGGCAGATCATCCTTGGATGCAGAGAATCCCGAATCTGAAGTGACACTCAAATCTAATCTTAAGAGGGGACCCGAGATTCTGGCAGTGAATGGTGGATCTAGAGGGGTCAAACAATCTTCTAGATCAGCTGTCAGCTAAAGATTTCCCATGTTATGCATGCCTACATTGTCGTCTCGCTTGCATCGCATAAATTGGGCAATAAACTATGCAACCACTAGAGGCAAAAGGGCGAGCTCCATGACCATCGCAGCATTCTTGCGACATAAGGGTAGCTCAAAACATCAATGCAATCTGGCAAGAATTGGTGAAAGTGATCCACGGCATGGAAGATGCAAACAAACCAATCCAAGCACAAGGTGGCATCGAGAAGGCATCCTGAACTGAAGGAGACTCTTGCAGGTCCTCAAACGAGTAGAAGAATGTAGAAAAGATGGTGTTGCGCCAAGGGAGTGACTAAAATAGTAAAGCATGGATCACCAAAACTGTTGGAATGTCAGAAGGTGGAAAAGCGGTTGCTGACAATGTTTCCTGGCATGTTTTGAAGCATTGCAGCAAAAGGCAGGATGGCGCGGCTTGGGAAGAACCTCATAGTTGTTGATAGTGTTCCACAGCTATGAATAGAACAACACCAACTTATACAGGCAAAGGCGACTTAAGCCAATACTTTGCAACATTTTGTGGGGTGACAACATGACGCAACAAGGAGAAATGTGGGGCGGAAGTAAAGAGGCGGCCAGAAATGAAGAAGGAGAAGAAAGTTCTTAGGGATAGCATTGCTAGCATTATTTGATTGGGAACAATGGTTCATAGCTTGATGCGGGATAGACTTAGTGCAAGCAGATGAACCAAGACATTTCAAAGTTACGGGGATCGCAAGTTGTGGTGTAGATATGCAATGTGGCGGAGCAAAATGCTTCGCAACTTGAAACAATACATTACGACTTAAGATAAGCTCTCGTGGTAAGCAGGAGTGATACACAGCAATGCAAAATGGTTTGTGACCTGCAGAATGAACAAAGTGTAGCAGATTTCACAAAATGAAACAAGTATTTAGGAGTCTTGGTCCTTAAATAGCACAAGGTTAACAAAAATAGGCAGGGGCACATTTTGGTTAACATTTATGACGACTCATAGGGACACTTGCCTACTAAGTGTGAAGAACTATTAGCCTTCAAGCATCCATTGGGCATGTAGTCTGCAATCAAAAAAAATTCTTTGGTTCCTCTCTGAATCTGCATTCTCTTGGAAGGGCTCTAAAAACTATGTACAAAACCAAAGAAACCATACACATTTCAAGTGGAAAATACAAGGCGTGCACGACACTCATTCTACGAAAAGAAAAACCTATTCTATCCTACTCTAGCAAATGTACAGAGCTGAATTCTACAAAGCCATTGACCGGCTGGGAGTAATAGCTGCCTATTCTAATGATTTGCGGTCATGTACTGAGCTTTGTAGCAATTGTGGCTACCAATAGGAATAAGGATAGGTCTTGGTGTTCCTTCTCCCTCAAAATATCAATTTTACTCAAATTATACGCCGCTCCTTCATTTGTACTTTGCTCTAGAGGGTGTATCAACTAACTTTCAATATAGCGAAGCTATTCCTCGTGCTTTTCTATGAGCATGACCAGCAACAACTCTGGATTTGGCCTTGAAAGGACTTGATATCTGATTGGACATACATCCCTCAAGGCAAAAGGCTCATTTCCTTTAAAAAGATCATCCCCATTCTCAAACTCGCAGACAAAATCTTCAAAAACATCTTCCTCTAAGTTGGTTCCATGTTTTGTTGGCTCCTCAACATTGTAATCTTCAAGAGCAATAGCTAGCTCTAAAAATGTTGCACAACTGGGGTCATTGCATTCAACAAATGCAGCTTGCTCATCCTCCTTTTCAGCATTTTACAGATCAATCTAATCATCCCCGACAACAAAAACTCTTTGGCCGGGAGGAAACAAAGTATCAACATCACTATCAAAGTCAATCTATTCTGATATGTTTACCTCTTGATCACAGTTAAACTCATTGATGAAGCTAGTCTCAATAGGTCACGGAGCACTAGCAACGATTTTGTTCCATCTCACAACTCCAAGAGGGGACTGCTCGAGTTTAGCCTCCTTTAAATTGCATCTCCAATTGTTGTAGATGATCTTTTTTAACGCATTCCTCTCCTGCAATTCAAGGGAAACCAGGAAATTACAGCTGATATACTCTTGCTGAAGGAAATTCTCTAAACTAACCTAATGTTCATCTACCTTAGTTGGCTCGGATTCTTGCATACTATTATGGAGGACATCCCCTTTATCATGAAAAAAGAAAACGCTGCCATCCACAACCCTTTGCTCATACCCAAGTTTAAAAATAGTTTAGAACTCAACAGAGCAAGTATTCAAGTTACCGCGGCCTCCCAATGTTCCTTCATGAAAAGTTTGGGTGGTGGGCGACACTTTATGTTGTGGTGGGGGAGTTTCCTTCAAGGCTAAAGGAATGATTGGCACAGCAAGAGGCTTTTGCATATGAGACGGCTTGCGAGAGTTCTTGATAGGTGCATAGAACGTTGTGGGGATATCACAATGCTTGGGAAGAAGGGGGGAAACGGGGATGGGATTCATTATACCAACATGAATGAGATTCTTCTCTACCTATATAGCTATATTATAAGCCTGAGGTAGAGCGCTACTGCCGAGAGACTGAATCAAGACAGCAAAATCAAGATCAAAGGCTATTAGGTAGAATAAGAATGCCATACTTGTTAGGGGTTTGTATTTTTGGGGGTATTTTTGGGGGATTCTTTCCCAAGTCTTACTAAATCTGATGTTGAAGTCTACAACATACTCTGTGGAGACCCTTTTATGGTGTTGAGATGTTCCATGAGAGATATGTTGTTTGTATTCTCCTTGAACCGGTTATTCAACTTTTATCCTAGCTAATCCCATGAAGAGATTGATTGTACGCCCAAGTTTCTAAACCAATCTAGAGCTTTTCCCCTAAAAGAAGAGGCAAGCAATCTGAGAGCTATAATCTCCTCTGTACTATTATGCATTGCACATAAATTGGTCACATCTTGAATGTGATCGAATGGGCTCACAGAATCATTTCCATAAAAGAAGGGCAAGAATTTAAGGGTCGCATCCCATTGTTGTGAATGAAGAGGGCCACTACTGTTCCAAAAAACAAATGGGAGAGCTCTAGAGAGAGCCATGGAAGTATGACTGCACTAAACATGGAGGGACTGGTATGCATTCCTGATAAAGGGTCTTTTTCTAAATATGGAGTTGCTGAGTGATGGATTTTTGCTTCAAAAAGCAGGTAGAGTCAAGATTCTCACCAAAATCTTGACTAAAAGCTTATAAAATGGAGCTTTGAACAAGATTTTGAATAAAAACAAAGTTTGGTCCCACCGGGCATGCCAAAATTGTTGGTGGTTGAAAGTGTTCACCCATGAAGATTGTTTCACTACCAACACATGGGATTGCTACTCAAGTGTGGGACTTGTGACTTAAAACGAACCTCCGGAGAGAGTTGGTTCTCATCTAGTTCTACTCATAATGCTTCTGTTGACTACCTAACCTAACAACTACAAGGGAAAGGGGATAAGAGAAACAAGGTATAAAAGGGGTTGGCAATGTCCCAAGGGATAAATAGGGGTCTTCTTTCCACTTTGTGTTTGAGGATAACGTGGTATATTAGATGGATGTAAGTATAGTACACACAGACAAGATCACAACATAACACTAGGTAAGAACAATCAACTAGAGATCTACGAAGACAAGAGAGAAGAATAGGGAAGATATAAGCAAAAACTTCAATGTCGCTCAAGTATACACAAATGTATTAGGTTGTAAAATGATGCCCTGGATGCATTACATTCAATAGTATAGAGGCTAAAACACTATACATAGAAGATGGAATTCAAGCGAATTTCAGAGAGAAGAAGAACCCTTTAGAACAGAAGAAGCTTTGCTCTTCATAGAAAAATGTAGAGAAGAGACTTGAGAAACAAGTCAAGGATGTCATGAATGAAGAACAACGGATCATCCTTGGATGCAGATAATCTAGAATCTAAAATGACACCCAGATCTAATCTTGAGAGGAGACCTGAGATTTAGGTAGTGAACAATGGATCTACAGGGGATAAACAGTCGTCTGGATCAGTTGTCAACTACAAATGTTCTATGTTATGCAGGCCTACATTGTCGTCCCACTTACATCGCATAGGTAAGGCATTGAACTCTGCAACCACTTGAGGCAGAAGGGTGAGCTCCATGACCATTGGAGCATTCCTATGACATAAGGGCAAGTCAAAACATTAATGCGATCTGACAAGAATTGGTGGAAGTGATCCATGGCATGCAAGAAGCAAACAAACCAATCTATGGACATGGCTACATAAAGAAGGCGCCATGAACTAAAGGAGATTCTTGCGGGTCCTCAATCAAGTAAGAGAATTTAGAAAAGATGGTGTCGCACTAACAGTCATTTGGATCAGCTATCAGCGAGAAATGTCCTAAGTTATGTAGGCCTACATTATTGTCCCACATGCATCGCATTGGTCAAGCATTAAACTCTGTAACCACTCGAGGCAGAAGAGCAAGCTACATGACCACCACAACATTCATGCAGCATAAGGATAGCTCAAAACATCAATGCGATCTAACAAGAATTGGTGGAAGTGATCCACGGTGTGGAAGAAGTGAACGAACCAGTCGAGGCACATAGCGGCATGGTGGAGTCGTTGTGAACTATAGGAGATTCTTGCGGGTGCTCAATCAAGTAGAAGAATCTAGAAAATATGGTGTCACACTAAGGGTGTGACTAAAACAATAGAGCACGTATCACCGAAATTGTTGGAATGTCAAGAGGTGGAAAGGTGGGTGTTGACAATGTTTCCTAGCATGGGAAGAAGCATCACAGAAAAAGGCAAAATAACACGGCTTGGGAAAACCCTCATGACTGTCGATAGTGTTCTGCGGCTATGAATAGGCTAGCATTGCTTATAGAAGCATTCGCAACTTGAGGCAATACTTCACGCCATTTTGCGGGTTGAAAACATGATGCAACAAGGAGAAATGTAAGGCGGAAACGTAGAGGTGGTCAAAAATGAAGTGAAGGAGAAGTAAGTGCTTGGGGATGGCATTGCTAGCATTCTATAATTGGGAACAATGGTTCACAGCCTGATGCGGGCTAGACTTAGTGCAAGAAGATGAGCCAAGACATTTCAAAGTTACAGGGGTCGCTAAGCGTGGTGTAGATATAAAATACAGCAGAGCAGAATGCTTCACAGCTTGAATCAATACACTACGGCTTAAGATAAGCTCTTGCGATGTGCGGGAGTGATATGCGGCAATGCAGAATTGTTCACAACTTGTAGAATGAACAAAGTGCAGTGGATTTCACAAATTAGACAAGTGCTTAAGAGTCTTGGTCCTTCAAGAGCACAAGATTAACAAAAATAAGCGAGGGCACATTTTGGTTAATCAGGGTCCATGCATGGGAATGGGTCATAGCCGATGGGGGCCTACAAGTCCACAAGTGATACACCAAGGACATACACATGTACGTTTTGGCATACCCTACACGTATCCAACACAAACCCACAGGGAAAAACATTTTTTTATTTCTTTATTTTTTTATGGTGAAAAAATAGTCAAATGACTTCAATAAATATAAATAACATCCTAAACCCTCCAAACTCTTTTCAAACAACACATCTATGTCACTTTGCATACTTAACTCTCATTGCGCATTTGCTCTCTCACCTTCAAAATTTGAATTCCTTAGGGCTAGAGGGCACTTCGCATGATGGAGCTAGCAAGAGCAGAACTGCTACTCCTTGTGGTTCTAATGAAACACATAATGGTTCTAATGAACCACATAATGGTGTTGATGATCTCGATGAATACACTAAAGAGCATCATGATTATAAATACAATGAATAAGCATATGTGTCTTGATTTTTGTGTATACATTGTAAACTTTACACGATGTACTTGTTCTAAGTTCGAAAAATCAATATTATGACATTTGGCATCAAAATATAAGTATGTTTTGTGGCTATTTAGCTTATTTTGTTTACTCTATGTATATTATATGGTTAATTTTACTTATTTGGCTAGATTTTGGTATTTTCTTAATATTTTATATATTTTTTGTACGGCCGTACCCACAACCTTACCCAACTCCACCAAAAAAATGGCATACAAGCATATTGGATCTCCATACCCATATCCACACCTGTACCCGTACCAGCTACCTGGATATATACCTGTTATTATCAACTTATTGTCTCTAGATTAAGGAAAACAAAACAGAGAAGATATTTGATGATACAAAGAAGTTCTCCCAAAAAACAAATAGACATTGCAAAAAACTTACAAGTTATTCAAGAGAAAACAAAAAACAGAGATCAAGAATTAAAAGAAAATTTAAGAAAAGGTTGCCAACTGAAAAATCACTTGTAAGGAATTATTGTTTACTTTAAAAGTAGTTTGAAAAATGGAAATCCCCTCACTGCATCAAGGTGGCCTATAACTCCATCCAGCAATTGGTGGTAGTGGTGTAAGGAATAAAGTGGATCAAGGGTCACCCAAGTTTAACAAGGTCGATTTCAGCTTGGTCAAGGTTTACAAATCTTGAAAATATAGCCAAGCTTAGCCCACACTAGAATGTGGTCCAAGCTTACATACTCCATTAAAGACGACCAAGCTTACTCCAAGCTTGATCCAGGTTTACAACTCTTGAAAATATATCCAAGCTTAGCCCACACTAGAATGCAGTCAAAGCTTACTCCGTGCTTCATTAAAGATGACCCTTAAACGTGTAACAGTTTTAGAGTACATTCAAATGATCAACATGACCCGGGATAAACAGAGTAAATTTGAGCTTGATCTTGGTTTACAAATCTTGAAAATATAGCCAAGCTTAGCCCTCTCTAGAATATGGTCCAAGCCTACCCCACACTTCATTAAAGACCGCGTAAGGATTTAAGAATACAATCAAATGATCAAGGGTGGCCCAGGTTGATGAGGATAAATTTGAGCTCGCCACAAGCTTACAGTTCATGGAAACATAGCCAACCTTAGTCCGCATAAGACTGTGATCCAAGTTTACCCGGAACTCTAGTGAAGACAAACTTTAACCTCACACAGGATTCATGAAGAATAAAATAATAATTATAGGATATTATTTCACTACTGAAACAAACTTTAATGATTCTGAACATGAAAAACTAAGATACATAAATAATACTAGTTGCAAATGAAGAAAACGCGTCTGAAAAGACTTTCGCAATAAAAATTGGAAAAGTTTTTAGAAAAACGAAAAGAAGAAATAGGTAATAGAATAGGAAGAGCTCATGTGGCAAAAGAGTTGGAATTGGATAAAATACTGCATTCAACATGCTGAGTGCAATGTACTAAAATCGGCATCCTCCTACGAGCATGGCCAGGTGCAAAATACACCTTCTCGTTCCAGACCGACAAGGCTAAGTGCAAGTTCCGGGAAGGTTACCAAAAAAGAAAGGGAGAATCTACCAATTAAAAAGAAGAAGAAATAGGTAATCCATTCAATGTGAAGAACATTGTTACATGCTCTGAAATAGCATTAGGTTTTATGCTTCCATAATAAGTTAAAAATTAATGAATCCTGAAAACTTGGCAGGAGTATTGAAGAAAACATTAATTGATTTGGGCGAGCAATATTAAAAATACCTCAAATTCAGCATGAGGGTATTGTCTACGGAATTCCGTAAAGAGGTCCTTTGCTGCAGAGCTTTCTGAAGTCTTGCGCACCCAAAGCGCCCACCAGCGCACCCCCTCGGCTGCCAAAGTATCCAAATCCATCTGCTGCCATAGAGTTGGCTTCTTCGTCTTCCTTGACAAGCTTTCCTCAACCGCATCTCGCCAAGGAATCTTGGAGCGTATGCTCTCTGCCCGCCGCTCATTTCTCTGTTTCCTTCTTTCTCTACCGGATAATAACTTGTTATCATCTGCGCCTGCAACCTCAACGTTGGAGGATGCGCTGTTACATTTTATTTTCCGTAAAGAACGAGGTGAGAATTTCGAAGATAGGTGTAGTATCAGAGAGGCAGAGGAAGTGGAAGAGAAGCGAGGTAAACCAGTGGCTTGCATTTCTTATTCGAATCTTATCCAGCTTGCACTGAGAATGGCCGAAATATTAAGTCCTATACAATATCTTTTGAAATGGTTCCACTAATAAATTTCTCTGGCCAGGCGAGAGGACCAAATTTGGTTTTATTTCTTTTCTATTATATTTTATGGGGTCTTTGGTTCTATATGTTAATTTTATTTTATAATTTTTATATAAGTGATTGTCGTTTTTATAGGTCTTAATATGTCCTTAATTTTCAATTTTTTTAAGTTTTGTCATGTGTTATGTGTTAGTTTGTACATTAAATAGGCTTTGATTCGAGTTGAAAGAAGTCTATAAAAACATGAATGCATTGCTATGCAATGAAACCAAAAAACCGAGTGAGGTTTTCAAGTATCGTAACTATTTGATGACATCCAACAAAGCAATTTTACATTTAACATGGGGTGTTATTTTTTAACTTTGTACAAAATTGACTTACCGTTTCGGTATTTTGTATGGAACTGGTTCATTTGGCCACAAAAATCTTAATTTTTTGGCTCAATTTGTCTTGTTGTTTGACCACTTTCTTCTAGTTTATCACAAAAAATATGTAGACACTCAAATATGGCAACTTGTCCTTTACAATGACAAGTTTGTTTGTGTTCCCTTGCTAAGAAAAATGCTTGCATTCTAAGTCTAATCAACACATCTCCCTAGCTCTTTCTTGACTTGCTCATCTCCACATTGTTATGTCGTTCATTCAAGAATTATGTGGTTCTATATGTTAATTTTATTTTATACTTTTTATATAAATGATATTCGTTTTTATAAGTCTTAATATCTTCCTGATTTTCAATTTCTTAAAATTTTATATCGGTTTTAACATGTGTTATGTGTTGGTTTGTACAGTAAATAGTCTTAATTAGAATTCAAGAAGGCTATAAACACATGAATGCATTAGTGCATTTTAGGACAATTTATGAGGATAAATCAATACAAAAGTGATATTGAAGTTGTAAAAGTAGAATTTATTATTTCCAACAACATCATTATGTCATAAGCACAATTCAAGCATTTACAAAACATCTAACATTTATTAATTGTTGTGTATCCATTGAAAGATAAGGGTTGGGATGTTTGCATACAGTAGATTGTGTGTTGACTTGCATTGCGTATTGATATCAAGACTATTTCCTCAGAGGAGGTCTAAATGAGAAAAGCCATCAAATCCAAGCCCCATTTTTTTACCATTTTGTAGAGTGTTGATGTCATATTAGGATTTGGAGCAAGGAGAACAATTTCCCAATGATCTACAATGAAACCAAAAAATTGAGTGAGGTTTTTAAGGACTGTAACTATTTGATCACATTCATCAAAGCAATTTTACATTTAACAACAAGTCTTATTTTTTTACTTTGTACAAAATTGGCTTACCATTTTTGTATTTTGTATGGAATTGGTTCATTTGGCCACAAAATTCTTAATTTTTTGGCTCAATTTGTCTTGTTGCTTGACTAGTTTCTTATAGTTTATCACTAACAATATGTAGACACTCAAATTTGGTAACATGTCCTTTAGTAGTGACGACTTTGGTTATGTTCCCTTACTAAGACAAATGCTCACATTCTAAGTCTAATCAACACATCTCCCTAGCTATTTATTGACTTGTTCATCTCCACATTATTATGGTGTTCATTCAAGAATTATTAATTAACCAAAACGGTCCATTATCTTTGTGCAACATTCCAGAACTCTTGATTTTACATCACAAATAGCATGGGCAAAAGCATATAATTTGGGCTAGAGTGGACTACGGTCCTGACCAACTTGTACAATATTGTTCCCTTTCATCTTTTGACATTATTTTCAATTTAAATATCGTAAGTATATCATTTCATCTTCTTAAGGTCGGCCTTATCATAATATTTCACCTACATAAGGCTATATAAGCAAGTCAATATCACTTTTTTACTCACCTAGCACTTTCATAAGCTCCAATTACAAATATCAATCCTAAAACACTCAAGTCTCTCTTAGATCTTCCTAAATTAGTTACACATCACTTCGAGTAACCGCTACTACAAGTATGAAGCACTCAATCAGGTCAAAGAGTCTAGATTCCTCCATTTTCAAGCATACAAAGGTCATATAGCCGTGTCTTAGCAAGGGCAAAGTCATTCCAAGCATTGTCGAAGGTATTCAAGAGACAAAATGGTTTAGTCTAGTAGTTGAAACACACTACATCACACTATTACCACGTTGGGCTTCTCTACTCTATAGTTATCCCATTATATTTCTGCTAAGAGGCACGACAGAACTCATAAGGGTTGGTTTAGATCACATTCACACTTGCTTATGCACTAGGAGAACTACATGCGCATTGATCCCACTCGAGGGCATTGTAGTCATGAAATAATGCACTTTCTACTTACATCAGTGCATCTAAGTATGTCATTATATACATGATTCCTAAGTAAGAAGACTAGACATTAACAATTGTTTTACTTTTTCATTGCTTTTATCTTTCCCACACTCTTGTTATTTACTTTTCTAGAATGACCACTTTACTTTTGGACACTAAACAATATGTGACCTAGCTTTGTATTGACTGTTATATCTTTCGAGCATCCCGGACACTATCACCTATTAGGGATAGGAGCGCCCCAGGTGTTACTGTCCCCTTTGGGCACTTCTATCCCTTACCCTCCCTTTCTTGGTTTTGAATTGCCATATCATTTGGTATCTTTTATGAAGTCTCTTTTATAAATTTGGGCTGGTTTTTTTAGTTGTTGATGATAAATTTCAAAAAATGGAATCATATATATATATATATATATATATATATATATATATATATATATAACATGAGTTACTCGTTATTATTAGGGGCTAGGCAATTGGAGCTAATTATTACTATCTATTACATGGGCAAACAACAACATTCAAGGATTGCATTTGGGTTACATAGGAATGGTTATTTCTGAATTCCATCTTACACATTCATCTTGAGGGGAAAGTAGTTATAGCCTCTTATCTTGATGTGACTGACATAAGGGAAAACTAGCTTCAAGGGACACAAATCTAATCACACACACACACACACACACATCAAAACTACATAGAGTTTTAAATGTATTGTAGTACTCAGTGACAAGCACATTGGGATGATCTTTGAGGTCAGTTTGACTTAATCATATGAATTATTTGTTTCATTTAATGTTTGCTTGAGATTTGCATAGGTGGTTAGGGTTTGTTTTGCAGGTTCAGGTACGACACTGGAATCCTACAACGAAGTTGATACGACAAGAAACAAAATAAAGAAGACATTATCAAACCTTGAAAAACCTTAAGCAGAGCATTTTCTAGGACACTAGCGCTCAGATCAAACACTAGCACTTGGGGTGGTCATGTCCTCCTTTGGGCGGTCATGTTCAAAGAGTTCTCATATCCCAATTTCTTAGAAAGAGCCTGCACAGTCCAGATTCAGCCTTCTAAGTTTATTTTCCATCCCATAACTAGTCCAGATCTCCTAATAAGAGCTAAGTCATTCTTATATAATATCTTACACACTTGTTTGTACTTTGTATGCTAGATCTGACTTGTTACTGCTATATTTGGTGAACCTGATCCTTGAACCCCCTTTATTTGGCACATTTGTTTCCTAACATGGCTAACACATGTCATGAGTTTACTACCACACATCTTAGTGTCCTCAATGCATACATCATTGATCATCCTGAAAACCTAGATCTCTTGTTATTTATTACTTGTGAATAAGTTCATTGGGTCTTTATATCCACTCCTTCAGACACTAATTTTATCCCCACTAAATTTCCTACCTCCTTTATTCCATCCTCCTCCCCTCCCAATGTAGGGGCATCCACTAACCATATTTCTATTTTTGCACCTCACACCCACCTTTCTTCCCCCCTCATTTCCCATATCTAACCTAACACTTCTTCAAGCACCCATGCCTTAGAGTCTTTATATCATTATTTATAAGCTCAAATTCATCAATTGCAACAAGCCTCATCATCTTATTCTTCATCTCTTGATTCTTCACTTCTTCTTCATGGTCCTCTTGCACAAGAAGTTTCTTCTAACCCACTCCCTCCCAATTTTGTCTTACATAAGTTTGCTCTCTGTGATGGCCACAGAGATCCCCAAGAACACCTTTGATCATTTCATGTTGCATGTTTAGATTATCTCTTTAATCACACACTTTTGACCAAGATATTTCCTAGGAGCTTACACGACTATGCCTTGAGATGGTTTTATGACTTGCCTTTGCACTCCACTAGATCTTTCACTCCTTTAGCAAATATATTTTTGGCTCACTTTTCAATGAAGATGTCATATTCACAAATGGCCAAAATGTGATAAGGTTCTAATGAGCATCTTAGTGACTATGGTTTATGTTACAAGAATATTCTTGCTAAAATGAACAAAGTCTTGGTTGAATCTAAATTACAAGATCTTTTTATACAAAGAATATTACCTCCTTTATAAGAATGTGTGCTCTTTGAATCTTTTCACTCTTTTGATCATCTATGAGATACTCTAAAAACTCGTGAAATCAATCTATTCTCTTTAGGAAAACTTAAATATGGTGTTAATATTTTCGATCAATCTACTAACAAGTTCCCAAACAAATCAGCCTTTGAGAGCAAGCCTAGTGAACCCAAGCCTAGTGTCAATGTTGTGTTTCAACCTACGAAGCTCCAATTATATCCTACACACCACATTTTTAGTTAATTACCATATCCACCATGTGTGTTGTTGCCTCAACTCTTAGAAAGTAATATGATTTCTCTTCCAGCTCCTCTTGAGCTAGATCCTAATAGACCCCATGGCAGCAAATTTGATGAAAATACTCATTGTAATTACCATAGATGAAATGGAGATTCTATTGATAGGTGTTTCAAGCTTAAACATCTAATCCAAGATCTAATTGACAATCATGACATTGAGTTTCTTGAATCTAATATTTCTATTCCAAAACCTATTAACGACAATGGTAAGCTTAAAATTTTTGATGACCCTTTCCCTAAGCACAGAAAATTAGCTCTTGAATCCTCTTCAAATCATGTTTATCATTTTTTTTCTCCTCCTCCACATTCAGATCACCCTTTTGGATTTCTTGTTGGTACTATTGATCTTCTTCCACCTATTATTACTTTTACTGATGTTGATTTTCATGCCTCTTTTTCATCACATAGACTATACATTGATGCTTATGTTAGTCATCATGTTACTAACAATGTTATGATATATCCTACTTACAAACGCAATGAATGTTCATTGTCTTTCTTGCAAGCCATCGGATTTCCATTATCTCAGATGACCCGTAGATCTCCTACTTCTCATGGACGTGTTACTCTCCCCATCACTGTTAGGCCCCTCATTATCTCCATACCATTCACTATTGGATCTATAGTTGCACATTGTGACATGGTCTTAGGACCCCCCCTGCTTAGGGCTACCAAATATGTACCATCCATAGTTCACTTGTGCCTTAAGTTTATACATGAGTGTCACATTATCATTATTCAAGGAATCCCTCCACAAACTCCTTTATCATTGTCACTTATTATTGCTATACCTTTAATTACTTTTATCACTACTGCACCTATCTCTACATATCCTCTTGATGGTACTATGACTTTGGCAAATACTACTCCTAGTGCTACTTTTTCACATACACTTAGATCTCCTCTACATGCGGCTTCTTCTTCTCTCTCATGACGAATACATCGATCTCATAGTCTACATCATCATCATAGGTCTCTACCAAGGACACACACTACACATGACACATATAGGCCCATTTTGCAATCCCTTTCTCCACATGTACTACCCCATGGTCATAGATTCTTTGGTCATGATTACATGTGTACCTCACTAATACTAAAAGATAGTGGGTCGTTGCACCTTACCCTCATTGGGAAGATCCCTACAACATTAACACATTGGGGGCATATTATTCCCCCCTCGCTACTCAATGGTGCACTCTTGTTCTAGGTTCAAATATGACTTTTGAGGGCACATTTATCTACATGGACCTCACTCTACACACATACACTTGAGGTAACCTTGTTCTCCTTTCATAGTTATTCTATTTCATATTCACATATTTACAAAAAATCAAGAATGCTAGCTTAGATCTTGATTGGATGAACTCTTGTTTGCTTATATTATTCTATGTTGCGCCTTGCTTACCATGTTACTTTGATTCATAATATGCTTTATCATTTTTCCATACACACATGCGCGTTCACATGGTATTTTTTGAGGTGAATTCAAATCACTTACAATTTTCTTACACAATGCATGATGCTTAGCATTGTACCTTACTAATCCCAATGAGGCTCATGGGGGCATCTACCTTTTTCCTATTTATTTTTATTCAGGTTCTATCATTGCAATATCTACTACATTCATTTCTATTTGCGGCTGTATACATTGTGGCATACTATCAATTTTTCTAACATGTTAACGAGTGCTTCATGTGTAGTATTTGTCTTGTAGTCCTACTTACAACCATAGTTATCTGATTTTCTTATACCTTGCCTATGTTTATATCTCAATTGTCAATGTTTGCGGGCTACACCCTATGCTTGATTATGTGTTTTTCATTTTATAGCCTTGAAGGCTTCAAGTGTCTTGTAACATCTCGAGTGGTGTCCCATGTATTCACATAGCTACTTGTTGTGTATTTCGTCATATTACTATGTGTTTTGACTAGTTTCTATTTCATTTTGTCATGTTTTCTTGTGACTAACAATTTTGGCTAGACTTTCCCATTATTTTGCTTGTGCCATGTTTATCACCATGTGCATTCCCCATCCCCCTACAGGATTCCCATTTCACATGTGCACATCAGTTTCCACTTTCCTTGTTTAGGCCACACTCACCTTGGATCATCTCACCCATTCCATATGAGGGGACAATAATCGGGTGACTATTTCACCCTCTCGACGGTACAAAAATTAGATACATAATGGAAATAAATAAAATTAGAATAGAAACGAGTTATATGATGAACCCCATTTTGTGATGTTTAAGCTATGTATAGCCTTATACCATTTTGATATCATAGTGCACGATGAACAATGTTAACTTTTTTATATTTAATATTTTACTATGATTTTGAAGGAATTATTGTGCACATGTTTGTTATTTTTACTTTGTTAATTCTCCTTTAGAAATGGATTAAATAGATCTATTGTGAAACATTAACTGCACTTTTGGAAGAGTATGTGTTGATTTATCATAGGGAGCGCATGACTTAATTCATGCACTAACGCAAGACTCTATTGATGTGTTGGCGCAGGACTCGCCCCCGCATCAATAGGGAACTTCGAGTACCACATCAAGATCATCCAGGGCATCAATCCTGATTCTCCAAAGCAGGAAATTCACACATACAATGCAAATAATTCAAATTGTTGGAATCATAGCTAGTAACACCACATCTTGGACATAAAGCGGTGCCATTAACTCAACAAACATTCCGCCCAACTTTTAGGATGAAGTGTTTCAAACTAGAGATCTGTCATCACCGAAATTCTCTTCAATTAGTTAATGAGTTGAAGAATCTTCAACAATGATTGACTCCTTCAAAGGATAAAATCATGGATTTCCTTTTCAGTTGTCATGAATGATTCCAATTCAAACACTTTCAGGACCGCCCCTTTCATTAACGTATTTCCCAAAATAGATAGTCATCGCTACAGTTAGCATTTAGTTAATTAGACTTAGTCATTTGGAATAACTAGTTCTCTCCTAATGGAACTAGAACATCTCTTGTATAAAAGATATCATGTACTCAAATTTAGTGGTTTGATTATTAATCATTTGATTCATTGTAAAAGTGCATTTTTAATTCAATAAATATAACATATTCAAGGGAATTTTTTGTTGTTTGAGTTCAAGTGTTAAATCTGATTGAAAGAAAGGGGCAAGGGCCACTCCTAACTGACAAAAAGGGAGTTTACATTTATTTCCTTTCTATCTTTGTGAATGCATTTATTGTTCCAGCATTTATTTCGTTATTTCGATGCACTTGTGTTTTCATGATCAATGATTTTCCAATTCTGTATTTCGTTTTAGTTTTCCTTTCAAGCATTTGGTTTGTAATCACGATCAGTTCAGCAATTTCTTATTTTTGTTACTAAATTACGTACTACAATATCGTTCCTATTGTTCCCTTTATTGCAAACAGTCATTCACACCACCCTAGATTGACATAATAAATTGATTGAAGTATGCACATCAATGACACTCGTCACTTGTTGGCGTCGTTTTTGAGGAATTCAAGGTGTTATCAAAGGTTAATGTGCTAGTTAGGGGTACTTCTTGTTGTCTAGTAAGTTTCCATTCAGAAATCTCATTTCCATAACTCTTTTATTTTTTTTAAGGATCAGAAGACCTTGTAGTGACAACGAGAATCCTCTAAGTTGGAGTATATCGAACACACATAATTAAGCTTAGTACTCATAGTTAGGGAACCAATTTCAGTATGATAGGATTATATGTTTAGACCTAGAGACCATAGAGGTAGATTTGTTAGATTAAATCCTTAAAACCCCCCACAAAACTAGCTTGTGGAACAACTTGCCGACCAAGGAAGAATGGCTGACAAAGTACATAACCCCAATGATGCAAATAATGAAAATCCTCTAGTTGGTAGGAATTTTACCTATCCTATTGAATTGGATCCTAATGAAGATGTTCCTATGAAAAATATATCCCCATAAATTATACCAACTTTATGGGGATTAGTTTCAAAGGACCCTAACCAATTCCTTTTTGAGTTTAAGGTCTTATACCAAACATACGACTACACTTATGATACCCAAAAGCTTAAATTATTTCCCTCTACTCTAAAATATGCAGCTATGAGGTGGTTGTTGTTGCAAATCAGTAGCACCCCCTGGATGTTGATCAGATTTCTAGTTTGATCACCCTATGCATCCAGTGTGATTGCACAACATTGAATCCTCTTCCCAAGTGTAGGACTTGCAAAATGGAAGAGGAATCTCCAGATTAGAGGCTGGTTCCTCAACTTCTCTGATCATCTATTTCACTTGCATAATTGCAGAGTTTTAAACTCCTAAATCTACTCTAAATTCCAAGGAGACAGAGATAGAGAATGCAAAAAAAAAAAAGAACTAATGCTAATAGGTGATGCACCAAAGGAGTGGTGAGCATTTTTTTACTTCTGCAAATTGACACAGTTCATAAAATGCAACAAAAAAAATAACATGCACAAATTGATAGCTATAATGAAGTGTTATAAATTAGGCAAACAACACCAGCAGAGGATAAAAACTAATCACTAGCGGGCCTGTATTGTTATTTTAACATCAAAATCACTTGCATTCAAACACCTGAAAGGTAAAAATACAGTTGCAGTTTCTAGAAAAAGGTTTGTTATTCCACTAAATCACTTCCAAGGTGAAAAAGGGAGCTTGCCATACACAAAAAATGTTCAACCCTTTGAAAAATGAGCAAAATTTGGCTTTTACAGTGCAAGGGATGAGCCCAGGAGAGAGAAACGTGGAAAACGTGGAAGGGATTCAACCATTTACCAAAATGCCATCAAAACAGCATGGACGACCTGACAGACCCATTCCCTGACATTTTTAACCATGATGGGAGAGAATGCGAGTCATTCTTCATTAAAATCGATGGTTGAAACGTCATTTTTGTTCATGACCACGTGCCAGAAGTGTTTTTTGATTTTCTCTCTCCAAAATCCACCAAAATACAAAATTGACCTTGTAATCTTGCAGAGAATTTCACCAGCTTTCCATTGATATAAAGAACGCAAAAAACCGAGCTCTAGATCGAAAGATATGGCAATTTGAAGTTTTAGGGCAAAACAGGGCCAAATCAGGTCGCTTTGATATTTTTGGCTTGGACACGTGGAGAGTTCTGATTGGCTGCGAGCCTTCTAGGGGAAAATTTCCCACAAAAACTTCGCTAAGCCATAACTTGAAAAATACATGGAGTTAGGAGGAAAACTTTACCTTTCTGGAAAGTTGAGAAAGAGCTCTATCCAATGGTGCCATTTCTAGAAGGTTTTGAGTGCCTGAAAAGCAAATTTTTGTGACTGAGGCACAAGAGAGGGAAGAATGAGAGGAGTTGGCCACAAAATGAGCAGGGGGCACATTTTGGATAACAATGGTTTATGGGTTTAAGCCCGAATTCCATTCATAACTAGGAAGAAATGGAATAGGCCTTCCTAGACAAGTATCAATATTACTGTAGAGTGAGGGATAGGAAAGAAGAGTTCTTTCGAATTCAACAAAAGGAAGATGAAAGTGTATAATATTACCTGGATCAGTTCCTTTTCCTTCACATAAGGTGTGGTACTAAACTAAATATTAACCTACTTAAAACCATATTTCTTAAAGGGTTGGATGAAGACACACAAAAATCATTTAATTTAATGGGAAAGGGAGATATGAACAAGTTAGAGTTCACAGACATTATCGACCTTTGTAGGAATTACTCTCAAACTTTTCCCAATCTGAGAAGACAAAAAGGCAAAATGGCCAATGAGGACCTATCCAAATGGAGGGAAGAAATTGTAATTTTAAGAAAAAACCTCCTGGTTCAACTTAATACAATTATGGATAGAGAAAAGGCTAGGAACACAAAGCCTTTTTTCATTTACTGCCCAAGATTTAGAGCTAAACATGGACTTAGGGATTGTCCTTTAGACAAGACATAAATTTGTCTTCTTTGTGAACTTAAGCATGCCATAGATCAATGTGGACTACTTCCCTTGCTAAATAATCACCTAAAACAAAATAACCAAGAGGAATCTAAGCTGAACTATATGGCTAAGAGGCAAGGAGGATAATTTGAGACCAATCAAAATCAGCCCTACATCCCAAAATCACAATGGACTCCAAATCAATGAAATGCACCATGGTCATATCTGCCACCTTGGGTTCAACAAGCCCCACAAGAATTGAGCCCATAGTGGAATGCCCCACCAAATTATTATCAACAACCTTGGGTTCTACAACCAAACATTCCACCATATCAACAACAATACCAACAATAATGGAATGCACCTCAAGGATATGGGCAACAGTACTATAATCAAAGAAGACCTCAAGGCCAGTAAGCCTTGTTGACTGGACCCACCAATGCTGCCCAATTTGATCAACCTGCTCAGCCATAGATACCTGCATAAAATGTGGACAATCCTAAAAACATGAGGTAGGGAAATCCAACATATATTGTGGAATCCGATAGAAATCCCACAGTAAACTCAGTGGATTTCAAGAATATTTTGTTGTGTTCAGGGAAGGTTGCCTCTATAAGAAATTCCTGAAGAAACAGAAAAACCATAAGAAACGTAGCCTAGTCATGTTGAAGAAACTCCTCAACCAAACAAAGATATTCCTTTTCTATCTAGGCTTTCTGAGAGACCAAATATTATAGTCCTAGATAAATCAGAGTCAGAATTGATACAAGGATTGAGGAAGTTAAGTATTGGCATTCCCTTGTTGTAAGATCTTAAGGAAATCCCTGAGTTAAACAAAACAATTAAAGAGCTTTGTTTCAAGGCTCCAGGTAGAAGGAAGAACCAACCTAAAACCATCCATATTTATGGAAAGCTAGCTAGTATTTTGGAAGGGAATATTCCCCCTTATAAATACATATATCCCTGAAGTCCTCTTGTAACAATCTGCATTGGAGAGGTCCGGAATCCTAATGTTTTAATTGATCTAAGAAGTGCCATCAATATTATGACAACAGATACTCCATCCACTTTAGCACTGCTTCAACCACGGTCCACATCTATAGTTTTGCAGATACCAGACCAGTGTGTGAACAAACACAAGGGAATAATAGAAGATGTTACCATTACCATTGAATCTTGTGACTATGCGGTAGACTTCACGATCATAAAAACAAAGAATAAGAAAATTGGGTACTCCATCATCTTAGGACACCCTTGGTTAGCTATAGTTGCCTCCCTTATTGATTGCAGGATAGGGAATATGGTAATCGCCAATGGGCAAGATTCAAAGAAATTATCATTATACCCTGTTGCTAAACCATTTGCCACAAATAATCAACAAGGGTCTAAAGATTATTTTGACGATTCAAATGATATCATCTCCTCTCTTTGCATGGTCGTAATTCAAGAGCACTCAGAACAAATTCAATGCGATTACCATGAATGTGCCGAACATATTTTGAGTCTTGCACCTAATTCCTGAGCTAAATTCAACTCGAGTCCTGCATTGAACTCCTGCATTGATCCTTCTTCTAGCCCTATGCTACAGCTGACAAAAATAGGACATGATTTCATGGATGGAGATAACAAGCCCATTATTTTTCCTTTTACAAAACATATAGATTTGACGGAATCTATTTTCAAAAACATAACTTCTATTCATAGGTTTTTACCACCTAGGTGTCCATTAAATGCACTATTAAGACAATACCCTGTTGTAAATTCAATTCACCCTGATACCAAACAATTGCTTGTTCTTCCAAGAAAAACATTGACAATTAATAGTTGGCTGACTGATCAGGAAGAAAATGCCTTGTTCAAACTCCTGTGCTCCCATCCCCAAGCTTTTGTTTGAGAGTATAGTGACATGAAGGGTATTCACCCTCGTATTTGTACACATCACATTTATACCAGTGATTTCAAACTAGTCAGGCAACCTCAAAGAAGAATAAACCCTGCACTAAGAGATATTGTGAAAAATGAGATTGAGAAGCTTTTAAATGTAGGATTTATCTATCCAATATTAGATAGTCAGTGGGTTTCTCCTTTGGTAATAGTTCCTAAAAAGAACAAGAAATGGAGAGTTTGTGTGGACTATAGGGAATTGAACAAAGCCACTCATCAGGATTACTTTCCATTACATTTTATTGAACATGTTTTAGACAATCTCTCTGGTAAGAGGTACTTTTCATTCCTCGATGGATTTAGTGGATACAACCAGATAATAGTTGCCCTTAAAGATCAAGATAAAACAACTTTCACCTATCCTTGGGGGACATTTTCTTATAGAGTACTACCTTTTTGGTTATGTAATGCCCTTGGTACTTTTCGAAGAGCCATGCTAGTAATCTTCTCTGATCTCACCCATGATTGCATAGAAATTTACATGGATGATTTCACGGTTTATGGAGCAACATTCCAAGAGGTGGTCAACAATGTAGATAAATTCCTTGCTCAATGTAAAAGGCATCAGTTATCTTTGAATCATGAGAAATGCTTATTCATCATAGAACAAGGTATAGTGTTGGGTCATCATGTCTCGATAGAGGGAATTAAAGTTGACCCGAAAAAATTCAATATCATTGTAAAACTACCATCACCTGCAAACCAAACTGAAGTAATAAAATTTCTTTTTCATGTTAGTTATTATCAAAGGTTCATTTCATATTTTAGTAAAATTGCTTCTCCATTATTTGCTCTTCTAACTAAGGATTTTGAATTTCGATGGAAAAAAACATGTCAACAAGCTTTTGATGCAATCAAAGACAAGTAGATAAGCACACTAGTGTTGAGAGGTCCTAATTGGAAGCTACCCTTCCATATTCAAACATATCCCTCAAATGAAGCAATAGGTGCTATCTTGGGATAACAAGAGGAAGGCAAACCTATGTATGTCATTAACTACATTAGCAAAAATATTTCCCCTGCTGAAAGGAACTACACAACAACTGAGAAAGAATCTCTAGTAGTAGTTTATGAAATCAACAAGTTTAGACATTATATTACATGATATGAATTGATTGTTCATATTAACCACTATGTTATCAAATATCTAATGAATAAACCTTTAGTGCATGGTAGGATTGTAAGGTTTTTGTTGCTACTGCAGGATTTTAACATTAAAATCATTGACAAACTAGGGAAATCAAATGTGGTAGCTGATTTTCTTCCAGATTTACCACTTCAGAAGAAGAGGAGCATGTCAATGATGAATTTCTAGATGAGCATTTGTTTGCAATTTCCACTATCTCTCTTTGGTATGCATATATGGCTAATTACTTAGCCACATGGAAGTTTCCAAACTTTTTCACACTCAAGAAAAGAAAACAACTAACTAAATAAAGTGTAATGTATACTTGGTTAAATGGAATTATTTTCAAATGTGGGCCTGATCATGTGTTACGCAGGTGTGTATCTGAAAATGAGGTGTTTGACTTGCTTAGAGCATGTCATGATGTATCATCAAGAGGGCATTGTTCAGTTTAAAGGACCATTCACAAAGTTCTTGGAGTTGGTTACTTTTGGCCTTCCTTGTTTAAGGATGTCAAAAAGTATGTGTGGAGGTGTGATCAATGTCAGAGAATGGGGAAACCAACATTTACATCAGAGATGCCACTCCAGCCATAGGTTGTCTTGGAACCATTTGAAAAATGGGGGTTGGATTTCATTAGACCCATGGGCCCAATTACCCAAGGAAAAGAATATATCCTAGTTTGTATTGATTATGTTACTAAGTGGGCTGAAGTTCAAGCACTGCCACATGCAAGGGATGAGAAAGTTGCAGACTTTATTTATGAGCGTATTTTTAAAAGGTTTGGAGCACTAAGATCCATTATGTCATATCAAAGACCACAATTCATGTCAGGGGTAATCAGTTCTTTTGTAGAAACATATCGGCTGAAGCATAAGAAGTCATCTCCCTATCATCCACAGTCTAATGGCCAAGTGGAAGTTACTAATAGAGAGTTGGAGAACATACTAACTAAGATAGTGGGCGTCTCAAGGAAGAATTGGGCTCAAAAACTACCAGAAACAGTATGGGCTTATAACACCACTTGGAAAACAACAACATGATTTACTCCCTATGAATTAGTCCATGGTAAGAAGCCAATTCTACCTATAAATTTGAGATTCAAACCTCGAGGACAACAACTGAAGTGGGCAATGATTTGACAGAAGCACAAAAAGCCATAATTATTCAATTAAATGAACTGGATGAAATTATACTTCAGGCATTACATCATACTGAGACCATTCAACAAGAGAGGCAACTTTGGCATGATAAGAAAATAAAGCCAAGGAAATTATAGTAGGAGACTGGGCTTTACTTTTTGATTCAAAGTATAAGGACTTTAAACAGAAATTGCATATGCGATGGATGGGCCCGTATCAAATTGCAAAAGTATTCGATAATGGGATTGTCCAATAGGTTCCAATAGATGGAAAAAGGAAGGTAATGTTGGTTAATGGGCACAGACTGAGGTTGTGTCATAAACCAACATCGAAAGAAGAGTTCCAAAAGGCAATTCAAGAGGATTCAAACCTAAACTGTGTGGGAAAAGTTTCTTTTCCCAACACAACTCAGACCTAATCATTCGACTACTAAGAAATAAAGAGGGGGTGATTGAAAACCAATGCTGGTGGTTGTCCTCCTCTGAAGCATTGGTTGAAAATCAGCAATGACGACCAATGCTTACAAAAAACATAAATAAATAAATAAATAAATACAGAGGCCAAAAACCAACAATGGTGGTCGTTTACCCCAAATCTGCTCATCAATAAAGGAAGTACCAAGTACAAAGGGAGTATCACACTAGCATGGGAATGTCGGTGGAGATTTGACAAGTTTTAATACCAAGGTATGTGTAATCAATTCATTTCTTAAAAATAAGACTATTTTTAATTTTGAGTTGATAATTATTGAACATCGTGCACCTTGATTACCACTCACTTCACACGCTTCTTGGTGTAGAGGATCTTACAAACTTCAAATTGTCTATTGGTGTAATTGGCAAAATGTCTCTTTTCAACAAACAATAGCTCACTCTATTGTATCCTAGTTATGTTGTTTATCTTAAAGCTTATACTTCTAAGCTATCAATATTCTTTTGTCCTACACCACTATGAGGATCCATTTCTCTTGACACCCCATTCACCATACTCATGCAAACTTCCCTTAGGCACCTCATGCACCCATGTCCATTATTCCTAGCTTATATTCTCATTATGATGTTGTCAATGAACAAGACCTACACCCCAAGTCTCTATTAATGAGATTATCCCTATACTTTATCACTAGACCTAGGGTTTAGGGTTTAGGGTTTCATTTCATTCCATCCTCCATGCAACCTCAAACTACCCTCTATACATACACTTCATCCATAACAACTCCATGCATGTTCTTGACCCTTACAATATCCTATTATATTAAGTAGAACCCATATCTTGGCTCAGAGTCATGCTCCACTACTCGTAGCTCTTCATCATAATTACTCCAACACCATTCATGTACTCTTCTTGGTCATCAATACATTGAATCCCATGTACAGTCTCTATACATGCACTTCCTTTAAACACCACTAAGACACTCAAGTAGGCTTCTAAGGTCCAGGATCCAAATAACACATAGGCTTGGGAATCTTTCTCAATGTCTTTGAGACATCTCATCAAACCTTCTACAATGTGTTTAGGCCCTCTGTACCACCATACTCTACCATTTCATGTTAATACTTTCCTTAGGTCTTTTAACATACTAGCCCTTCCTATATACAAAAGCCAATCAATCTTAAATTCTTCTAAAACAAAGTCACTCCCTCTTAATGAATTTGAAGACCCTTTATGGATTCCTTACTTGTTCCAAAGTGTCAATACATGTTCCTTTGCGTGGTTTAGTACCTCTAGACCATTCCTCCTAGATAATTAGGCCTATTTTTGCCTATAGTTATGACAATAGGCACTTATCCATTAAATCTCACCTAAAACTTGGTTGATTCACCCATGAGATGCCTCCAAGATGCTTCTTAACCATTCTTATGCCTTCATTTCCCTTTATCACCATGCATGCAATTCAAATTACCATAATTTTGGGCATTATTACAACTTAGAAACACAATCACCCAAATCCCTTTCACACGTGGGAGCTAGACTCTGAAAATTTTCACACTTCTAGGTCTCAGCAATACATGCATATCCTCAAATTTTCATGAGATTTGGTTGGGTGAATTCCAAATGGTGTGATGCCCTAATTAGGGCCCGAGAGGATTAATATGTAACTCCATGCATATAGAAGCTAATTTAAGAGCTGAGAAAAATACATGTGACTTCACTCATGTCTGCCTTTGTATTCCATCTTTCACAGATTCATGAAACTCCTTCGTATTCTCACTATCAATTTTGAGCTCTCGGCCTCATAACATTGATCATAACACAGTCATATACAAATAATAAGAACATGTAAAATTAAGATCAATTCCTACAAGAATTCAATCATTCCTCATTCAATAATAATTGTACATCCTGTTGCATCATTTTCCCAACTGTGTCTCTCTCTCCCCCTCGTGAACACACTCTTCAAATTGGTGTTTTCTTATAATAGCATGCAAATCTTAATCCTACAATCATGCAACCGCTACTAATTTTGATTCAACAACCTTCCCAACTTAGACATGACCTAAAACAACCCATAACACACATTTTCCCACAAACATTATCCTTCTACATAGCCTATATGGCTTTATTTAGACCACAATTCACCTTTACATGCTTATATGGCTTTATTTAGCCTTACCAAACCAAATTTTACCTTCCCAAGTCTATTTACCTCCACTAAAACAAATTACACACATATTACAAATTGCATAACTTCATCATGGAGTGAAAACCTTCTTGAGAACATTCCTAGACCTAATGACATGCTTAGTCATCTAAGAACCACATGATTCTCCTACATCACTTCTCAAATCCCAACTAAATCCATAATTCAATTCCCCATAATATTCACACACGTCTAATCACCTTCATTATCACCTTGGGATTTCAGCATAACTTTCCAAATTCAGTTATATTGCTTGCATGCTAAGTTCATCCCATTTTCACTTTCCAAATTGGACCCTTCCATTCCTACGTTGCCACTCTCTTGCGCTACCACTCTATAAAATTTTCCACTTCCATTCATGTGGCCTCATCCATATTTCCTATCTATGCATAAGTTTTAGATATGGGACCTAGGTTGCGACATAAGCCAACAAGCTCTGTTGTGCTTTTGGCTGATACAAAGGCAGTTGGAATTTTTTAAAGTGTGGGATGGCTGGATTTTCTGTTGGGATATGAAGAATTCGGTGTTTCAATGACTGAAGAATTCGCAAGGAACATGGAAGAGGGGCACTCTACTTTCAATGGTAATAAAATTCCCTTGTCTCGAACTAGAATCAGTCATCTTTCTAGGTTACCTAATAAGGGGTTAGCAGTAAGTGATAGGACCATGTATCATGAAGTAATTAAAAGATTTGCAGCTAGGAAAAAAAGAGAAACTACAACTGGTCATAGATAACAAGGGAAAAGTAAAAGGGGTTAAAATAATAACTATACTTGAACCTTGGGTTGAAGTGGAAAAGTGGTTGGTTAAATATTTTACATGTGAGGGACAATATGAAATTGTACTGGGTCATGTGTTAAGAATGTTAATCCATCTTCAACATGGTCAAAACATACCTCAGTATAAGATTAATTTGCCACAATTTCTATATGAATCCATTTGTGTTGCTACATATAAATTTCATTAGGGGGATCGATGGGATCGATATTTGAAATTCCAGGGTTTGATCCACTTGATAAGCAAACATTAGTTTGTCAAAAAGAAGCATGGGGTTAAGAAATGGTTAAAATTTCAAAAAGAATGCATCCTGAATCCTGTTGTGGTTGTAGAACAAGCCCCATATACCTCTATGAGACTCAAGACACATCTCCGAACTTCAAATCCTACACATACCATTCATGAGACACCAGTTGATAACCCCCTATCCCAAGAGGAATAAGAAGCAGCTGAAATAATACAAACCTTGGTTTAAACCCCACCTGATTCTCCTAACAATCCAATGTCCTTATGTTCTCCTAAAATAGAAGTAGAAATTGAGCGTTATTTACCTACAATTGGGGGTCACCTAATAGAGGTAAAGGAAAGGCACCTATGGAAGAGGGAGAACCTAATTCTCCCCCTATTTTGATACTATCATGCCCCAAGTCTTCTCCTTGTCCAAAATTCAGTTTGAGCTACAGATAGCTCAAGAGTGAATAAACTAATTGCAGTCACTTTTGGAGGCCAAGGAAACTCACTTTTCCTGGCAAATAGCTGCCAAAGATTAAGATATTCAACAACTGTGGGGCACAATAGCACAACATGAGGAAGTCACCCTTTAGTTACAAAATACTTTAGAGGAATGAGAGCAAGAGGTAAGCTCCCTTCAAGATAAAACTGAGGAATTTGACACCTCACTTACACTATTGCAGGAAAGCAAAAGAGAGCAAGAATAGGTTTTTCCTCAAATTATTGTTTCAAGAGGTATGATTAAGTGGATTGAATAATGCTACAGATTATGGGTAGTGGAAGAGGAGAACAAAAAGTTAAAAATAGAAAATCAATTGCTAAAAGAAAATGTGTTGACAATAAGTCGACTCTATGATCAAGTTCTTTCTTTCCAACCCCCTTTGAAATTTTATGTATTATTCTTAAAAGAACAGTTCCTCAAATGGAAAATATATAGGGCTCATGATATAATGGACATAGAGTTTTAGAATGATAGACATTTTTTGGCTACATATACTGCAGGAAATGATGTTTAGAATATTTTTTTGTGTGAATTTTATGTTCACAAGTTTCTTCTCCTAGAGAAAATTGAGACTCCAATCAATCTTTATGTTGGAGAAGTACAGTTAGGGGCTTTCATTTCCACACTCAGACATCAAGGTGGATGGAGAGATCAACGAGTAGTTTTTGTGCAATCATAGTCTACCATTGGCCTCTTAATGAGGCATGATTTACCATCACCACTTCGATTTTTCAACAGGTTTCATTCACATGTGTATTGTCTACGTATAGTTAACAGGTACATAGATATTATTCAGAATTGCATCAAGAATTTAAGAGAACATGTGATCCCCACATTCAATGTTAATTTCCTTGCTTCCCAAGTCCGGTATCAACTACTTGTAAAGCCATATAAAAGGAAAGAGGACATTTCACCAACAAACCTCAGATGGTCATTGAAAGTAAAAGGTCTCTATAAGATAATTATTGACCTCAAAGAACAATGGATCGACATGAGATACAAGGCCCCACTGGCCCTTGCAACTATGCCATGATGGAATTCAACAGATGACCAACTCGAAGGAAACTACAAGACCTGGAGGGATAATGTTGTTGATCATTTTGGATTCTCTAACACATATTTCGATGAAACTTGGAAATTTTTTGCCAATGAATATAATTGTTCTAGAATTTTAGAGCAATTGAATGTTAGGTAGCAGGAGGACCTGCTAAACCTTTAGTCCGAGGGAGTGATGAACCCCATTTTGTGATGTTTAAGCCATGTATATCCTTATACCATTTTGATATCATAGTGCATGATGAACAATGTTAACTTTTTTATATTTAATACTTTACTATGATTTTGAAGGAATTATTGTGCATATGTTTGTTATTTTTACTTTGTTAATTCTCTTTTAGAAATGGATTAAATATATCTGTTGTGAAACATTAACCGCACTTTTGGAAGATTATGTGTTGAGTTATCACAGGAAGCGTTGGACTTAATTCATGCACTAGCGTAGGACTCTATTGATGTGTTGGTGCAAGACTCTCCCCCGCATTAATAGGGAACTCAGAGTACCACATCGAGATCATCCAGGTCATCAACCTTGATTCTCGAAAATAGTAAATTCACACATACATGCAAATAATTCAAATTGTTGGAATCACAGGTGGCAGGACCACATCTTGGACATAAAGTGGCACCATTAACTCAAAAAACATTCTACCCAAATTTGAAGGTGAAGTGTTCTGAACTAGAGATTTGTCATCACTGAAATTCTCTTCAATCAGTTAATGAGTTGAAGAATCTTTAATAGTGATTGAATCCTTTAAAGGAGCCGATCACGAATTTCCTTTTCATTTGTCATGAAAGATTCCAATTCAAACACTTTCAGGACTGCCCCTTTCATTAATGTATTTCCCAAAATAGATAGCTATCGCTTCAGTTAGCATTTAGTTAAGTAAATTTAGTCATTTGGAATAACTAGTTCTCTCCTAACAGAACTAGAACATCTCTTTTATAAAAGATATCATGTACTCATATTTAGTGGTTTGATTATTAGTCATTTGATTCATTGTAAAATTGCATTTTCAATTCAATAAAGATAGTAGATTTAGGGGAAATTTCTGTTGATTGAGTTCAAGTGTTAACCCTGATCAAAGGAAAGGGGAAAGGGCCACACCTAACCGATGAAAAGGGAGTTTAAATTTATTTCCTTTCTGTCTTTGTGAATGCATTTATTGTTCCAACATTTATTTCGTTACTTTGATGCACTTATGTTTTCATGATCAATGATTTTCCAATTCTATATTTCGTTTTAGTTTTCCTTTAAAGAATTTTATTTTGTAATCACAATCAGTTTATCAATTTCTTAGTTTTTGTTACTAAATTATGTACTGCAACATCATTCCTACTATTCCCTTTGTTGCAAACAACCATAGACACCGCCTTGAATTGATAGAATAATATGATTAAAGTACGAGAATCAATGACACTCGTCACTATAAAATAGGATCAAAAATGGAATTCAGCTAAAATCATAGCTTGGACAGGAGCGCCCAAATCAGACAGGAACGATGGGCGCTGGTGTTCCACCTTGGTGGTCCTGTCCGTCGGGTAAAAACAAGAACATTACACGATCAAAAGGTTTCCAGTGACATTTTTTCATAAATTCCTACAGTATAGACTCAGTTACAGATTACAATCAGTTACTAACATGAACAAAATTAGTGGCAAGTTACAAGGGAACTAATTACTTTATTTTTTAGGGACCAAATAAGGAAGTGGCATCTAAGGCATATGCAGGAAACTAGTATGCCTGGATTAATGTGTCACCTGTGATAAGTTTTAATCAGGTTTGTGATCCTCTGTAGTGGCACTTATCCGTGGGGAAGCATTACCAATTAGGGGGAAAAGCCCACAACTCTCCCAATACTCTTCCCTTGGCAACATAATGCCTAAATCCTTAGTTTAGAAATTGGATGCTCAAATCCTTAGTTTGGTGAATGGACGCCTAAATTATCAATATAATTCAAACCATCTCTAAGGTAGCAGATATACAAGAACAATGTTATCTCTTTTCTCACGGCACACAGGTGTACTCTACCCTTGATTCAATTGTTTTTTGATAATCATTTCTATTTTCACATTCACTAAGTTAAAGTTCAATTTCACTTATCATGAGCATTGACTACACTTATCTTCTTGTGTAGGTTCAACATTACTCAAGTGAAAGGCATCATACAAATTGAACAAGGAACAATCTCAAGCACAAGATGCTCTGACAAAGTCAATATCGAAGGAAAAAATACATGCATCATTTCTACTATGCACATGAGGTCACCACTAGGATAATTATCCTCTTCTAGATTCCACGATACACACTCTATAATCTCCATTCAACATGATATCAAGTACAATCCTCATTTGGCACGCTATTGATTATAAGTCCCTTTGGCTCTTTATAAGGTACACTTATGGTACCAAATATTCATTCACCAACATAAAATGGGGGAAAATGTAGTCATAAAATCACACACTTTCTAGTTACATTAATGCCTCTAAATATGTCATTATATACATTATTCCTAAGCAGGAAGACTAGACATTAACAACACTTTTTTTAATCTTTCATTGCTTTTATCTTTCCCACACTCTTGTTATTTACTTATCTTGAATGAAAAGATCACTTTTGGAAATTAGAAAACATGTTACCCAACTTTGTATTGACCATTATATTTTTCAAGCATCTCGAATACTACTGCTCATTAGGGACAGGAGCGCCCTAGGAACTATTTTCCCCTTTGGGCACTTATGTCCCTTACCCTCCTTTTCTAGATTTTGAATTGCCATAGCATATGGTATCTTTTCTAAATTCTCTTATATCACTTTTGGTCGGCCTTTATGGTTGTTAATGATGAAATTCAAACAAGGGAATAATATATATACATAAGTTATTCACTATTTTTAGGGGCTTGGAAATTGGAGTTAATTCTTACTATCTACTACTTGGGCAAAGAGAAAAATTCAAGGACTACATTTGGGTTGCATTGTTCATTCCATAGGAGGGAATATTTTTGAATTCATCTCACACATTCATCTTGTAGGCAAAGTATTTATATCTCGCTATCTTAGTGCTACTGACATAAGGGAAACCTAGCTTTAAGGGACACAAATCCAATCACACACACACACACACACACCAAAAATACATAGAGTTTGAAATGTAGTACGATGCTCGGTGATAATCACATTGGGGTGACCACCAAGGTCAGTCTGACTAAAGCATATGCATTATTTGTTTCATCTAATGTTTGCTTGATTTTTGTGCAAGTAATTAGGGTTTGTTTTGCAGGTTCATGTGCGACACAAGAACCCTAAAATGAAGTTGATGTGAAAAGCAGTAAAAGAAAGAAGGCATTGTCAGACCCTGAAATGACTAGAAGCAAGGCATTTTCGAGGACATTGGTGCCCATATCAAACACTAGCACCTGTGGCGGTCTTGTCCTCCTTTGAGAGGGCCTATCCAAATATTTCTCATATCCCAGTTTCTCAAACAACCTATACAGTCTAGATCCAACCTTCTCAACATGTTTCCCAAAAATCAGTCCAGATCTCTTGATATAAGCTAAGTCATTATTATCTCCTATATTGCACATTTGCTTGTACTTTTCATGCTAGACCTTGCTTGTTACTGTTATTTCTGTTTAATCTCAGTCCTCTAATTACGATTTAAGATTTTCAATGAATCAGGCAATACTTGGATTGGTTCAACAGGGGTTGACCATTAAGGGTAATCTAATCTCACCACACACTGATCTCTCCTTATGTTATTTAATGTTTTGATGAAGGGTTTTAAGGTATTTATGGCTTATACTTTTTATAGGTCATTACAAGTTATGTTGAGGTTGTGTGAATATGAGCAACATACAATGAAGCATATTTTCAGACAAGTGAAGTTCATAAAAATTTAGAGAACCGCACTGCAAAAAGTTCCAAGACCATACAATACCAATCAAGACCGTACAGAAGAAGGGAATATCATACAACAGTTATATGGTCTTGTACCAGAGCATTTTCTAGTTATAGTCTCATAAATGAAGCATCTTCAGTCTCATAGTAACATGTTTTCCCTATATGGATATCCAAATCTCCTTTGTTCTACTATATGAAACCAAGTCTTCATCTTTTCTTGTGTATTTTAGATATCACTCATCATTGTTACAAGTATTGATGCATTGTTATGATTATGCATGTCTAATTGTAAATTAATTAATTCATAATAACCTCTTGTAATGAACCCTTGCATCCTCTATATTATTTTCACATCACATTTACATCCATATAAAGTCCAGGGTGTAAACATTTGGTGAACCCTAATCTTAGATTGAATCTATTGATTTTCTCAATCCCTAGTTTACCTAAGGTTTCTCCTTCCTCTATGATTTCATGTTTCTCAATCTTCGAGGGTGTGAATTTATATTTACTTCTGATCACCATATATTACATGCTCCAATTCTAGTTTTCCTAGATTTCCCTGAGAGCTTCTTGTTTGGTTCTCCCTTTTGAGCCTCTTGATAGGGTTTCCTAATTGTAAAATCACCTTGGGTCCTATCCTTTATGGTATCTTGACTATTGCCATTATATTTGTTGATTAATGTATAATTTATTATCTGCTTAGAGCCTTTTCTCTTAATTTTTTTTGTATCATGGCCCATGCTCCGAAGGATATAATCTCTTTTTATTAGTTCATCCAAATACACCCATCACTCCAAAATGATCTTATTTAGATTTACAAATGATTTACAACCCATCCTAATGTGGGCCCCCAATTATCACACTCTATTATCCATAATATTGTTTCTAAACTCTCTAGCTCTCTTCCCCTCGAGGAAACTCCTACTATTGTTCTAGCTATTGCACCTAATCTTGAACATACACATGATATACATTCTAATGATGGTTTCAATTGTGATTACTATCCTAGAAATAATTCTAATAATATTGTATATGATTATACTTCTACATTTGAGACTTCATTTGCTCGTGAACAACTATTATAAACCAACTTGCCCAATCCACCTAAGCCATGTTCTAATGACAATATTTCTGAAGGTGATACTACCGATTTTGATTATTAAAATAATAGGCATGTTGTTTCTCCTCCCCTTATTTTTTAGGATGAAAATTTGAATGATGCTAATAATGTGGAAATTACTTGTGAGATATTACCTACTACTTGTGAATAGTATTCTCCCTCTTCTCCCCATATCGATATGACTACTAATGAAATTGATTACTCTTCTATTGGTGATTACGTTTCACATGGTTGACATATTCCATCAATTAATACTGTAGTTGATGGTGTTGACATGGAAATTAGTAATGATAATGAATGCACAAATGCATTTTTTCTTCCTTATTCTCCAATAGATGCTAATGAAAATCCAAGCTCTCTTGTTCCAAAAAAAATTATATTTTCACTTAAGTTTCTTCTCCTTATCATGAATATACCAGTGATAATTCTACTTGGTATCCTTATCCTTTGCATGAATGTAACAATGTTAGTTCTACTCATGTTTCTTCAATTCCTCTTAATGTGAAAAATGTAATATACATTTTATGCCTCTTACAGAAATTGTACATGTAAATATAGATCCTTCGTCCACAGAGGTATATAATAATGAAATTCTTCATGAGGTTATCCTAGAGTTTGTTTGAGTGTTAAAATGTTATTTTCAAGTGCAAATTCAAGCTATGAGTACCGAGAACAAGACACTTTAGAATGATATAGCACCTCTAAAGGGTCCCTTCCATGCACATGTCAACCATGTCTCTATGCATCATGATCACTTTACATATGATACCAAAGAAAAGAAGATTATATTAAATTTTATATGATACATATTCTGATTCCAATTAAAGAAACCAATCTCGAACACTAATGTAATTACATTAAAAAGTATCTCTTTGGTTTGATAAGCATACTAGACAACATAATATCCTCTGCGGGCTACTTAATAAGTGATTAATCGCTTTGCTACATAATCATTATTATCCCCTCTATAGGCTTGAAAAAATTAAAGGACCATTTTGCAATCATTTTTGGAATTAAAATACATCACGACGATGATTATTCTACTTTACAATGAACAATCCAAAAACTTGAGTGCAAGGGTTTTATTTCCTTCGATACATTATATTTTTATAGATCTCCTTTACAACAATTTCAAGTCCATAAGTCTAAATGGTTACCTAAAGCTACAACAACTATATCAGACGAGCATACTGTGATACTAAATGTGAAGCATTACATATTCCTTAACAACTTACCACTAAGCATCAAACTACGCAACATGCTAAATATTCCATGTAACCACTTTTTACACCTAATCTTCTAATAAGAAATAAATATATTATATTGTAAATCATTGAAAAGAGTGCATCTTTGGAGTCTAGAGTGACTAGGCATCCTCTATTTCCGTTCGATAAGCTATTATGACACATCATTGGACTTACTCGAGCCACTCTATAAATCATCACCCAATATTCAATAGCATTGAATCCCTTCTCAAATACATGGGGGCATATGAGGATACCCCTTCCTTTTTTCTTAAGAATAGGTTTACTCACCATATATATACTCCCTCATACTTTGGTAAAGGTGATGCTTCTTATGTTTCTTCTAGGCCCTTTAGTGCACATGTTTCTTTTCACGAGTAATTACATACTAGGTCTTTCATGATGCATATTATGGTTTCTACACATATTACATGATATTATCCTTTTTCTCTTATGAAAATTATGTAGCCCAAGCCTCCTTCACCTTTTTGGTTCTCCTTGCCTCATAATGAGGCTCTTATTGGGTAAATCTTATGTTACCCCCTTTTTTGGGTATAGTCATTTACAAATGAAAAAAATACTCAAATAATTACATAATTAAAAACATTCACAAATTTGCAAAAATCACGAAATCAAGACCTCTTCATGGTTTGACTAGCTAACATGTTACTTCATACATATTGTTTGTCACATTGTCTTAATGGATAGCATACTCTTTTATATACTCTTTACACACATGCGTTCATGAGGTATATTGAGCTTGATGCATGACACACAAATATTGATACGTGATTACATGTGTTGGCTTAATCCCTTCTCAATGATACTAATCTTTGGGGCCATCTACTACACCATACAAGTGCTTTTGTTTCATTTCAGTTACTTCATACTTCCTCGTTACGCTTGATTACATATATTGCATATATGTTATCTTTTGAGATAGTAGGACTGACACATGTGTCATGTACAACGCTATCCTATATTGTTATATCTATTTTCACTATCACTATTTATTATACATGTTTATTATATTACTTTCATAACTTACGTGACTACTTGATGATGTTTGATTATGTGTTTGCTTCTTTTTATGTGGCTTAAGTGCCTTGATTGTCTTGTGACACTACGAGTGTTCCATGTTTATGGCTATATGCCTTCGTGTGACTTTTTTATATGTTATCGTGTAGGTTATCTTGGTTGATTATTTATTCACTATTATTTTTAATTCTATACACATGTAATATTACTACTCTTGTTTGATGTCTATTGCATGTTGCTTTTTTATGTGTCATGGTCTCCACTATGCACAACCCATTTTTGTAGGTACACATTCTCAATGGTGGCCACCATTTTAACCTTTTATCTGATCCAACATAGATTATCATATCTATTCAACACAAGTACACATATTTCATTTTGGACCTCATGATCAAATGTTATCACATGCACCTTAAAAGAGGGGCTATTCATCAGGATATATTCTACTTCTATAGTTGATACATGTAGACTACGGGACACAAGAACATGTATTTACATGGTAAAAATCCTAAAAAATAGGTACAAAGACTAAAAATTGGTAGAAATCAACAATGCTCAAAACCATACACTTCAAGTCTAGAACGTAGTATGGTCCCAACCTTATTGGATGTTTATAGCCTAAGGGAGTATTCTTAGAAATTTTCAATAGTTTAAGATTCTTTCAATTACTTGCAAACTTCTAGTAAAAATTCAAACACATATGACACAATTAAGAGCATTATACATGGGAAATGAGTACTTCATTCTTTATTCATTACACTACTCAAATACAATTATAATAATAGGGTGTGGGGACATGGGCCTTTTTCTCCTCTGCGTATTTTAGAATATATATACTCAATCTCATATGCACCTCATTTTTTAAGCGTGTTAACCATTTTTTTATGCAAGGGTTGCTGATGCATCTTCCTCCTAAGTGGGTACCTTAAGGGGTCTGTCAAGAGTAGTGTGTGATAAGAATTGTTTGATGTATTACAACATATGAGAGATGTCACTATCAATCCATTATTCACTTACCTTTTTCTCATTTCTTCATTGTGTTCACACATTACATCCATGATGTCTACTTGTCTCATTATGTCCACTTGTTTATGTTCATTACACATTATTATACCTACTTTTGACCATCTTGGACCTTCTTCATTTACTCCATTTACCTCTTGGCCCTCACTTCACATGTTTTTCACCCCTTTATTCTCAAGGTTCCCCCAAGGACGATGTGATCACCCATGGGAAATGGTGTTGGGTTTGGTTTTTCCATAGCCAAAGTCATCGCCTATACACCACCACCTTTTTATCATTTTTATAAATTTATAATCAATGTATCATACATAAAGGCACTTTTAAATTACACATTTTTCAATATTTTTCACCTACTTATTGGAACTGAGGATTGATTAGGGGATCATTTTTTATATCAATATTTCCGTAAACATCCCTAAATTGTGGCAATCCAAAAGATCTTTTCGAGAGATTTCCATCGACTATGAGAATGCGACAAACGGACATTGAGAGCTCTAGTTATGTCCAGTCAAATTTCAGTCAACATGAAAGTCAACTCTGGTCAACATGTCAATATTGGACCAATGACACTGTGACAAGTGGCGAAAAGGAAAAAGGGAGTCATTTGTTGGTTTTTGACCTCTGGTCTTCAACAATCGTAAAATTTGGTGGTCATGACAAGAGGTTCAACTTTTTTAATGGAGGGGAGCCCGGCCGCCGTGTGGACTAATTTGTTATCACCGACATGGTGGGTCCACAAGCCACCACGTGGCTTGCCACCACTCATCAAATTCACTTGATTTTCCTATCAAAAGTCGACAAGTGGACTATGTGTTGATCGAGTTGCTCATTGAGTTATGGATCGAGTTACACGTCAGGCTATTCACCGAGTTGATTACATTATATGCCACAATGTTTGGGTCAAATTTCTATTATCTTGGTGAGTTCACATTACACCTCGGTGGGAACCATTTCCACATGGATCTGTTAACCTAATTGGCCAAATTCCCACATATATCGGCGGTCATAACAACCAAACAACACACCACTCAAAACATACCGGCCAATATGTAATCCGTCAACTCCCAATGATAAGCCAAAGTCCACGTGGTGGGGGAAAACCAAGCCATGTAGGGAAGCTTCCACATGAGAAGGAGGAGGGGGCGGTAAGCCTCAAGTGGTCCCACGACCACTATGCATGTGTGCGAAAGTCTTTAACAAAGCCTAAACTAATTATCCCTCCACCTAATGTGGGATATTACCCATTCTTTTAAAAGCATCCACATCACGTGGAATTTGCTAAAGGAGGATTATGTGGGATAACCCACTCAATTATGCAAGCTGCCCTAATATGGGGAAATAAACCTATCCATAAGCCACAGTTAGGATTTTAATAGCCTTAGGATAAAATTTAAGGCATTATTTTAAGGGCCCTATTTTAGTATAAATAGGGGACCCGTTTCATTGTAAACACACAAAATGTAAGCTCAAATCAAGAGCTCGAGGAAGACTAAAGAGTTTAATTGAGGAGAGTTATTTTTTATAAGACCTATTTAATAGGCTTATTATAAATTTGTGAAGACCTATTTATTTAAATAGGCATTATTGTGACTAGGAGTTTTTAATACTGCCTAGTTGGCCCATAACGCCACACTAAATTATTGTGAAGCTTGGAGTATCGACCAGAGTGCCATAGGATGTTACGAAGCATCTGGAAGGCCGATCGAGATCTGGAGGATTCCGAATAATGGGCTAGTGCCATAGAGCTTTCTGAATACGCCAAGAAAGGGGAAGTCAGGTGCTATTTTTCACCCTTATCATCTGAAGGTCTGGATATTATTCTAAGCAAGTTCTTAATAGTTTCCTTTAGGTTTTCTTATGAAAGTACTATTGTAACTTACAAGTTTTGACTAGTGGAACGATTTGAAAGAACTTGGAGATGTAGGCAATTTTTGAACTCCGTAATCAACGCTTTTGCAAAGTGTCATACTTATTGCATTATTTTAAGTTGATTTTAATGGGGTCACCATAGTGAGTTGGGATTAGAGGCTCTTCTTCTTTAGATTTCCATTTCTCCACTCATAGCAATTCTAGTCTCCTAGTGTTATTGTCTCTGAGGAGGATTATGCATCAATGGTCATACACATGCTACAAGTAAGTATTTTCAACCATATTTGTCTTTTATCTTGCACTCGTATATTATTTTGTGTTCATTCATTATTATATATTAGAGTAGATGTATGTTTACTTTGTTCTATTGTATTGTCTTCTTATATTATGCCCCTTGGATTTATCCATCCCTTGATTACTCTTATTTTGAACTTTAGTAGGATACTTAAATTTATCTTAGGTATAGGACTTGGAAACCTATAACTATCTTAGGGTTAGGATCATTATCCTTTACAATTATGACACTAGCACACCTTAAACACATTTGGTATTTATAACATATGTCTGGACTTAGATTTGATGCATATATTCGAGAACCTAGTTAGGAACCTATATCTTCCCATCATACACTCTTGTGAACCCAACATGAATCTTACTCTGCCATAAATTAGGTTAGATTCACTCTAGTTTTTATTTTTTCGTACTTTTTGTATGCCATCGACCCCTTTACAAAATTCTACTCCATGATTGATTCTATCTATGGCTTAATCGTCCTATACAAAATCCATTGCCCCCTATGTAAGATTATTGCATAAATGATCCTATTATAATCTTCTTTAATTTCACATATAACCTCCTTGACACCATTGACCCCTATGCAAGCTTCTCACATGGTCGATTTGTCAAAAAATATTTCTAGAAAATCATTTTCAAGCATCCCTTCTTCATGATGGAAAACTTACTTAGTGATTCTACTATATCCTCTACCAGTTCATATCTATATGAAAATAATAACCATAAGGTTGATGGTTTTTTAAGTTAGTTCATCATTACACTAACTATTTGGCCATAGGATTTGCTAATGCCAACAAGAAGAAACCACCACCCCATAATATATAGTACATATCCAACATTTGAAACCCTGTCTTTGAAAGTAAAGAAGAAGGGAAACATGAAGACATCCCTAAATCTGAATATACTCCTACTACGAAAAAATTATTCAATAATTCCTTGAATATGTAGGAGAGTCACCCAACATGTTGTAAAAATGCATTGAACGCTATTTTTTCTAGAAATTTATATTTATATATCAATCATACAAAGCCTCCTACAAATGGAGTGAATGATGATCCAACCAATAACAACAATATTCCTCCAAATGACAATCATATCTAATTCATCATGTAGCTCATTGATTGCCTTAGTCAACAACATATTATGACTACAAAGTAATTCTTATAAATGTATACCAATCTAGCTCAACTTGTTAGTTGACCAAGCGGTCTCTTGGGGAATAACAAACTAAGGTCAACTCCCTCCTCTCTCAGTTGGAATTAATGGAGAACCCATTTCCCAACCTCCCATGCATAAAAATATCTTCAATTCATTCAAAGGGAGCCTCTCACTCCCTATATCACTTCCAAAAACATTATAGGAATCACCCCTTCCATTTATTACGATGGCTCTCATGACCCTAACCTTCATATCAAGTCCTTTGGTAATCACTAAAGAGATTGGTTCAAAGCCAATTATTATGCTGCCACCAAAATCTTAACTAAGACACTTACAAGAGATGTTTTAGATTAGTAGCACACTCTTTTGGACAACCCTATTATCAAACTTGAAAGCTTGGTTACCACCTCAGTCAATGAATTTCAATATCATGACCTTCATGAAAATAACATCAACACTTTCATCAATTACAAACAAGTGAACAATGAATCTTCTCGAGCTTTAATCAAGTATTGCAATGTCTTATCCACTAAGTCTAAATAAAACATGCTTGATTGGAGTCTATTTCAGTTGTACCTTAAGGCCCTCAAACCTCACCTTCAATATAAGGTGAGATCTTTCTCTCCTACCTCCTTGTAATAAGCATTCAAGAAAGATAAATGCCAAAAATATCTCATGAAGGAATTTCAAAAGCCTTCCCTAAAGCAAAAACCACTCAAGAACATTCAATTCCTCACGTGTCTTAGAAGTAGGAATGCCACTAATGATGGAGCCACATAGACTCTTCCTCGAGGTACTTTTAATAGGACTATCTATAACATTGATCAATATACCTCCAAGTCATGACGTACTTCTCTTTCTACCTCCTATGTTGTCTATCGCCGATCTTTTTCTAAAGAGGAGCTAAGAGACACCTACCCCAACTATTCACCTTTTCAACCTCTTTCTCGATCTCTTTCTCAATGACACTTAATTGGGGCCATTCTTAATATAATTTTCATGTTATTTGATCATTCACCTATACCTTCTTCCTTGGTAACAAATTTGATCATGAAGCCATCACTTGAGAAAGACTAGATGATGTCATCAAGGTATGCGATAAAGCTCAACAACATGAGTGGTATAAAGCAATGCATCAAGCTAATGAATGTCTTAAAATTTACAATGTTTGAATTCCTGATCACTCTAAATTTGAACAACCTAATCCCAATCTTACTCAGAACAACAATGCAACTACTAACATTGTTGACACCTCTTATCCCTCTACTATTGCATGTATGGGAAAAATAGTTCATATGGATGGTGCCAAATGCATTATCGCCTATATTAAACCCTTATATCCTCCTTATTTTTGTTGTTGTGTCCATAACACACCTCTAATTTCACAAGTGAAATTATGGAACCCCTTGGCCTTTTTCAAGGCAGGTCGTAATTATGCACCCAAGCTTTATTTCACCTTATATACAGTTCCCATCTACAAGCATTTTGCACGCCTTATCCATATTTTTCTAGGTTCCCCTCATGCTTGTTTATACCCTTTTTAAGATTTGATTATATTATAAATAATGTTATGGAATACACAACAATATAAAGGAATATAAGGTTTGAACCAAGGAGCTACTCTGATTAATTAACTTCTAACATTGAATATACAATATCATAATATTGTATTGGTATACTATGATTAATGATTAAGATATGGTACAATATTGAAAACACATAAATGAATATGTACTTAACTGCACATGAATATACAAGAGAGATCTAGGTGCAAAAACCAAGGAATATGGGAGTGCAGAGGATGATCAACCGTTATTCTAGAGATTGTAACTAGAAAATCACCTGATTCAGAACCATACCGTTCTACATTAAATGAATGTGCAGTCCAAGACTTGTTGTACGATCTTAGACCTACTTAGTGTGGGGATCTATAACTTTCTCTATCCTTTGGTGGTTTATAAATGTATTTTTCTATCATAACCCATGTTTCACACAATCCCAAAGTCACACTCAAACCATAACCATGGGTGAAAGACCATGTAAGAAGGTTAGTGTTTGGCTTGAAGTATAATCCTTACACTACCTACGTTAGCACTACCCTGAAGAGGGGTCATACCACACATAATTCTATACCTAGCAGGTAATATCCATATGGATATAGCTAGTTATAAACTTGAATCACCTTGAACATGTTTGAGAGGATCGTGCTCTTATTAATAATTTGAAGTAGGGATCTTGGTGTGCTTAGAAATGAGGGAAGATAGACTATTTGAATTGGTTGAGAGCTTTAGAATTGTAGTAATATCTGCCCTAATGGATGTGCATTAGCTTTAGGAAGATTTATGGAGCTTTGAGTTCCTTTTGTGCATATTTTGATAAGTGTGCCAAGTGATTTGTTATATGTTTCCCATGTGAGTAAATAGAGTGATATTAACTTTCACTATAAGGTTTTGAAGGTAAATTGTCATGATAAGTCCAACCTACGAAGATGAAAAGACCTAAATAATATTTTGTATCGAAAGTAGAGCTGGAGGATGCGTCAGTTAGGGACCATACAGGTCAGCTAGGATTAGATTTCACATCCTAATCTAGTTATATTGTTTTAAACATGGATGTGATGAATGAAATCTAGAAGTTACATAATGAAAAATAGAGTTTAAGTATTGATCTTATGCATTTACACTTAGAGTTTATCGATACATCAGTGTGTGGGAATAAGAAAATTAGGAAAGAGATAACAAGATGAACTGACTGGGGATAAGACATGGGTCTTTGTCTAAACAAAGGAGTACATTCACAATTAACAATGTCAAAAGGGTAAATTTTCAAATTTGAGTGTCTACATCTGCCCCCCTTTAACTATGAAATAAAAATGACTTCTTTAAAGGAAAAGATAGTTGAGTGTGTAGAAACACTTTGTCTTCACTCATATTTTTTTGTTATCTAGCTGTGTTAGTGTTCATACGATCCATGATGAAACTTGTAACATAGATTGTAGTCACTATCCATAGTATAAATTGAGTTGTAAGTCAGTTATACATATAAAAATTTGAACTTGCATAAAGTGAAATCAAGAGATGTAAAACATGGAAAAAATACACATATTTCTCTTATAGAGGGAAGAGATTTATGTTTCCTTGCTTTTAGTTAGATATTTGAATTTTTATTTATGAACTTGCCGAAGAATTTATGGTGATTAGTCCCCAACTATTGAAGGATAAATTAGAGTACTTGGTGCATGTAACCCAACACCAAATAGAAGGTAGAGAGAGAAGAAGAGAGAGAGGTAATAATGTACCTAGTGAAGGAAGAATGCCATCTATCAAAGTCTTTATTAACTTTTATATCTTCCACTTTAAAATGAGGAGAGGAAAGATTGCGTATGAAGAACTTAGTCACTTCAATACTTTCCATAACCTCATGGAACACACCACTGCAAATGGATGGAGACCCAACTTTGTATATATAGACACAATGTATAAAACAGAATGAGTGCCCTGATGCCCCTCCCGTGTGCCATACTATTGAGTAAGAGTGTGTAGTATGCTGAAATGAAAACGAATAAGGAGATGCATGCCACCAAAAAAATTGCATTTTATAACTAGAACTAAGTAGTGAAGTGGGGAAGGAATGATATATTCATGCCCTCTATAAACTATTGAGAACTTTGTTATATGAATATGAAATTATGCCAAAAAAATTGTATCTATAATTAAAAATCTAAAACTCAAGAGAAATTTGGTGTAACTACACCCAAGGCAGAAATGTATGGTAGGGTCAAGAACATTTGAACGGTCTTAACCTTTTTGTATGGTCTGGCACCTATGTAGTTTTTGCCAAATTGTGAAATCTATAAATGTTTATGAGGACTTGTTCCCTGTAAAAACTTGTGTCTCAACATGGAATTCTTCATGTAAGTGTAGAATATGTTTCAATGAATGCCCCATGTTTTGAGGTGTACATGATAAAGCATTTGAGTGCATGGCTCAAATTAATAGATGTATGCCCATGCAATATGTTTGAGAATCTATAGGATAATGTAGAATGCAGAAGTGGTGGCCACCTTCAAGAACCTGTACCTACAAAAGGGGTTGCGTATAATGGAAATCGTGGTGCACAAAGAAACAAACAACAAGAGCAATAATAGATTATAAGAGTTATAGACACAAAATGTATGCACTTGGGTACATTTCTATGTCCTAGAGCATAATAATATATACATGATTCCTAAGCAAGAAAACTAGTAATTGGCAATGTCTTTTGGGCCTTTTGTTTCATCTCTTATGCTTTTATTGACCTTGCACACCCTACAACCCTACCAATATTTGATTAATTTATCTTTTATGACCTCAGACACTAGCACCCAGGCGCTCCTATCCCTCGTGGGTGCTCATGACCCTTTCTCCCCTTTTCTCACTCTTTTGAGTCTCTTTTACTTCTTGGGCATCTTTTATACTTTTGGGTCATCCTTTTAGTTGTCAATTACAAAATTCAAACAAGAGAATCATATATATACATAGTTATATCTCTCAAATAAGGGGCCAAGCACTTTTAAGCATTATCTATCATCACCTAAGCATACATTCAAAGGCACACGAGCATCAAAGCATCCACCTAGCACACTCACTCAAGGGACAAGGGTTGTATCACTCCTGCATACACAACATAGGAGGGGAAGTCTATTCTACTCCATCCCACACATTCTATACATCTACTACATTCTATATCTAGCCCACTATCATTGTGCAACTTGCACAAGGGAATTCTAGGGCATCATTTACACACACATTCACAAAGAACTACATGGAGTCTAAGATGTAGTGCAACACTCGGTACTAAGTTCACTCTTCGGGTGACCACCGGGGTCAGTTCGAATCCACATTCTGCATCTTTTTTTATTAGATTTGATGTGGGTTGTGGACATGTATAGGAAATACATATCTAATAAAATAGGAAACCACTAACTAAAGTTGACGAGTTGTTAAAACAACTCGTAAAATATTCTACCATATTTACGTGGTTGTTAATATCAATAACATTACCTACAAATACATTATTATTCTAACTTACATATAAATAATATAATGTGAGCAATAACTAATTAATTCCTAACATTCCCCCCTTAGTGTGAACATGGGGAAAATATTCACACTCTTAACTGCAGTATGATCACCCTTGTGAAACATGTCCTACTATGTGACTCATCATCTTGATTCAAAAGAAAGGATCTCTTCTTCCATGGTTTTAAACAGGCTTACCATAAACCTTGACGTGAACAAGCCCCATCAACCACCTCGGGTGGTTTTCTAGATCTTCCCACTAACCCTTTCAAGATCCATGAACTAACTTACTCAGGTACTTTTGTTTGCCACTATGCTTGTACAAATGGGAAGTATATATGAATCACATCTCGCTTATTATTAAAACTACACAATAGAACACATACTGGAAAGATTTCACATTACATCCTATAATAATCACAATATTTTTCATTGCAACCACTATTGTTGATTGTTGCCACTAGCACTGGAAGTTGCCCTTAAATTTAGCTAGTTTTACGCATAATGGAAATGGAAAATTGGTGTCATGGTCCCCCCACAATGTGAAATTTCCATTATTCATCAAACTGCAAAATATAACACTGAAAATAAAATCGTATCATACTACATACTACTGTCTAGATCTTGTTGTCTTGGATCTTGGTGCACATGATCACCATTTCCAATGAATGTATTCACTGAGTGATCATCTTCCAATGAAGTTTGGTAGTCATAGGATCACTGCAGTTAGAGGATCTCTACAAACACCTGCTATCTAATACAATCATTTTACCAACATCCAATATAAGCCACAAAAAGAAGAAAAGTGAAAAGAAACACACTGCATAATTGAAAAGCACATACTCACACCACAACTGATATGCGACCTCGTTGTTGGTGACTGACAAGAGGTCACATATTGACCTCTAACCTTCGATGCCTCCGTCTTCCAGTGTCATGCTGCTAGCTCAGTCAGATTTGATCATGGAGCTCAATTTTATATACCTTAATCAAACGTTGGATTCCACCAAAAATGCATCCGTAAGGCAATTTTGTTTACATATTTTTTAATGACAACAACAATGCCATTTTTTGACAAATTTTGACAACACTAGACATTTGACTATGACTCTATTTTTTTACATAATCTCTGTAAAGTGACCATAAGTCATACGACAATGTTTATGACACCACACAAAAAAATACTTCACTCAAAAAGCAATTTTTAAATGACACATTGTTAACTTATAATGACTTGACAATTTTATGTTAATACTAACAAGATGAAATTTTTGTTTTTGACGACACGAGCAATTTCTTTTCTCTACTCTCGTGATACAATTTGGACCGAAGAGAATGACACATAGACTTTATACAACTAATGAGTACAAAGTTACCCAATTTAGACTTAAACATATAACTCAAACTCTTAACTTATATACTACAAAAAATATGAGAAATATGACAAAGCATACCAAAATTTGAAGTCAATGATATCAAATATTATTCATAACGTAACATAAGAGATTTGGGAGACACATGGATTGTTCACCGGTACTACCAGAAACTCTCATCTTATGTGAGATCTCAGACTAGTGGAGTAATGCCCAAACAAAGACCCCAGTGGTGCTTCCTTCTGGCATGCATCCATTTTCATCCAGTACTCCTCCTTGCATGCATCCATTTTCATCTAGTACTCCTCCTTTCCTTCCAGATATAGATAGAGGGACGAGAGAGAGCATAAATGCCCCCTTATCACTATTTGGGGGCCCTCGCCCCCCCTTTATAACATAGAATAATTGTCACTCATAAGCACGTGCTAAATATAACGTTTTGAGGAAAACACGTGCACGTGGACTGCCAAATATGGTTTCACGTGTTTGGTGAAAGTTTAAATGCATGAAAAAAATATGTAAAGACTACAAATAAAACGTTGAATGTGTTGAGAAGAAAGAGGAAAATACAAACTGTCAAAATAGTGAGACTTACAGTTGGCATGCATCAGGAGTCAGGAGATTAGGCCTAGAAAACCACAGTTTGAAACTATGCATCGATTTTGAAATGGCAGGCGTCATAACTCAACTTGTAAAGGGAAATTTCATCTGTCTAGCTCTGTCGAAGATCCAAGGCGTCGCCAATTCAAGGTTTGTTGAGAATAAAGATCTGAATATTTCCTGAGTTGTCGTAATAATATTACACGACTCAATACGTTAAAGATGGTGTCTTAATTGTGCATGCAAGTAAGACCTCGATTATGTATTAAAGTTCCCATTTTTCTAGATGTCTCCTCTTCACTTGATGCTCCTGGCATAGCCGCATAGCTGCGCACTTCTACAAAAACTAATAACATTTTTTTTACTCACAATAACAAACAAACATACACTCAAAAGGAATATATCAGGCTCTCATGAATTTGGGCAGTAACAAAATCAATTATTACCCTTATTGCATTCTATTTCTCCATTTTAGGATTGTATCTTTCTGTGATACCAATGACAGGTATTAGAGAAGCTTTATACCGGTTTAAATTATGCACCGAGCAATGGATCCAAACTGAATACACATAGTTTAGACAAAGAATTATATTTTTCTGTTACATTTCTCTTTCGAACAACATTACATATATATGGGAAATACATATCCTATAAAATAAGAAACCACTCACTAATGTTAACAAGTTGTTAAAACAACTCGTAACATATTCAACCATATTTATGTGGTTGTTAATATTAACAACCTTATTAACAAATACATTATTATTCTAATTTACATAAAAATAATATAATGTGAACAATAACTAATTAATTTCTAACATTGAGGTCATTCTAATTCAAGCATATGCATTCTTTATTCATTTAATGTATGCTTGAGTATTGTGCAAGTAGCTAGGGTTTCTTTTGCACGTATAAATGCGACTAAGCAGAATTATAGCGAGCCTGACACGACCTACAACGAACAAGAAGTAATATAAAAAGAACCAAGACAGAAGCTATTCTACAGACACCATTGGCCATAACATACGCTAATGCCTAGGCGGTCATGTCCTCTCTCAGGAGCTTCTGTCTCTAAGATCGTCATAATCTAATTTCTGAAACACAACTCAAACAATCTAGAATTATCCTTTCTAGATTAGTCACCAACCCAAAATCAGTTCAGACCTAAGGAGGCAAGGTGAGTCATTCTATAAATCCTATCTATTACTCTTTCTTGTTCTATAGCTAGATCTTACTTGAATACCATTATATTTATCTAATCAACAATGTCCTTACATTAGATTTATTTATTTTTAAATCACCTACACACATGTATCATTTGTAGTAAGATAAGTAATATCACTATCACTATCACAAGAACTAGTGGCCTTAATAAGGAGTATGAGTGAAACATCAGAATGAAGGTTTATAAGTTTTTTTTATTAGAAAAGGAAGGTCATTTGTAGGTTTATGGGTATATACCTTACAATAAAAGTCACCTTCTTCTTGGGCATTTACAAAATAGGGCTGAAGACCAGTCATAGGTATATGATCATACTTGGGTAGAAGAGGTTTGGAAATACGATCACACAACATCTTTTCATAAACCATTAGGAACACACAAAGTAAACAAAAGGAGGGATCCTATGGAAAACTAGGGTTCGATCTATAAGCGGGTTCACCAAATAATTTAGTTGAAATTAAATCTTAAACAAAGGAAAGATAAATCAGACACATACAAGATATAACATGCATTGAAAAACAAGTACAAGTAATAAGATAATGAGAGTGAATTAGTTGATAAGTTGATGTTTGTACCAGATTTAGGCTGAAATGATGATGGAATAGGCTAGATCTGGGTTGTATGTACTTCGTTTGGACGATACTAGTATGTAGATATGTTCGACTTTAGCGCACAGAAGGGGATAATACCACCCTGGGCACTAATGTCTATACTGGGCACCAATGTCCTAGTAATGAGTGTGGATTTGATTCTTTCAAGGGGTCCGATCATGTCATCTTTACTTCGCTCTATGTCACATCCAATTCATTGTAGGGTTTTCATGTCATATATGTACATGGGAAATAAACCCTAACTACCTGCACAAGGCTCAAACATGTAGCAGATAGAATAAAATATGCATATTCTTGACTTAGACTAGCCTCAGCGGTCACCCCAATGTGATTGTTAGTGAGTGTTACATTACATTTCAGACTCAATGTAGTTTTGGTGTGTGTGTGTGTGTGTGTGTGTGTGTGTGTGATACAATTGTGTTCCTTGAAGCTATGTTTCCCTTGTGCCATTCACACAAATATATCAGGCTACAACTACCTTGCCCCCAAGATAATTTGTGTGATGAAATTTAGAATTTTCCCTTCCTATGCAGTAAATAATGTAGCCTAAATGTAGTCGTCAAGTTTTCTTTTTGCTTAAGTATTAGATAGAAAGTAATAACCTAATTACCTCTTAGAATAGTTACTAGGTTGTGTATATATATGGCTCCTTTGTTTGAATTTTGACATTTAATGATACCAAAGGCTAACCCCAAACATGAAATAAGAATTAGAAAAGACGTAAACTTAGGTGTCAAGTGGTAACTTGAAAGAGAAGCAAGATTGGACAAAAGTATTACGAAGGGACACCATCATTTGGATGTTAGTGTCCTTACTGACCACTTTTGTCCCAAGGACAAGAAACATATACTAGACCATGGAATGAAAAAGGGATCCTTGTGACAAGACCAGATAACATAAATCCAAAAAGTATAATACAGTGTCACAATCAAAATCAATTGATATTGATAGAAGGGCTAAGAGAGGTATCACAAGTGTCTAATCTTCTCACTTAGAAATCACTCATATAACAACATACTAGAGGTGTAATGTAATAGTAATAAGTGTATACTTTTGTGTCTACAAAAGTTTAGCTATGCTCCCTTACAAAGACAAATGCTCACATCAAGAATACAACCAGTTCATCTCTCTATTTCTTTTATGACCTGCTCATCTTTATACTCTGCTCTATTGTAAATTCAAGAAATATTAATTAACCAAAGTAATTAACTATCCCTATGTAACATGTTAAAAATTTCTTTTTCGCATCACACTTCTCCTATCCTAAACCATACAATTTGTTCAAGATGTGAAATATGATCTTGAATGATTTGTACGGTCACGATCTTTCATATTCTCTAACTCTATAAATTCAATTTGAAAATTATTATTGTGTCATTTCATCTTGTTACAGTCGAAGTTATTAGAATATTTCACCTAAAGAAGGTGTTGGTGAAATAATTTGTGCCGTCGAAAAACTGGGGATCTCTCACCAACAGTGTGTGGGACTAAGTCCCTTTGCTTGAATGGGGAATTTATTGAAAATAGGGAAATTATGTACACTATTCTAATAACCGAGGGTGGTCTTTCGACCAAGGATCACACAAGGGTACTTGCCTACACCTATGCAAAAAATCTTGTAAATACTACAAGGGAGGAAATAGCTTGAGAGAGAGGTTCAAAGAGAATAATGAGAAGGTTTTGCATAATAAATAACACAGTAGATTTTATTGCTTAAATCCGGAATACATCCATGAATTCAATGAGAAGACTCCATTAGCATAGAACAAGGAACATGATACAAATAACACAAAGTCTAAGTGCATACATTTAACAAGTACATACTCATGGAGTGTAGTTGAGATGGAGAGGAAACATAGACAAAGGAGTTAGAGGAATTTGATAACTTGTTCCTAAAAATAATATGGGAACTATTAAATAATAATGACCATCCCTTGAGGGGAGGAGGCTCTCTCAATTTATAGTTTTACAACGAAACTCTTCATCTACCCCCCACATGACTCTTCCTATCCCATCACTTATGGCTTTTAAATTGCCTATAGAAGAGACAAATTAAGTACGGGATGATAGGTATCGGGAAATACGTGGGAAAGACTAAATAAAAAATAACAAAAAGGTGGCCAAAAGGTAGGATTAATTAGTACTTTGTACACTTGAGAACCTTCTACATAATAGTATAAGATTGTGCTAAATATTGTCTAATGTGTAATATTTGTGTCTACACTTGCCCCCACTTTATGTTGGTGAGTGGAAAGCTCGGTAACATAAAGTAGATAGAGATGTGTACCTGATAACCATGTAGAGTGTAGAAGAAGATGTGTCGATGGACTAGACTCAAGCATGGAATGATAGAAAGAAAAATGTGGAGGAGCGTGGATTCTAAAGATGAAAAATGTGTATAAAAAGTGATGAGAGTGAACCTAGGGTGGAACACATGTGTAGTTGTTACTGTGTGTAGTGTACCTACATGGTTAGTATGGCAAGTACCGTAGTGGTGTGTTGTCATTGTCGTTGTTGTTGTTGCCCCCAATTTGACTACTTGTTTCTCATACAACAGACCTGTAAGGACAAAACGATCAAGTAGTCAAATATGTATGTATGTAAAAATGTTGTGTAAAAATATGTAAATGAAAAATACGCTAGAATAGAAAGTGTAAAGGGAAAAATTAAACATGTGCACCTGATCCATGTCAAGAAAAAGGGTGTAGAAGGATATCCTAAAGTGTCACAAGTATTTTAGGTGATCTCATGCCACCTTGGCTGAAGAAGTATAGGGAGGAACCATGTTGTATCCTCCAACCTTTAACTGCTTCTGCTAAAATGTTGGAAGAGATCTTTATACTGTCCTAGTTTTTTGGGCGATCTGACACCACTGAATGGAGAAGTGTAGAGAGGCACACCCAGTGTAACCCCTGAGCCTATAACCACTCCACATAATTGTCAAAGGACACCATGTCCTATTAAGGCCACTATGTATGGAGTTTGTAGATTGGTCTGAATTCACTCTATGTGTGTGAACCGATGTAGATACGATGTGTTAGTCGAAACCCTCAATGATGCCCCCCCTCTTTGGGGGTGCATGCGATGACCCTAGAAGAAGAATGTGGCCCCAAAAGAGGACTATCCACACTCTGACCTGTATAACTCTACCCTGTAGGTGGAAAGGGAAATGCTTGGTAGATACCAAGTCACGCACAAAAGAGGATGGCTAGCCGATACAAGTGTTAGTTTCAACACATGCATGTAAGTAAGACAAGTATAAAATACTCAGAAAAAGTAAAACTACCAAGCAAAGTAGTGTAAACACGCAAGAAAACAAGTAGACCACATAAATCAGGTTTCAAACATGGGACATCACTCATGATGTCGCAAGACACGCAAGGCCATCACGGCCACAAACAATAGTCAAGTGTCCACACAAGCAAAGGGAAAAGCCCACATACAATGGCAAACAAAGTAGACAAGTAAAAACAAACATGTAGTCATGGGAACATGTAATCCTCGAAAAGAAAAGTGTTGCACATGGAACACCCGTTAGCATGTTAGAGTGATAACCAATATGTCAAAGCATATATGAATAAGTAGTAGAATATGCTAAAAACAAAATGAAACAATAACACCTATTGAAGATGAATGTGGATGCCCCAAGCGACCGGTATAGTAAGGGTAGAAGTCGAGCATCCATACCACCTGTAAAGTCCTGTATCTGTGATCACACTAGAAAAAGGCGTGAATGCACATGTGTGTATGATAATGAGATATACGAAATCAAGTTAACATGTGTAGTAAAGTGAGAATACAAAATACTAGTAAACAATAGTAAATGCTAAGACAATGCAGTATACTGTGCATGGATGGAATGGAATGGAAGATGGAATGATAGGAGCAATGTATCCCCCAAGTGAATGGAAGTGGATGCAATGAGGTTCTTTTTTCCCCCTCAGCAGTCAATACTAAACTATAAACAAGAGTGTGTCATTGAGAAATGGTCGAGTTGTGTTGGTTGTGTTTAGCCCGTTGTGATGAGTGTGTATATGTAGTGGTGCTGAGATGCAATATGGGGAGAAGATGTGTGTGGACCCTATAGCGTAAGTGTATAACACGACTTGGTAGAATAAATGAGTGATGATTTAGCCCTAAGCGTATATCACTACAAAATGAGTGTATGGTGGTGACATGAATGGAAAGATGTGCGTGGACCCTACAGCGTAAGCATATACCATGACTTGTTGAATGGTTGCGTATATCACTACAAGATGGGTGATGAGGGTGTATGAAGCGTGGAAGAGTAGGTGGTGGATAATGGAAGGTGGTGATTTTAGCACTAAGCATAGACCACTACGTGATGAATAAGGCAAGGGTGCTGATTTAGCCTAAAGCATATACCACTAAGTGATGAGTAGGATAAAGGATTATGTAATAAAAGGATAATAGAATAGGTGATGATTAGATGTAAGAGGATAATGTAGAAAGGATGACGAGAGTGGGTGATTTAATATAAGGTTTATACCACTACAGGATGATGGAAGGTGTGATAATGTAATGGTATAATTTGAAATTGAGAAAATGTAAGAGGAGAAGAGAATAGTAGATGATAGGACATAATAGGATGATGTAGAAGTGATGAAAAGAGTGGTGATCTAACCTAGGGTGTATACCACTATAGTATGTGATTATGTGTGTGGGTGACGATATAGCCTAAACCGTCAGTCACTAGTCTGATGAATGTGGTACGATGACATGTCACATGTAGGTAAGGTCCATTTGATTGGTAAACCGTCAGTAGTTGAGTATGGATTGAGGAACTAAAGTGCGTCATAGGGTGGTGAGTGTAATGCATAAAAAACAATGTAGTGTAAACGACCAAGGTATGTGAATGTTTGGTGTAGAATGTGCAGTGGGTATGGAATGTAAAGTAATACATGTGTATATAGAAGGCGATGTGTAATGATGATAGATGAAACTAGACCCATATATAATAAACCTAGTGTAGTAGGTAGAATGTACATGATGCAACAGATGCGCTACGTAAATCATACAATGTAGGAATGTGGGATGTATATGTGATGTAAGAGATGGATGATAGGTGTAGATAGAGTATGTGAGTGGTATAAATGATACAGCTAGATTCATGTAACAATGTGACCTAGCGTAAATATATAATGTAGAGGAATGGAATGCAAAACTAGACACAGATGATGATGATGACTAGTGAAGTGTATGTTATGGAGATATAATGTAGGATGATGGAATGACTAATAGATAAGGTCATATAGTGATAATGTGTGGATGTAAACAAGTATAAAAATGATAATCCCTAAGATAGCATGACAGTATGTAACTAGAAGCATAAATGTGTAGAACCTATAGTGTAGTGTGTGGGGTTAGTGTAATTTGTAATCCTTCAACAGTTAAATGTGAACCAAATCACAAGATTGTGTCATTGGCTAATAATGGTGCTATAATACATGATATTGTATGCCTATATAAAGAGTATAGATGTGTGAGTGAGTATAGGATGTAGGTTGTTATTCCCCCCAAGTGTACTACAATGATAGAAATCTATGCAGCCATGCAAGAGATGCCATGCCATTGTGGGAGAGCATTGGTTTTTTCATGACAGGAGAGAGGGCCAACACAATGGTAGGAAGAAACAACATTAAAACCATGTGATGATGACATCGCTGGAAATGTGGACTTCCTATTCCTATAAGGATTAGTTTCTTTGTCAACAGTGATTAGTTGGAGCTTATGTGGGATTGGTGATGTTGTAGAAGTGTTGGTAGGAGAAGGAGGTGGCATGTTTGTGAGAGGTGGTTACATACTTTGACTTAATAGTGATGTGGATGACTTGAAAGAAGGAGGTGTTGAATTGATTTCTTGACGAGGTTACTGAGGTGGTGTATGATCATTAGGTATTGATGACTTAGGGATAAAAATTCATTGGGATTTAGTGATATTATTACGTTTCAAGTATAAGAGGCTCAAGTGATGGCATGTCCTAAGGATCAATTATATGACATGTAGTGGACCTAGATTTCATATGAGATGTAAGAGGAGGAGAAACATGTGATTGATAAGCATCTTTAAGTTAGATTTCAGATTTGAAATATGTAATAATGGATTCTATAGGTTGAAAGTTTTTGTGAAACAATGAATGTATAGCCTGAATTGATTATAATAAGGGTTAATTAGGTGGAGGAGGATGGAAGGTAGTATAAACATTTGTATAGATTAAAGAGGGATAGCCTAACCCATGCTTATGTGTTTGTGTAGGAACATCCCAAAGGGAAGTGACTTTAGGGTCCTGTGTACTAGTATTAGTAAAACCATAACATTGTAAATAGTCATACCCTGACCTATAATTAGAAAAAAATTGGGACTTATTGGTAGGAGGATCACTAGATTGTTCAATTGAGTTACAATATTCAAAAGGAGATGGGTTGGCCAACATGTTATAGATAGTGTCTTGATGTTGAAATTTAAAAATATGCATGTAGTGTAAAAGGGACCCCATACATGGCATGGATCCAAGGTATTCTGAGGAGGATGTTATAGTTGAGTTCATTGGGCATGACATGACATGGAATGGTGACTGTTTTTTGACCAATGGTAATAGGGAGGTTTACAATACCTAACACATGCTTAGGGATGATATCAAAGCCACATATGGAAATAGATGATGGAGTGAGTGATGATTCTGAAATCTAACTGGTGAAGAAAGGTAACATTACAAATATTGAGGCCAAATCTATTATACACTAATGCCCTTTTGACACCTACTTTATTGATAAACACTTGGATATATAACAGCAAGTCGTGTTGTAGTATTTCATGGGAGGGTAAATCATTGGTAGTGAAAGTTATGTGATCTTCATCAAAAGATAAAGCAGAGGTAAATTTGTGATAGACATATTCGGGTGAAGTATGAGGAGGGATGAATTCAGTAGCTAAATATTCTCTAATCTTGGTCATACAATCAGGGTTATTTTATAGATAAGTATGGAGAGAGATATTCATGGTATAGAAACTTGAAAAACATCCTAGATGGAATATGAGTAGAAATTCACATGAAACCATAATGTGTAGGATGTTGAAAGGGGATGCATGTTAAATGCGATAAAATAATCAAAAATATAGATGCTCATGATGCTTAAATACAAGACCTATAAAGTGCAATGAAAGACAATCGGGTTCACTAAAATGATTAACAAAAATGATGATCTAGTGGCCTAAAAGAGGACACTAGAGTATTAATGTTAATCTAATTAGGAGGACTAAAACGTTGTATTAAATGGACTAAAACAATATGAAATAAATGCAAGTAGACTCTTATAAGTGAAATGAAGCCCTAAATGTGCAAGATAAGGAAGAGAAATAACTTACCTGATTTGCAGAGTTTGTCACAGGTTATCACAGATCTAGAAATGAAATCAAGAACTGTAGATGAACACTCAGTGACCCTGTGAAGGATAGATCTAGAAGATCTGAAATCATTGTGGTACCTGGGAGTGTACTGGGGCACCCTGGGGTGCCCTAGTCTTCAATCTAGGCACTTTAATCATTGTAAATTCTCAAAACCTGGTTCTAGTATGGTCATAAGTTTTCTTCAAGTGTTTAATGTCTTTCACACTTTATCTGCCAGATAAGCTAGAAAATGACTTACAATGCAAAAGAGAAGTATCAAACCCTAGAAAAATAAAATATGCAAATGAATGGGTCAGACTGACCTTAGGGGCCAAACTAGTGGTCTTATCACTGAGTTTTTGCACTCTATTATAGACTCGAATGTAGTTCTGGTGTTTGGGTGTGCATGGTGTGCTCTAGGTTCTCTCATGTCAATCACACTTTGTGAAGTAGCAAGAAATAATAACTATAGAAAATGTAAATAGCATGTGTGCATGGAATAGAATAGAATCCCTCCCCTATAGAGTTTGTGTGATGTAGATCTCCTAGCCTTGGTGCATGGAACTATATGGATGCAAGTGATGCAATGGATTCAACTCTAGATGGATTGATAGTAATATGTGATATTATGACCTAGGACCCTTATTATGGTCTTATAGCTTTATATTTATAGGGTTTTCAAGCTTGATTTTGTAATTAATCCTAACAAGGGCCGACTAGGGAAAAGAGAAAAAAAATAAATGGATAGACCAAGGCCCCAAAAAGAAGTGGGAAATGATGTGCATAGACTGGCGTACCCAAAATTGGGACCATGGTGCCCCAATACAGGCTAAGGCACTCTGATTTTGGGTTAGAATGATGAGGTTTTTGTGAAATGGGTGGATAAGTGTAATAAAATATGCGGGAATGGAAAAATTAAATATAAAATAAAAATGGAAAAAGGGTAGGATTAATTAGTACTTTATTTACTTGAGAACCTTCTAAATAGTGGTATAAGACCGGGTTAAATAATGCCCAAAGTGCATGATTTTATGTCTACAATCTGCTTAGATGAATGACTGATTTGTTTGACCAAGATACATGATTCAATGAGTTGAACTAGCTTGGTGAGCCATTGGGTGAGCTATTATATATATATATATATATATATATATATATATATATATATATATCACAACGGAAAAAGTTGAGTTATGTGGCCTTAGCCACAACTAACTATAACCTCTGCAAGCTATATAAATCCCTTCCTCATTGCAACCCCCCAAGAATGTGGGATAAAATTTTCTCACCGGCAAAGAAAACCTTACAGAAGTGGTGGTAGGATTAGGATGTGGCAGGTAAGCATGGTGACAGGGTGATGTGGTAAGACACACAAACATGGTTGGAGGGTTCAGAGCCCACGTGGATAGCGAATAATGAACACAACACAACTGTTAGTGAAGCAGTCGCAACAAAAACATAGGCATAGGGAGTGGAACTAGTGACCTCCCCAACCTAATCATGTGGTCCAACCTACCCACTCAACTCAGGGGTTAGAAATGAATTGGATGTTGTGGTATAAGACCACATAAAGTGGACCCGCCAAGGCTATATAAAGTCTTCTCCACTCCTTATTGAAACAACAAAATCCTCCCAATATTAGAACCAAGAAAGAGGAGAATAATGTGAAGGAATCGCTCCCATTCAAAGTGGAGAAGATTATTGTTGAGGCCTTATTATATTAAGGAATGATTGGAGAAAAATAATAGAGTCCTATTTATTTTTTATAGGTCATTATTTTGGAGGAGAAAAATATATAAGTCCTATTTATTTTTATAGGAAATATTAAATATAAAGGCTTAGGGTGAAATATAAATTGCCCCCTATTAAGAGGAATAAAGGCCTAAAATTATTTGTTATAGGCAATATTTGTAAGTCCGATATTAGTATTAATTATCGACGTGATGAGAAATAAGTCCTAGAATTATAGGCACCTGTAAAATCAAGAGTTATTATTTTTTAACTCGTTGACACTATAAAGGGCCAAATTGATGCCTTATTCTCATGCGGGAGCCCAAAGAAGTTGTTAGAAGATGAGGGACATGACGAAGCACCAGATATTCACATAAGCTCATATTCTAAGTATGTCAGGCATATTACTAAGTTAGTTACTTGGATTCCATAGAAGGGAATCACAAGTATATTTGAGATCATTAACAAGGTTGGGTTTTGAATATTAGCTTTGCGTAGAGGATGAAGGTCATGCAACAGAATGAAATATGATCATCGTCATCAATAAACATGCGTAGAGGATGAAGGTCATGCAACAGAATGAAATATGATCATCGTCATCAATAAACATACGAGTATGATCTTTTCTCTACATTGAGGTTAGTTGTTCAACAAAGTGAAGGTGATCATTTTCAACATCATATAACTAGATAATTAGCACCGTGAAGAGGTTAGTTTTTCCATGTAGCAAAGTGGAGGTCTTATGGAGGTGTCAAACCGGAGAGCTGTGTTGGAGAACTAAGCTTCCTAGACCAATCTAAGTTTACTTTACCAATTGACACATCAGGAAGGTGTGTGAGATCAATGGTTTTTCCAAGGCTAGTGGGTTCAGAGGATCGAATGGTACCAAGTTTGATTGAATATCCATTGTAGTAATGTAATTTTATTATGTACTTATACTCATATCATTATAATGGATTGGTTTAACTAGTTTGCAAAACTAGAGATATAGGCATTCTTTCAAACTCAATATCAACCCCTTGTGTAGTGTCATTCTTATTTTTCATTGAATTTGATTAAATTTGATTAATTATGGGGTGAATTTAGTAAAATAATTAATTTTGTATAAGGATCCAAGGCCAAAGGGAAAAAAATTTGATTAATTATGGGGTGAATTTAGTAAAATAATTAATTTTGTATAAGGATCCAAGGCCAAAGGGAAAAAAAATTGGCCGGTTTAAAGATCATGATTGGTATCAAAGTAGGATAACACATGTAAGCTTTGTTAATCTCTGAGCAAGTTTGATATCGAGAACTAGGTTTTTAATCTATAGTAGATGTGTGATGGACTTATACCAGTTCATATTATATCCTATTATACTTGTGAGGTTGGGTGTTATGTTTCACATGGTGAATCTACATTGACGAGAGAAGAGAAAAATATGGTATCTAGAAAGAGGTATAATCGTGTCTTCTATGACTACAACAAGGATCCCATTATAACTCCAATCCAGCTATTATGGACATATCCATGTGTATATTTTGGATCCCATATACATTTTTTTATTTTGTATGAGATGCAAAATTATGAAGCATGCCAAGAGGGTTACAGTCCGATGAAGACAAGAGAAAATCTACCTCGTCTTGACATAGACATGACAAACCAGAGCCACCAAGTAAAGTCATGTACACTATGTGACATGGCATTATCAATGCCTCATTTCTTGACAAGACATGAGGGACCAGAGCCACCAAGTAAGTATGTACACTAATGACAGGAATCATGCCTATTTTTTTATGCACTATTGGTAATCAAATCATATGAATGGGCCTCATAAATACCAGACACAGGTTGGTTATCTTGATTTGACATCAAAGTGGCGCAATAGAAGGTGGTGTGCCCAAGTGCCACAGGTCCCAGAGATCGAACCGATTGTCATATTGGAGAAGAAAGCAGTTCTAAGGATAGTGTTTCAAATACAAGATATATTTGAGACATTATCATGGTTATGGATCCAAGGAGCAGAAGAAACAGTAGATTTTTGGGGAAAAAAAATACTTCCCGATGGGAAGGTGTGATCTGGAGGACAATTCAAAAGAAATTTGTAGAATCTCCTAGAATCACTATAGTGTGGAAGTAGAATCCGATAGCTTTCTGTTGACTACAAGAAAGTGGAAAATGCATCCCGTACAAGCTTGGAGATTTGGCTAGTCATTTGTCGTAGGCAATTGGACTCACTAGTGTTAGCTCAGATCTTCATTCTGTGTAGAGTCACATGTAACAACGTACCATAAAGGTAGTTGATCATCATTGGCATAGGTGACATTAGTTCAGGTTTTTATTTTGTGAACAGACCCATTATGGTCGTGCAGTAAAGTGGTACCTAATAGTCATCGTTAATAGGAGGATTTTTACTGTGTAGAGGTAGCAGTCATACAATGGGGTTGAAATCACCATTATTGAGCTCATGAGAAATCATTTGAGATCATCATTTCAAACTCGGTAGAGCCATGGGATGCTTTGACAAACCTATTTTCTCAGATGAAGGACTGAGTTTCTTGACCGAGCTGCATAGACTCGGTGATCCAAGCTAGCTCGAAGTGTAAGACCATTGGAAGAAATATGGTGCGTGTTTGTGTATAGTATATGCTGATAGTGTACATACATACATGATATAGGCATATATATACATACACATATATTTGGGTATATATCGATAGTGTATATATCCCTATGTATGGCATATATGGCAATATATATATGTATATATACAAACTATATATATATATATCATGTGCAAAAAACCCAGTAGAGTAAATGTGGCCTTAACCATATTCCTTATGTATCGCCAAATGAGTTTAAGGCCACTTAATACTCTACTTTTTTTGTACATGAGTATATAGGATATATATGATATATATATATATATATATATATATATATATGCATGGCAAGAAAAAGTAGAGTAAGCAGTGGCCTTAACCATAACCAACTATAGACCTCAGGATCAAGCTACATAAGAGCACTTCCTCATGCACTACCCCAACAAGTGTGGGATAAAATTTCCCCACCGAAAAAGAAAATGGTAGCAAAAGTAGCGGCAGGATCAGAATGTAGCGTGGTGTAAGCATGGTGACAAGGTCAACGTGGTGGGACACACGGACAGAGGTTCCTGAGGGGGTCAGATCACACGATTAGCACAATGTAGATAGTTGAACATCGAGTAGCATTCAGTCGACTGTCTGAAGCAGTCGCAAAATGGTACATCATAGGTAGGGGGAGTGGAACCGGTGACCTCGTCAAAGTTTGGTCAATCGATATAGACCAACCTACCTCACCAGATCCATGGTGACGTGTATGTGTGCACAATTGGCCAAGTGGCTCAGTCAACAACGGACAAGTGGAAAATGGTGGATGTGGTATAAGACCACAAGAGGGATACATAGGAAGGTCTGTCTCCACTTCTTATTGAAACAACAAGATCCTCCCAAGTCTTAGACACCAAACAAGAGTGAGAATACATATGAAGGAAGCTCTCCCATTCAAAGTGGAGAATATTATTGTGGAGGCTGGTGCACTATTAAAGAATGATTGGAGAATCACATATGATGGTTGGTCCTCAATTTATTTTTATAGGCTTGCCATTACACTTTTGAGATTCACCCGATAAAACTATAAATCAGCGATTTGATTTTTGTAGGAAGCTAATGAATATAAAGGCTTAGGATGAAAATGATCAAAGGCCCCTATTAAGATGCCTAAAGGCCTATATTATTCTCAACGGTTGAGTTGATCACACTACTTATTCTCTATGTTTCGGCTTATTTCCTTATTACTTGGGCATCACATATATTTCGGCATCATCACATATTTACGCCGGAGGCGTGGCTACCCTGCAGTAGACCTCCGACGACGACGCTCTGCTGCTTGAGCAGCTTCGACCTGCTTGTCATGGCCAGCTGCTTGTCATCGTACCTTCCTGCTTGACCTGCCTGTCGACAAGTGCCCCCGTGTTGGTTGATGGATGATCTTCGTGGCCATCTTCGGCTGCAGATGCCTTGTCGGTTTCTGAAAACCCTTAAATATGGTCTCTATTTATATGTTCAGTTTCTTATGTTCTTATCTGTTATCACATTGTTTCTGTCACCCATGTTTCAAGCCTTCAGTGCACAGGTTTGTTTTGGTTATTTTTCATGTTTGCTGCTGTTTATTTTGCTTGTTCTCTACTGTCGGTAATTAGTAGAATGCATCTAATGGTGTGATGTCATCTGGTAAAATTGAAGGAGGTAAATACGAATTAGATTTTTAGGAATGCAAATTGGATCTTCTCCACACAGTGCTTTAGAGTATAATTCATTGTAATTTTTTTTTTTTGCATCGACTGCAATCACCTTCCATTCCAACGGTTTGTAACTTATTTGATTTCCCTGAAAGCATGTCATTTCTGACTTTGGTTTTAGGTAGCCACATAGAAGTTCTTGCTATGGGCTGTAATTTTTCCCCACAAAATTAGTTACCAGGTCAGACTCCCAGAGCCATATATAGGCATGATACAACACATTTGGATGGGTTATCAAGTGTTTGACAAAATTCCTAGGACCATTCCTTTGAAATTGAATCCTACTTGTTTGCCTTGCTCAAGTTTCATTATAGGTACACCATCATTACGTAAGTGGCCTGATAACAAAAACCGTAACCTTGGCCACATGTCGGCATACACCTTACCATACTCTCCACCCTATTGCGATGTATCATCTAAATATTTTCATCATTTCTGAGCTTAACAAAACTTACCATTTGGACATGAATCAATAGGGGAGTATATGGTTATTTGCACTCAAAATAGTTTCCTCTCCTGTATGACCTGAAGAATTGGGGATTAGGTATTTGATATTTGATGGTAATTTCTTTTCAAAGATTGCCCCTTTTATTCCTGGTATGATCAGTGCACATAATGAAGAACTTGAGGCGAGGAAAATTTAAATCGTGAGTCTTACTAGAACAATTAGTAATAAGACATGATTGGAACTGACAGGAATCAAAATAAATTGTGGTACTCTGAGGTAAAAAGGATTGGAAGATGTATAAAGAAGAGCCAGAGAAAATACTGTGGGTGTCTTACTGACAAGGATCAAGCATTTTCATTGACCGCGATATTACAACCTTGATTAACCATTTGAATTCAATCAGTAAATTACCTTTAAAATGGACGGACTGATTTTACAACATTCCTAGCTTTTTATAGGTTAAACAGATATTCTTTTTTACTTTTGTCTTAGAAAATAGGTTCGTTGTTTAAGGTCTACTGTTATGGATAGCAATATTCAGTGATTTCACATTTAACTAAATATCCCTAAATCTACCTCTTCTACAACAAATGGAGAAGATCATTTGCTGAGCTAGGATGGCAGTACATCATGTTCATAACAAAAAGCTTCAGCCCATGGGACAAAACTTAGAAGTGTATTCCGGATTACACACCATTCATTTCTAGCTTATATAAAACCGTGTTTAATCTGTCTGATACAAACTGGCCACAAAGAAAACTACTAGCTATAGACTAACTCGTGTCAAATTTTGTTTACGAAGCAAAAAAAATTGCTAAACATCTCAAAAAGTGTCTTCATTTAAGCCTAAAACACCGAGCCTGAAAATGCAAACTGTATATGAATATTTCCATTGTCTTGATCCCCCCACCTAGGTTCTTTTTGGTTATGAAGCAACTTTTGAATTGTCCTCATTGGTGCCACAATGTTTGTTAGATCAAATAATTGCATCACTTTGTCTTTTGATTTCTGGTTTTGATGGTTGATTTACTGGAAATTATATTGGCAGTTGTGAAGAATTACTGATTTTGCTTCCTAAATAACTGTTCAAACTATCCCTTGGTTGGCCCATATAAAAATACTGTTGCCGAATTAAGTTTTAACTCAACAAATAATTTGTGGCATGTCTTTTGGAATCCTGGTGCCAGATGAGTTTATCCTACTTGACGTTGAACATTATAATTTTTTGGGATGTCACACGAGTTATTCTAGACAGGGATGGACTCATAGGTAGAAGAAAAAAACTTCAATACATGCACATGGAGATCTTAGAAAGTCTTCCATATCATTTCTCTCCTTTCAAAATGTTCCCACCGTCTAAACTTCTAATTGAATAACTATCATGTAGCAATCATTCTGTTTGGTGATCTTCAATGTCATAATTTCATGCGATGTTTGAATGATCTTACGCTGGACTTCATTCATTGGAATATGTAAACAGTAAAGATATATATGTGAGGCCTCTCTAGGATTTGTAGATTCCTTAAAATTCCATTTGTCTTTCAGTCTCTCTTAAGGGATTAGCAAGAGATTCTATTCTGAAAAATGTGTAATGGTAATTCTCAGAAAAATGTTAGTAGCGTGCTTCCAAAAGAAACCATCGATCCATAATCGGCTTGGATATTTCAATGTGTAATTATTCAACAAAGATTCAGTAATCAACTCTTCTATATTATAAATTTTAATGGAAAACCAAAGCTCAACTCCTTCAAACTTCCATAAAAAATGTATATCAAAATAGCAAAAACTTTGTCAGTTTACCAGAACATATCATCTTAGTTATAAGTCCTTTTGTCTTGGGGAATTTTAGCTCAAAAATGAAACTCGACACCCTTCCCTTTGCAACCTATCAGAAGAAATGGCCAACTAACACATCCAACATCCCCGATCCTTCTCTCGGAGTACACCATCATGATCCTTTTTGGATTGACACAAGTCATCTTGTCTCAAATACCAAACTTTCATAATGTTTGGGGCCTTTCAGTAGTCGCAGCCATAATGTCATTTGCCTATGCATCAATTGGAGCGGGTCTTGGAATTTCCAAAGTAGTTGGTATTCTTGTTCTCTTTCACTATTATGAAAAAATTTTACTTGCATGCCATTATTCAGAGATGTTAAAAACTTATATGATGCACTTTAATCCTTTTCGTTTCCCATGCAACTCAAAGATTACATGTAAGTACTAACTTATATGAGTCTTAATGAGATTCATTCTTTTGGAAATTGTAGAAAATGGAAAGTTTTATGGAAGTATTGGTGGAATCAGCACAAGTACTACATTATCCACATCATAGAAAGTTTGGCAGGTTCTCCAAGTTGTTGGTGACATTGGGTTTACATATCCATACTCTGTGCTCGTCATAGAAATTGAGGTATGTATAAAAGTGGTGCATTGATATTTATGCTAAAACCTTATTATAAGACCCAATGTTGTAATCTAATATTGTGGAATAATCATTTTATTTTACAGGACACTTTGAAAACAAAACCTCCAGAGAACAAAACTATGAAGAAAGCATCCCTGCTTGTTATAATAGCGACAACTTTCTTCTACATGCTCAGCAGTTTCTTTGGGTACGCAACCTTTTGGGAGAATACACCTGGAAACCTCTTAACAAGGTTTGGTTTCTATGAGCCTTATTGGCTGGTTGACTTTACTAATGCATGTATTGTGGTTCACTTGGTGGGAGGATACCAAGTAATACTTTCACAACAATAGCAATTTCAGAAAGCTATAGCTGTCAAAGTTGGGAACCACCAAATATGAAAACTAATTACCATAACATTTCACATCTTGGCAGGTATTCTGCC